>JAZDUA010000553.1:672500-707500 GCA_038098605.1 Gryllus longicercus
ACATACATAGACAAAGAAAAATTAACTATCAAATGATAGTTATTTACTTGTAAACAATTGAAAATAAAATAGTTCATAATATGGACTTCGGATGTTTCCCTAGAAGTGAAATTGCATGTGCAAATTTCTTATGGAGCCAGTCCTGCCATAATCTGTTTAGCTAGATATAGTTTCACTTATGTTGTAGAAGACCCTAAATCTGAATTCAGAGGAGAGCGAATCCAAATTTATGAAACTATGTAAGGAACATTATCATGTGAAGAAAATTTAATTTGTTTACAAATTGAAGTGAACATTAATGCCTTTTTAGTGTGGATGCCAAACATACATGTTAACTTAGGAAGTAAAAGTTAAAGTTCATTAGACATTGTAAGAAAATGTGTGTGTTGAATATTTTAAATTCTGTATAATTCAATTTTTTGTTCTCTTTGTTTTGTGGAAATCTTATTTTTAAAAGAGGCTTCTGCTTTATAGTGTGAAAACAGTGCTGTAATACAATTACATTTTATTTGTTCCAGATGATAGAATTTTAGAATTTGGAAAGTTAGTGAGTACTTCAAATACATTCAGTGGAAGTACATTAGTGACGGTGCATACTAACAGCAATGTGGTATGGTCAATGGCACTGAATAATACAGACAGAGATGATGATGAAGATTGAAGAAAAGATATTGAAAATAATGTAGTGAAGTGTTGGGAATGTTTTAAAGGAAGAACGGGTGAAAATCATGCCAAAATGTATTATTGTTGGCATACTTTGTCATCGTTTTTGAATTTATTAAAAGATGTAACATAACAATTCATTTCTGATCTCCATTTATCATTCCAGCTATGATAGTATGAATGTGAAGTAATGTTTAATTCAAGAGTTAGGAGTTTTATGTGACGTGGTGATCCTTTATAGGCAGCTGGTCTGTTGACGTTATCAGGTAAAGGAAGTAAAAAGCTTAATATTCTTGAATGTATGTGTTATTGTTAATGAAAAATGTAACATTTGTTTTGTTTGATGATGTTTTTGTCAATGTTTCATTGGCCTTTCTTCACACAATAAAATATTAAATTATTTGTTACATAACTTATTGTACTCCTTTTTAAAAAAACCCCACCTTCTCTATTAAAGTTTTGTTGTAAAATAATTGCATAAAAATTGTGTTGACTCAGTATATTTTGAGAAAGAATGTGCCTAAATAGGGTATGTGACAAAATTTTATGTTGCGAGAGTAAGTGCTTTAGATGGCTTTATTGGCAATAGTACTCAGTGAACAATGCAATATTTTGCGTAACATGCTTATTTGTTCATTATGCAGAGGAAAATTGAAGTTCATTGCCTTTTACACAATATATTGTGCAATATGTTTTTGGCCTAAACTTCTAAGTAGTGGTGCATGAATGTCAATTTACTGTTTACGAAAATCTGTTTAAATGTGTAAAATTTTTCTTACATAATGATTTTAAAAGATATAAGTTGGCACAGAGTATTAATTTTATTATACAAAGTTCATGAGGATAATTGTTATTTGAAACTTGATGAGAAGTATTTGAACCTACAATGTTCCTACAATGTGACTTGTTGCTGTATTTTTTATTTTATATAAAATATTTCTTAACTATCTTTTTCTAAAAATTACTATTAATAGGCTAGAGAAGTGTTGATAAAACAATTGTAGAACTTATTTTCTTAATTTTTTTATATAAAAAACAGTTAAAAACTGTCTGTGACATGCTATGGGAAGAAGTTAATTTGAAGTTACATGTATGTCCAAAAGCAAAACAAGGGGCCTTCTCAGCATTTGCTCAAGGATCATGGAAACTGGACGAAAACCTGAAGGAGATGGGGGTCATTGACCCAAAAGCTGAAGTACAGTTCTTGTTACAGGTTCTTTAGAATTATGCAATCCAAATGGTAAATAATACATTAAATGTCATTGTAAAAATTAATATAACTTTCCTTGTGGATGCTCAGTATAGTCTCTAATTGTTCAGAAAGTTGGGCAGCTGAAACAATTTTACTTGGGACTTAAACTTTTGTATCGAATTTAATCATGTAATTTCATTTGGTAAGGTATTGTAAAGTAATGAACATGTATTGGATGTGAATTTTTTGTAGTGAGCATTTGATACTGTCTCCTGATGAATATGATTGCTATGTCGAGTATTGTAGTTATAGTCATCGGCGTTTACTGAAAATATATTCTCACCCTTAAAGTAAGTCATTTTTGACAAAAAACACTGATTCATATATCAAGAGACAAGGTTATGGTAAAATATCTAGATTAATAAAGAGAGGCTTACAAGAATCCCATGAGTGGAATTAGCAATTTATTCATACAATTTTTTTTGTTATCTAAAAGTCTTAGAGCTATAAGATGTATTTCCCCAAAAAATAGTGCCATAATATTATGCTGGAATGAACATTTGAGAAATATACACAAGTGCAGTATGATGGCTGACTGAATTTGAAAAAATTCTGAAAATGTAGCATAAAGAACTTAATGTAGTGTTCAATTCATTTAATTGGACGTTCCATTTAAGGTTTGACTGAATTGGAAGACCTAAAAATTTTGTTACCTTAACATCAGTTAATGGCACACCATTCATTTTCAATGGAGTACAGAGCTGCTTGTTTGAAATTGAAAACTGCATTGAAACCTTCTTTTCATTTACTATTAATTTGTTATAACAGAACCAATTTTAAATATCTGATATTGTATTATGTATGGTTTCTTTATTGCAAAGAATATTCATACCATTCACGAAGAAAACTGTTATTTTGTTTCTCATCCTTAAGAGCATGTATACGTATAGTAGGAAGAGAATAGGACTTAAAATGGACTTCCAATTGCATGTGGATTACACAAATGTAATTGTTTCGAAAGATCTCTCACGCCAGTAATATGAACAATTCCCCCAATTTGTAAGCACTATTGTATTTGTGAGTGAAAGTGCTTCAAATGAAGTTTTTCGAAAACTCGACAATGTTAATTAGGCTTAATGTAAAATACCCCCAAAAATAAAAATATCTGTTTCAATCTCGCAGGGCCTCGAATTCGTTCTGATCGATCGAGAAATGTAAATTTTGTAGGAAATAGTCTGTTTACTCCCTACCGCTGACCGCAGAAATGGACAGACGCTTTGCTGTATCAAAGACTCACAAAATACTGATTCTGAATACACGATTATGTAATTAGGAACCAGATATTTTCCACTTTCTCGTTACTAGGGCCCGGCAATTAGAGTTTCCTATCATAAAATCGCAGTTTTCCCGCGCTCCATTGCTATGCTTTCTCTTCTTCGGATGAGAAAGTAATCTGGTTGTGCTACTGAATTGTACAGACTTTCTCGTACTTGTTAACTTTTCTGCTCTGTCTAGGATATTATTTTTGTTTTCACCACACATTTCTCAGCTGCCACCTGTTGGCGGCTATAGGTCATATCTTCAGTTTTTCGGTTCCCTATGGTAAAATTGAGATGACTTGAACTTGAAGAGTGCAATGTGCCCCTGTGTGAACATTTTTGTTGACAAATTTGGAACCTTTTTGAAATAATGCCGTTAGAGGGTTTCTGAAACTGCATTTTCACTAAAAAAAATGTTAAGTTTTCGGGACACTAAGAAATTAGTACTTGAAACAATTGTGCTTTCCATTGCGATAATATATAATAAATACCCGTAACGTAAGTACTAAGAACACGAGAGAGAGGGGGGGGGGAGAGAGAGAGAGAACGAACGTACATTTGTGTAATCTTAAAATAAAATAAAAAAAACACAGAAAAACAAAGGAAAATGGCGTTTATGTCATCTTACATACAGAGTGTCGCTATGATCATAAAACCTGGACACTTGATGTTTGGAAGAATGTGGTATGGCCCGATGAATCATCGTTTACATAATTTCTGACAAGTGCCCGGGTTTATAAATGGAGAACTCTAAAACAAGCCTACTATCCGGCCTTCCCGCTTCCTATTGGGGGGTTCTGTTATTATTTGGGCGAATACATCGTGGTATTTAGCTGGTCCTGTCATTACTCTGACTCGCCGGATTACCACGAATGAATATCTCGACATTCTCAACAAAGAAGTGCTTACAAATACTAGAATATTGTTGCCAAACACTTCCAAATTCCAAGACGATAATGCGCCCATACACACGGCAAAAAAGGTTTAGACGTGATTTGCGGAGCATCAGAATACTATCAAACATCCCTGGCCAGCACAATCCCCAGACCTCAATATAATTGAATCGTATGAGTCTTTTTAGACCAGAGGGAGCATTTAAATTTCCAGCTCCAAAATCGTCGAAGCATTTGGCGGATGTTGTGGTACACGAATAGAAGAACATCCTGTAGGAAATTATTAAGATACTACACATCTATTCCGCGACGAATGGCAGCTATTCTAAAAGCGTGACCCAGCATCTCACTAATAAATACATATTTTGTATATGTCAGGGGTCATATTATTTGGTCTAACCTCTGTATATACGAATAGTCGATTTTTTTCTTTGCGTGGTTATTTATTAAGAAAAGTGTTTTACATTAGGACATATGTTGCACCTCGGTCCATAACATTTATTACGAGTTAAAATTGAAATAAAATTTGAATCTTAATCTCATGATTTACCTTGCATCACACACTGTATAATATCCTAAAATTGAAATAAATATATTGGTCGTCAAAAAACTATCTCAACAGCAGTTGATTGATATTTGTTAGTGTTCTCGGGTACGTCAACGTGTTTTAGTGTGACAATTAGTCTCGTAAGAGTGCTCCAGGAGGGGGCGGTATATCTCCCACGCTGGAAATGATATCTTTCAGCGGCAAATGTGATTCAGGGCGTCAACTGATGTGTCTGCAGTGTCTCTGACTCGGAGATTCTAGGGTTCGAGTTCAAACTAAGGCAGGATTTTCGCTACTGGCTCGATAGGTTGAATTCAGCTGTTATCAGGAAGAAAATTATGTAGACCGCCTGGATTGATCGGTAGTTTTCCGTGTTTTCTCCGATCAACACCAGGCGAATGCCGGAGCAGTACCTTAACAAAGGGACCAAGGATCGCGCGCGACCTTTCCTTCCTCTTCCTTGTCCTATCCTCACCCCTTACTTACATTTAAACTCACATGCTCTACGCTATCACATTTGTCGGGAGACCAGACGGGAGATTTGAGCTTGTCCAGGCTGGGGCGGTGCCCCACTGGTGGGAGATACCAGGTTAGGAAAAATATCCGCATACCGATGTAGGTCGGCGTCGTATCTCGCAATCCAGCGAGAGAAGATCCCGGCCACCTCACGCGATGACAAGCACTACCCTTACGGGACTTATGACCTTAGCAGTTGACGCTCCCGGAATCACTGTAATCAATCACGAGTTCCTGTGCTAAAGTACACATCGGCTTGCAAGGTTTTCCCGAGAAGACGTGCGCGAAATCAAATCAATTATTCATGCCCTAGCGGGACATTGCCCCAACTGGGACAAGTTCTATGCTCCTGACGTGTGTGTGTGTGTGTGTGTGTGCACCTATCAAAGTACGGTCGCTAAATTTATCGTCCAGTGGTTGAATTCGACCTAGCTTTATACATGTTCTCGCAAAAATCCATCATCGGGGCACGAACACAGGATGTCCCGGTGAGCGACGCTGCAAATTTCTGCCATTGAGCCAGCGCAGCTAAGATGAAACGTGCATATATCCAATCTTCAATTAGCACTAAAAATCATCTCTCCTATTTGTTTTCATTCAAATTTCTAATTCTAAATACTCCTGACACTAATACTAAGAACAAACTTTTTTTTTCAGCAAAATCAATGGAGTAGTTGTCTCTAGGTCCCATACATACGAACATTTTATTAACATAGATAACAATATTTAATAATTGATTATGAAGAAAACTTCTTCCTCTTCTACCATTAAGAATTAGGCTTCAACCTGTTCCGGTGTCCATTTTTTCTTTGGCCTTCCTTCCTTGTGGGATAAGTGTGAATTGAAAAGCTAATGCCGGCAATCTCTCATTTGGCGTCCTTTCCAAATGTTCGCACCATTTCTTCTTATTAGCTTCTTCTTATTTTATCTAGCACAGGTGTGACATTTAACTTTTCTCTTATATTCACGTTCCTATTATCAAGGAGGGGGTATCCTAGAGTTCTTAAAAATTTCGTTTCTGCCTCTTGAATTTTACTTTTATCTCTTTCCAAGATTACTTTTGATTCACTTCTATACAAAAGTACAAGAACAGCAATAGTATTAAACAACTTTATACGTGTATCTTTACGTGTTTTATTTCTTAATTCCTGTGAATGTTTCCACATATATTTCTAAACTTATATCGTCGAAATCAAAATATTTTTCAAACGTAAACATAGTATCCTGGGTACTTAAAATTCTTTACTTCTTCTAAAATTTTGTTGTCAATTACAATTTTAAAATTGTAATAGTGTGTTTTTGCAATATATTTTACAATATACACCGCGTGTTGTAGCTTGTCTTCACTACCTTTTTAAGATAACTTGGTCGTCACCGTAGCATAAGGAGTTAAAATAAACATTTTCACCTAGATGAATTCCTTTATTTACCTGTATATTCCATGTTCTGAACAAGTCGTCCATATAAATATTAAAAATTGTGACCGACAGTCTGCAACCTTGTTTTAATCCTTTATTAGTATGAATCTCGTTTGTTAACTTACCGTTTATATAAGACAACTTTTTTGGCTATATTAATTTTATCAGAGATGTTATACTTTGAACCGGTTCAAGGTACAACACTTGGTCGTATTTCACAACTAGTGGTGCTATCACAGCATTTACTTCCTCACATTATTTCTATTTTTAGTTGTTGTTGTTGTTGCAAATTTACGAAAATTCAGAGAGTTTAACAAAAATGACAGCCATTCTTTTAAGCCATTCTTGTTCTATCTATGGAAAAAGTTGGAGAAGTTTTTGGGAAAATGTTTTTTAAAAATAAATTACATTAATTTCAATCACAAATTATGTAAACTGCCAGTTTTTTTCAAACAATTGTGTGCAACCTAAAAATCTTACAACTTAAAAATTAAAGAGCTGATTTTTTAAAACAGACTAGTGGACCCGGAATGCTTCGCTATTGCAATGTAATACATCGTACGTTTCTGGTCAAGTGATTGTTAATCACGTTTTACCCTACGCTCTGCAATAATGTAATAGATGAAAGACTTTCTCGCGAGTATGGGTTTGTGCTATATCCTGGTTTGGACATGGTTGTCAAGTATCCAATTGTGAAAACTTTCTACCTCACGTTTGGGCATGCATTCGCTATGACTCTGTCTTGTAGAAATTTTATGTACTTGTCCGAGATAGCGTTGAAATAATAATTTTGGCCAAGATTTCACATTCGTAGGGGCATGATATGCAGCGAAGACGCGCATAATACTTGAGGGTGCGGCGGGTTGCGCTTCTGTTCAGGGGCGCTTGAGTCACAAGAAATGCATGAAATCAACACCCCCGTTTTGCGTCTATGTGCGACAGCCATACGCACATTCTACTGTATTATGCCTATATTCTTGGCGCAAGTGCAAGCAAGTTGACAAAGTTGTATCCCAATAGGATGAAGGATACGCGCATAAAATACGAACAAACAAACAAGCAAGCATTGATTTTTCTATATTAGATACGTATAAGGCAAAAATTCCTATTAGTATTATAGTTTTGAAATATTTGTTTTTCAATTTTCCAAAATACAAAGAGTTCGCCGGAAATAAGACTTTTTTTTACCGTATTTTGATGAAAGGCTTGTCACGCCGTTAATACGTACATTTCTACAGATTTGTAAACACTACTGTATTTATGAGTTAAAGTGCTTCAAATTACTTCAAATGAAGTTTTTTGAAAACCCCAAAAAAATTTTGTGAAAAGGAGCTTCAAATTTCGAATTAACATTACGCAATTTTCTTGAAAACGACTTCAAAGTTGTCAGAGAAAATTGCTATTTAGGGCGAGGTTTTTCTGATCTTTAATATTCTTAAAATAACATTTCCGTTCTACTATTAGGAAACGAACAAATTAAGAAAATTTCAAAAAATGTTCTTTGGGCTGCGACAGATGGCAGCTGGCAAGAGTATGTGGCAAGTTCGAATAGCTAGCCGAGACCACAGGCAATAGAAAACTAATACGGGAAAGTCTGTGCTATTCTGTTGCACCACTAGTTTAGCGACTAGTATACGAATCGCTGGTCGCGTAGAGGATATTCCGCATCACGGACGTTCACGAGCGGTAGTGCTCGTAATGAAGGCAATTGCCGGCAATTTCACCGGCTAGTGACACCCATTAACTCCGGTTAGCGGTGTGTGTGCCTGAAGTTTTAGATCCACCAGGCCCGGACCCCACTTTCGGAGGCTGTCGATCAGAAAGACCTTAACTCTTTCACGCAACGGAAAACTGAGAATTTCATCAATCAGTTTTTAAATGTTACAAGTTGGACACGTCCGAGCCGACAAGGGGGACTCTGAATGTTCAAAAGGGACTCATTTTGTAGAATACTGCATAATGAAAGCTAATTCGGGCTCCCCCAAATGTTTCAGCACGCATTTCCCGCGTGTTCTCAGCAAGTTTCTCCACATGTTCTCCGCAAGTTCCTCACACGTTCCCGAGGCTATTGCGGGGGGCGCTGCATGCTGTTTCCGCCGCACCACAGGATGACCTCGTCTCCGACGCGTACAGGCGGGCGTAAACACCTCTACAGACAATTCCCCTGCGCTCGGCGGGAGAGGGGGGGGGGGCTGTGGACGGCTCTTGCAGCCGCGGTTAAAGAGAGGCAGACGACCGCACCGCGTGAAGCAGGGTAAATAGTGTTTTTATGAGTGTATGCAAGTGCATATAAGCGTTCGTTAGCGAATACAAATATATAGTGGGAAACAAGAGAAGCAGAAGCACCCCCAAACACTAAAAACTATCGTGGAGCTTAAATTACGCAATATAAATAATGCACATGCTGTTCGATGCTCTATCAGAAAATATGAAAAATACAGTAAACCCTCATTAACGCGCATTCCAAGGGACCGGAATAATTGAAGTTCGTGTTATATAAATTGGTTTTATCCTACTATTGTAAATGTCCGTATTACTATAATCCATTGCCGGGACCCAAGTTTTCTTCGTGTTACTGCAAAATTTGTGTTAAGCGGGTTCGTGGTAACGAGGATTTACTGTAATTAGAATAAGTTAAGAATTAAAAAGTAGATTATGATTAGTTCGAAAGTATCTACTTTATAAGCTAGGCCGTAAGTGTACTGTGTAAATAGCATTTAAGAATAAATATTCATGCACTCCGCTGGTTACCTTACGGTTCCCGCGCGTACATCCGCTCGCACCTTCGCATATTTCGTGTATGTACCGTAAATATTTTCCCGTAGAGATCCCAGCAAAAGATCATCTATATGTTTCCTCACATGTTCACCGAATATATCCACCGCATGATTTCCCGCCCTCTCCCCAAATCTCCCTCACATATTCCCCACATGTTCTCGCACATGTTAATCTGTAAATTAAATTTCAAATTCAAAAATGTAATTTAGGTGTTTTTTAATTAATTACGAATTACTTTTACAAATGACACTGCAGCGGTTGTGGACTGGCTCCACTGAGGAACGCAATGAGGAATTCTAACCAGCTGGAGTACACAGCAGAGCAGAAACTCCAAAAATGTAATAGATGGTCACCAAAAACCTTTCACACAAAATTGCAATATTCAAAACATAACTTTTTAAGTTATTACTTTTAAATTGAAAATACATTCACTCTGTAGCCAGACGTTCAGCGTTTCTGGCAACCTATATTACGGGGTAATTGGGTTGGGGACCTGGCCAGGGGAGGGAACCTGCCAAAAACGTAATAAAGCGTCAAAGAAGGTCCCAGAAGATTCAAGTGTAAAAACTTAATGCGTGTCCCAGAGACCCGAAAACTTGATTTCGAGGTTTTAGGTCACATTGTTTCCAAGTTATATACGATGGCAATTGTGTTGCGGGCATGGCCGACGATTGGTCTGAGCGCGTAGTTGACCGGGGGGGGGGGGGGGTCCTTCCTCCCCTCTTCATCTCCCATCAAAAATGTTCGTGAAGGGAAAAAATACCATGCAGAATTTTTCAAATGGATATGTTTATCATTAGATTGTTATCAAATTGTTACCACATTTAATTTATACAACTTTACCAGAGTTCATTTTTGCAATGCAAAAACAGCCCTGCGCTTTGCATTATTTTAAATATAAACTCATTTAACGAATTTTGATAATAAGTTTTTTCAGTCATTTCGCTATAAACATATAAAATTAATATTTCCGGAATTTGATGTCAAGAGAGAGGGAGAGAGAGAAAGAAAGAGAATGAGAGAAAGAATGAGAGAGAGAGAATGAGAGAGAGTGAGAGAGAATGAGAGAGAGAATGAGAGAGAGGGAGAGGGAGAGAGAGACGGTGAGAGAGAGAATCGATAAGAAAAAAACGGTGATAGAGACAGTGAGAGAGAGAAGAGGAGGGGGAAGGAGAAAGAGGGAGATAAAGGGCAGAAAAACATCTGTCGAGTTCAGCAAGTTTAAAAAACACATTTGTGTAAATTTTGAAAGAAAAAAAGAATACACCAAAATTATTTTTTTGCCATCTTAAACAGTGCAGTTAGCACTATACGTAACAAAACTTTGAAGAAACATTTGGGAGCCATTTTTGCGAAAATGGCGTTTGAGCGTTTCTGAAAATGCGGAAATTTGAGATAATTTTCACAGAAAACTTTTGAGTTTTCGATAAACTTTATATTACATTATTTAAAGCATACATATTCATAAATACAATAATGTGAACAAATCGTCGCCAATGTTAATATTAACGCCGTGACAGGCAAGTAAAAAAATTGTAATTTTTGAAAAAATAAAAAAATAGAGTAATATGGCGTTTATGCGAACTTAGAGAACATTTAGCACTGTCCTTACCAAAAGTTTAAAGAAAACATTTGGAGCCGTTTTCGAGAAAATCTTATTTGTTTTTTTAATTGTAAATATTGCACGCAATATTGTGTAAAACTACCAAACGTTTTTTAAAATTTACATGACCTTAATGAAAGAACTAATTATGGAAAATAAACTTCTTTTGACAGAAAAATTTTCATTTTCAAAATTGTCGCTGTAGGAAGTAGCCGAATTTTTTTAAAACTTTTGTAATTTTCGACAATTCTGAGTTAACAGTGAAAATCGTACCTATGCCACATTTGTATTTTACTCCATTCGTACACGAAATGTAAAGAAAAAAATTGGAGCCGGTTTTGAAAAAAAAAAAAATTAAAATGTTCTCGGGGCTTCATGTAAACTACCCCCAAATTTTAAAGAATGTTTTTCAAAATCTCAATTTTTTTTTTATTCTCGCCAGATCGTCCGGGGATCGACCGAGGACGTATTTTGAAAATAATCCTGCATATGGTTTAGGCGCTAGTAGTGTTAACAGACGGACGAACAGACAGACGGACGCACTGACGGACGTTTTGAAAAAACTACACTTTTTCGGTATCAGGGGACTCCAAAATGTATATTTCCGTCGAACTCTCGAAATTATTTTTCCGCAGCATTACTAACTTTCCCTGTACTACGTATATTACTCCATATATACGTACGTACACGAAAAAGTATAATATACGAACACATCAACTAGAAACTTGGTATAAATTATTGTTTAGGGACAGAGAGGTGAATGATCTGGCAACGGTCGCAAGTGTCTTCAACCATAACTTTTCCAGAATTTTGGTTGATCTCTTTGCTTAAAAACCATACATCTCTTTATATTTTCTCAATATCTCGGTCTCCTAGTTAAATTGAAATGAGACTTTGGGAATATCATGGACGAGCGGTAGTTCTTTTCAAATGGAAGTTTTCCTGAAAAAAAAAATGGAGCCATTTGGGGGAAACTATATATTATTATTATTATTATTATTATTATTATTATTATTATTATTATTATTATTATTATTATTATTATTGTTGTTGTTGTTGTTGTTATTGTTTTTTTTAACTGTGGCGTACCTACTATGGGCAAGAAGTGCAATGTATGCATTTTTTTGAGCTCTGAAAACCCTACCCCAGCTCTGGAATCAACCCCTTCCCTCTTACAATATCATAAGCCAGCATATAGGAGGGCAGGGGGTCAGGGAGGGCATGACCCCCTTGAAAATTTTGAACATGACCCTATTACCTCACGTAATAAAACAATGTATTTCCGTAAATTGTTGAATCATTGTTTGAAATGATTTATGGAAGGTATGGACACATTTTAAAATTTACAGAAATGATAGACGGATGGGCATATTATTCCTACATTGTTGCCATATCTATGTTAAAATAAGTATTATTGCTTTATTGAATAGGGATAACACATTTGAAAAAAAAATGTACGTTTTACTTACGAACAAAACTTAATACTTGTGCTATTGTCATTAACTCATTGAAAAGCTATTTTTCAAATATTAAAAATAATTAGTATTAATTTATGAGTTACTTTTTGTTACTTAGCAAGTTGCGAGTCCCAACAGTGGTAGGATTTTCGATACTAGCTAAATAGCTAGGTCTATTTCAGTCGCTGTCTGGAGGATAATTCTAGCGGCGGCTGCACTGATCGGTAGTTTTACGTAGTTTATCCCATCAATACCAAGCAAATGCCAGAGCAGTACCCTAACAAACGGGCCTCGGACTGCGCGCGATCTTTCCTTCCCATTCCTTCTATTATCCTCACCCCTTGCTTACACACACACACACACACACACACACACACACAAAACTTACATGCCTTGCACTACCCCACATGCCGGGAGACCAGCGAATATATTAGACGGTACAAAGATTATAAAAGCATTGATGCTGGTCCCTTCTTCGTCGAACTCTGTTTACGAAAATTGCAACAAAAAATAACATTGCAAAGGTATAAATTGACGATAGAGATTTTTCTTAAATATAATGTTCTAAAAAATATGCCTTTAAATACTGTCACTGCATCTTACTCTGACAACTGACCGTCTCTGGCGGCACATTGAACTTCGAAGCCAGCAGACGCGATGGTCACGGATGATGACATATCAGACTTTTAATCATATTATGAACTGTTCCCAAGCCTCCAATGAATGGAATTCTAACTGTGAATACGGAAGATCTTTCGATTTCAAACTTTTAAAATTGTTAAAAACTATTAAATCATGTTTTCTTCAAAAATGTTGCTTTCAATAATTGGAATGTGCTATCCGCACATCAAGTGAACTTGTATTTTAATACAGTTTCGTGTGATGTTAAAAGACCTGTTAGTGAAATGTTGCTTTTAAAGAACTACTAAAACTTTTTGTTTTGTTTTTATCCATTTCCGCAGACTAACTTTGCTTTTCAGGGATAAGCAATTTTAATGTGATATTTAACATCCATTAGACGGCATGAAATAAGGATATAACAAATGAAATGTCCAAATATTCGTCGAAATGCAATTTGATTCCTCAACCAACGTTTGTTGCATTTGTTTTGCTTTGATATTATCCCATTCACGTTTTCTTCCCTTTAAACGTTGATTAGTGACCTCATGACACAGTTCTCGTGGTTCTCGTATTTCCTAACACGGTCGCCTGCTCTGCAGGTCGTGTGATGCATATAATGACCGCTTAGGTCAGTTGCGTAAAGGTGTTCATAACACGTTCTTAGAGAATGAAATCATCTAATATAGCAGACGTGAACTCAGAATGAATGTATAATACAGACGCTTTCTGAGAGTGACGTGGTCTCATTTTTAGAGAAGTCTTCGTTGCTATCGAATTTTGTCCGTGACATCGCGCGCTGGTGCAGCTTGTCACGACCGCACGAGGGCGCACGAGTGGCACTGGCACGGCTGGGCAAGGCGGCGATGAGAGCAGGGCCAAGAAGGGAGAGTTTTTGACGAGACTTTCAATATTTGTGAATTTGGAAGCACAGGGAGGAGAATATTCCGAGTATTTGCTCAAGATCTGGAGTGTTGTCTGCTAGGTTGGTTGTTTGGAAGCTAACATAATTGATGATGAGTTTGGTAGTAAAAGGATATTGTTTATAACCATTTTCTAAATATAGGTTATAAAGTTAAACGTAGAGAGCGAATTTATGTATGTTTTTTGTGTATTATACCATTGATTAATTTCTTGGGCCACTTTTCAGTCATAATTATTTCTTGAAGTGCCTATAACATAATCCTTTACAATGGACACGCCTATGAAAGGTACGTCTGTTAGGATATTGAAAAAAATTGGAATTTTTGCAACGCTTGATTATAGTATAACAGCTATTACCCATCTTTTGTTTATCAGATCACATTGTAATGACACCAAAAAGTAAAACATCTAATTCAACTACTCTGGCTATAGAAAGACAGTCTATTCCTATAGAAAGCAAACCATCTGATAAAATGCATGTAGCTGGTGGTGATCATCGTGGAATTGTCATAAACAAGGAAATTGTATCAAGTAAGTAAAGTTTTACTGAGATCATATTAACATTGCAACAAACATGGTAGAAGTACTATTATTTCTTACTTCCATTACAAATTGAATTTTGACACCATGTAATGGTTGTGTTGTCATCTATATTCTTCATGATTGCCTGTCCCCTCTCTACTTTAATTAGTTAATGCAATAGATTCACTGTACCTTATTCAAACAATTTTGAAAATGTAGAATTATAACTGTATTTGAAAGCATTAATTAATTTTTTCAGATCACTTTGTAGTTCAGCCTTTTAATAAGACTGTGATAACTGATTGACTTTTGTTAAAAATTATTGTGGCATACATTATATTTATAACATTTGGGTTTTGTATCCTTAATGTTCAAGAATGGTCTTTTGCATTTCACAATTCAACTTGCGAGTAAGAACAGGCTACATTGCCTTTGGAGTATTTTTTTAAACATGTCAACTCTATAAATCTCTCTGCAATCAAATGATTAATATATTTATTCCTGCTGGAAGTTGTAGAAATGTGTTTTTACCGTGAAAAATCTCAGAATTTACTTTGAACTAAATGTTTCTTTGCAGAAGGAGATGATGTTCCTGCACAGCTGTCATTGGAGTTCCGAGTATTCCTTGTTAATGCGCAGACTGGCATGCACACACAAGAGAGTCGTATTTTACAATTCTGGTTCATAGCGGATCTGGGAGAAAGAGAACAGGCTACAGTGGCTCAAGAATTTTTTCGTGAACTTGTTAGTCCTCAAGAATTTCCTCGAGGTAAAAATGAATGATTGAAAGTGGTATCTTGTGACTGGAGGTGAAAATGAGCTGACTGATATCTTATTTGTAAATCTTTGTAATTCTGGTGGAAACAGTACGTTATTTTGTTGTCGCAGAGTTCTGTCACAGGAGTCAATGTTAGGTGGTTTGTTTGGGGGACAAAGTTGTTGGCAGTGTTGCCAATATTTGTACGGACATTTCGAACTAAATTAGGTGAAATGAATTTCACACATGTGTCGTGTTATCAAAAATGCTTGGACTGAGCGAAAGTGGTGATTTTTAAATTAAACAATAGTCTAAAAGGGGTTAAAAAGTCTTTATTTTTAGTCCAATTTTTGGAAAAATATTTTAATGTCCAGCATGATGATTCAAAAGTCTGCTTTAAAATTTTTGGGTCTGAGGAAAAAAATCATAGTGTATTTATTTATTTATTTATTTATTTATAAATAGCCCAAGCTTAATGACATATACAATACAAACAAAATTTTACACCTAATAACTACTCAACAGCACCAATTCACAGTAAAATAATTAGAATGGAATAATTGGCATTCAACCAACCATAGACATACTAAATGCTAAGAGTATAAATTTATTACTTCCGGTATTTTATTATATAAAATAATTCTATTATTAAATATTGATTTAAATTACTTCTTGTTACTTACATTTTCTTGGTGGATTTTATTTTCGTACCTTGTTAAATTATTATGTACATCTGAGTTTTTCCTTACCAAATATTCCGGGAGTTATTTATTTTATACTCTATGTATAAATGTTAACATGTCTCTCCCTTTACACCAACAAATAGCTCAACTCTCGTAACATTGGACATTTTCTTTATGCCCTTTACTCAATACTACTCTCATTCCTCAACTAAAAGTTGTAAATTTGCAATTTTTTCTTTGTTTGCCATAGTAAGAACTGTAGAACAGTACTTAATAGGGGATACCAATTTAGTTTAAATAATAACTCGTTTCCTTTCTTTGTAATAATTTTTCTTAGTTTGTATGATAAATTAACATTCATTGTTATTTTATTGTTTTTGTATTAAAATGGTCCTTAAAATTTAATTCATGTCAATAATCACCCCCTAGATATTTGTTATTCTTAACCCACTCCAAATTTGAACCAATAAGCACCATTATCTGATTTCTTTCTACTTCCTCCCTGAAACCAGTTTTTCCCAGTACCATACACTTTGTTTTATTGACATTAAAACTCAGTTGATTACTACACAGCCACTTACATACCAAAACCAATTCTTCATTATTATGTTAATCTTTTTGTATGTCTTTTCCACTGAAGTAAATTAATGTATCATCAGCAAAAATATGTATCTTACATTTTTCAAGCACCCCAGGTAGGTCATTTATATATGATGTAAACAGCAGTGGTCCCAGTTTACTACTTTGTAGAACACCATGCTTCACTGCTTCCTCCTCGGACATACTAGAATTAAACCAGTCTGATATCTTCCATTTCAATAATCTTCTCTCTGTTCATAAACATGGCCAGTAATACTGTATATATCATTTAGTTGCTTCAAAAGTAAATTTCGGTTTATTGTTTCAAAAGCTCTTTTATAATCCAATAAATTTATAGTTAAAGAATTTTTAAGACAGATATGCCAAAGAGTATATGAAATATGGTAAAAGTGTTTTTATGTTATGGAACTGCTGGAAGATTCTTAATTGCATCAGAATGCTGTTTTGAGAAACCTTGTCTAAAACAATTTTAGTTTTTCAGTTGCATGAAACAATATTGGTGTTACTATTTTGCAGATTATGTTGGTTTTATCAAGAAGGTAATGAAATTGCTACAGCACAAATATGCATCTATTCTGAAAGTTGAAGTTACGCTTAAACAGTTGGAGCAAGGCCAGGTTCCACCAGCACGCCCATGTGAGTATGCAGTGAATATTAGAATCTTGTTTTTTCAATTACATGAAAAGCATTGATTTTAAAATTCTATTCCAATACTGATACAAATGTAACAAAGAGTTCTTGAATGGAAACAAGAGTAATGTGATAATGCGTTTTTTCTTTTCGATGTTTGCTTTACATAACAACTTATGTGATTCAGAAGTCTAGTGATGATTCTTGTTATGATCTGGAGTTGTGTGTGTTAGATCAGGGTGTGAATTGGCAGATTTATCCAGAAGGGGACCTTCAAATCTTGAGGAAGGTTTGAATCAAAGAATTGGTGAGAACATCTTCACTTGCACTGCATTGCCTGAATGACTCTTAAGAATGCTCTCAGAAAGGTCTCCTTGTCTAATTTTCATGCTTTGTATTCCTTGGTTGGTAGATTTGAAAGTGCTGAAATCATAAACCAAGTTTTATTGCAGATTTATTGTATCTCTGTCAAGGAGAAGTTAAACTTTTCCAGGGGGGGGGGGGGATGGTTCCCTGCATTTTTTTACAAGAAAAAGGGGTAGGGCTGTTATACTCCTGGAAAATGGGTAAATCTATGGAATTTTTCTCCCTGGAAAAATCAGAGAAATGTCAGAATTTGAGTACACTGCTGGAAAAAATATTTTTATTATAATCTGCCACACTAAACAAATGGAACTCGATAACACTTGCCTTTCTCTGCACCACAGCAGTTTCGGGAATTCCCATTCTTTCTCTCCGGACCATCTGGGCCCAACCCTAGCCCTCCACCAATGTAGGTGTGGTGCTGAATTTCTGAAATCCAGTGCAAAACAAGTAAATAGTGGATAGCAACACCTTCAAGGCTTCTTCCTTGTGCGATTTGATTCTTACACTCCTTGCCGAAAAGTATGCCTGTTTAGAGAGAAAACACTAGAACGATTCTGCTTGTTTATCGCAGACTAGTAGAGTAGAGGGAAAACACTGAAAAGAATGTTTCCAGGCAAGATCAGAAAGTCTGAAATCGTCTCCAGGTGAATATCATCTGAAGCTTGATGAAATATCTTGGCTACAAGGTTTAGCTTTCTTACATGATATCACTTCAAAGTTAAAAGAACTAAATCAAATTGCAGTTATTTTAAATTTTAGCACCTTGAGTTCTTTTAAAGATTATTTTTATTTATTAATCGTGTACAATTTGATTAATCAACATATTTATTTATTTTATGCTCGTAATAATAAGTTTCTAATACGGTGTTACCTAACCTATAACTAACAAAAGTTGGATGCCATGATCTAGTGCATCACTTTACACTTGTGCCATCACTACAGTGCCATCACTTTACACTTGTCAACATTCTTTTCAAAGTGTTTTGCAGTCTACCATTTAAATAACAACAAATACATTTACATCTTTTACCCAAAAGAACATATTACTTAATTTTTACATTTTCTTTTTTTTTTAAATTTTTTAAATTTAATTCTTCATTTTTCCTGTATGTTTTGGATAAGTAATCTCCCCGATGAGCTTTGTCAAACATTTTTTCTGTAGCCTCCTCTCTAAAATGCTGCTATTTCATCACATTGAAATGAGTCAGTCTGAAAATACAGACGGTATTGCAAATTATGGGTAAGGTGACAATGCAATCTCTAGCATCAGGTGTGTTAATTTTCAGCACGAGTATCGCAGAGAACAGAAAAGAAGTTAGATTTGTGAAAATGATACGTTTAGTATCGCACACCCACTTTGCTTCTTTCACGGGTCTCCCTTGACCTTGATACCCTTCACCAGAAAGTACACGCCCAGCTCAGAAAGTGCCATTGACGTTTTTGTTTCCCCGATTGTTACACACACACCTTTGCTGTTGTTTGGAAATTGTTTATTTGAGTTGAAAATCTGGAAAAAAAATCATGATGTGGCACTGAAGCTTTTGAGATAAACTGTATGGGGCAATGGTAATGCTGAGTTTGCACAGGCAAGTACTCTTGTTTCTGTAGATTTTTATTTCTGAAATCCATGTTGGCTATTCGAAAAGGTATCATCTTTACTGAGAAAGGTTTCCATTTGCCCTTTAAAAAAATATCTCTAATATTTTTGATAAAATTGACAAAAGGGAAATTCACCAATAATTTTGAATTTTCCTTTTGTTGTGTTTTTTGAAGTTCAACTTAATCTTGGCTGTTTTGAAAATATCTGGAAAAGTTCCAGTACATAAGGTTGCATTAAATATGTGAGTTAACGGGTGCATAATGGCAGGCGCAAACGTCTTTAACAAACGTTCCGAAAATTCACCTAAACTGGCAGAATATTTTTTTTTGTTTATCGATTATATTCAGAATTTCATAGAATGTTTCGGAAATGAACATTGTATCTAAAATTTTTTGGGTTAAAAGGGTAAGTCTCTTTTGTTAACTTGTGCAGTGTTACCCAAATTCAACCATTAATCCATAGCAAAACTGTTACATAGACAACGAACACTTGGGGCGTGATGGAGTTACACATAGTAATATCTTCCATCCGATTGTAATGCAGCACTGAACATGCATCCATCCTGTACATGCGTTGGGTTGCTGTACTGATTAGATCTCAGGTTGATAAAGTTGACACATTGATTTCTAATACAAAAAAGGATTAATAAAATGGGGCACCTGGATTGAATCTGTGGGCCACAATGCTCAATATTTTGATTTTATACATACTAGTCCTACATTAATTTGATTCTGAAGCTGCAGCATAGGCATATCAAAGCAATTACTTGATGCTAAAAATCTGAAACATTATATTGCATCATTTTTCGGTAAGCATTATAATTAAATCTTTGGAGACGTCTTCCTTGAAACTTTCCAACAGCCTTCCAATTGCTCAATCAGCATTCGCCTTTGTAAGAACTGTTCGTATATCATCCAAAGGTCAATAGGGGATCTAGTGAAGAAAGAGAGGTCTTTATTTCTGGAGAAAATCGCAGATTCAAAACAATTGTTCAATGTAGTGAGGGGACAATTCCTCCACACTGGATATTTACCACATGTCAGATGATCTGCGCAAGTTTAAATACGCACTAGTGTGTCGTGCAATGTAAAACGCTCTTTTCGTCTGTGCAAGGCCATCTGACAAGATAATAGGAAAAGTTTCATTGCTGAAAATTTGAAACAAATATTTGTTTCTTATTGTAACAGAAATCATAAATAATAGGATTGTGAAGAGTATAATGTTTAATTTTACAAAACAGTGCAATAAAGATGAGAGTATTTTAATAAAAAAGAATTGGTATAATGATAATTAATGTTACATATTTCTTACTTTTTAGTACATATTTCTATATATTAGAATACATAAGTATATATGTACATATTTTCCCAATTTTTAGTACATAATTATCTGGGCCCTACTAATCACCCATGCTATGGAGTGGGTGGACGCAAAAGAACTGATCTCCAAAAATGTAATAGGAAATTCAAAAATATATCATTTTGTTGAATACTGCTTAAGAAAAATAGACAGACCTCACCTGTCCCTGACCTCTCAATCTTTATTTCCTCACTTATCTCCCCTTTTCCTCCAACCTGTCCCTTGTCATTTCCCCTCATATTTCCCATCTGACTCAACAAAATTTGTTCTCTTTTATGACAATAAATTCTGGGTTTAAGGACCTAGGACTCATTATTTTCAAGCCTTGAAGGAGTATATTGTCTTTTACAGTAATATGTTTTTATGTCACAATTTTTTATATACGGAGTATAAATATGTAGTATATTACTTTCTCGTATGCTTATGTATATACGGAGTATATGCCTAGTGTAGAAAAAATCATGTAGTGTTGTGGAAAAACACGTTTTGGGGTCCCCCTGATATCGAAACTTCCGTCTGTCTGCGAACACCACTACCGCTGTATGTAGAATTTTTTCCAAAATGGATATTTCCCAGTCAATCTGGCTTGCTCAAGGTGCTGTGATTTTGATAACCTTTCTTTGAATTTTGGGGGTTATTTACGTGAAGCCCCCTGGACATTTTGAAAATTGTCTCAAAAATGGCTCTGACGTTTTTCTTTAAATTTCTTGTAAAAATAAAATAAAATAAACTTACAAAGGTGGTATATGTGAGATTTTTTACTGTTCACTCTGAATTTTCAAAAATTTGCAAAAGTTTGAATTTTTTTGGCACCTTCCTACAACCACCAATTTTAAAAAATTGCAAAAACAAGATTTTCTCAAAAATGCCTAAAAATTTTTTTCTTTAAACTTTTGGTGGGGATACTGCTAAATGCTCACTATAAGAAGACATAAATGCTATATTGCTCTATTCTTTTGTCTTTTCAAAAACTACGAAAATGTAATTTTTTGTGTCTCTCATGTTGTTAATATTTACATTAGTGGCAATTTGTTTACATTATTGTATTTATGAGTACATGTGCTTTAAATAATGTCATATAATGTTTTTTGAAAACTCCATAGTTTTCTGTAAAAATTAGTTCAAAATTCCGCATTTTTGGAAACTCTTAAAACACAATTTTTGCAAAAATTGCTTAATTTTTTTCCTTCAAACTTTTCCAACAGATAATGCTAATTGCTCTGTATAAAATGGCAAAAGTTTATTGCAGGGTATTCTTTTATTTTTTTAAAATTCAATATTATTTAATTTTTTTGGAATCTGTTTATTTTCAGCAATTTTAAACACTATTGCATTTGCGAGTTAAATGCTTCAAATGACTTTAAATTATGTTTTTCAAAAATTCAAAATATTTCTGTAAAAAAGAGCATCAAATTTTGCCTTTACAGTAACAGTTAAACACCATTGACTTCAAAACACCTCCACATTTTTCAGTGAAAATTGGTCTTTATGATGAGGTTTTACTCTTCTTTAATATTGTTAAAGTAATATTTCGGTTCTAATATTAGGAAACTGAAAAATTGGGAAAATGTCAAAAAAATGTACTTTCGGCAACAGTAGATGGCAGCTAACAAGATGATGGGGCAAGACCGTAAAGCTAGTCCACATCACAGAAATTAGAAAACTCTACTATGAGAAAGTCTGTGCCATTCTTTTGCACCACTAGTTTGTCTTACATCTTTTGAATGCAGGTCTAGCAAGTAATTCCATATCCAGCAGAAGCATATTCTTGGGGTTTCATGTCTATGTTTTCTTACAAATCGTTAAAAAATGTCATCTGTTCTTAGTATATTATATAATTTATGGAGAGGATTATCTATCGCGTATTATTAGCATGTATACTCAAAAGAAGTATTGATTTCCAACCTTTGTACTCTTAAATCAAAAGAGGTGGTGTTTGTTTGTTGCATATAATGGTAAGTTAAAGGGTAAGACAGTAAGATGTATCGAAGGTGGAAACCTGCCTTTGCTGCAAAATAATCTCAGAACAGACTATTTTCCAATGCAAAGTTCACTGGATTTGCTGGAAACCTTCCTAATATGGAAACAGAGTGGAATTTTTAGTGTGACAGTATTAAAATATTATGGATAAGATGGAAAACAGATAGTTTTTAAAAATTAAACAAAGACATGTAAGTGCGACATGACCAAGAGGCTTGAGCTGTGCTCGTCCATTCACTATCTCAGCTACCTTTGTCTGAATGTCGAATTTGTTGCTTGTATGAAAGTTACTATTTATTTGTAATAGCACTGACCTTCATATGCGTGTGTGGAGGGAGAGACGTGAAGAGCTATTCATACATGTTCTACGATCATGAAGATAGTGTATGAAGATAGTAGTGTGATAGTGTATGGTAGATGTGTGCAAGGGACATTGGCAAGAGAAATAATATGATGATTGTAGAGGTTGCTGAACGAGAAGAGCAAGAGAAATGCCAGCTAGAATTATCCTATGCTATCTAACAAAATAGCTCCAGATACTTCGAGGATGCTTTCTAAATTCATAGAATGTTATCAGTTTGCAAGTGTGTCTGGTTCTCAACCTTTAGCCAATAGTGTTTGTTCTGTCATAGCTCTGGCTGGTGGACTCCTTGTTGCCTTATGTGCACCTGTTCATGCAGACACAGGTTTGAAAACAATTTATAGTAGGTTCCTAACCCACGTAGTGGAGCAGCTAACTGCACTGCATTTCTCAGCCTGGTTGTTGCCATGCTGCTTTTTGTGTAACATCTTTAAAAAAGAGTTTTTTGCTGATAAATCTTTACAAGATAAAAAATTTATTTTGAATATCACAACGTTCAAAATTGTTCTTACTCCTGCAATAATTGTTATGTTTTAAAATAGTTCTTGTAGAAGCAATTACTAGAATCACCAAATTAAATGGTATTATTTTAATAATTTTAGATGCTTCAATGAATTTCAGTGAAAGCCACTAAATCTACCATATTTACTCATGTAATTTCCTTACTCACATAGGCAATTACTTAGTGGTTGTAATGCACTTACTATGACAATTGCAGTACATTAGGTGATATTGTTAGGTTTATATGTCAAGATAGAGAAAATTTGTGCTAAAGATTTGAAGATCAATGTTTATCATATTGCAGTGTAAATTTTATGTTCAGTCTATCATTCACGTTGTGCACAATCGTCAGATGCTTCAAAAGTTAAAGATTTAATTAGGGAATGGTTATGTGATTTATTTTTTGATCGCCTTAGTTCTAACGATTAAAAATTAAATGTTGTTTTAAATGTTTTTAATTTTTAAAAACTATTGTATCTGTTTATGGAGAATAAGAAAACATTGCAAAAATGTGTTAACTGTTCAGATCAGTCTGTTTAACTTGCAGCATCAAAAGATACTGTGAAATTCATATCATGTAATCTTTGGAATAAAAAATTAACATTTTTTGAGGAGAATGTATATCTTTGCTTAAACTAGTACTAGTTCTCCCTCCACCTTGAGGCTTGTTTTTTGAATTTTAAAGGGAAATCCCTATTTTTAAGATTAAGTTTCTGAAACAAAAAATATATAAATTTTGTTGAGAACTTTTTCCTGTGTTTAATGCACTGTAAAAATAAAATCTAAGGCAACTTATTTTTGATAGGAAATAAATGTTTCATTTTATAGTAAACCTGAAGCAGTTAGTACTTCTTTCCATCTTAAACCTTTTTCATTGATGGTAATAAATTCAGCATGATGTAATTAAGCTCTCTTTCTTTGAATAGGAATCTGCTTGCTTTATTGAATTTTTCTTTTGTGCTGATTAGAAATTGATAAGAAGGAAATTGTTCCCAATAATTTCTCGCGACTTGGGATTTTCAATACTTTCTATGGTACTACTTGTATGTTTTTTTATTACTGAAATAAATTATAAGAAGTATGAGCAAGTAATTCTAATAATTTTTGCTGTCCTCTGTCATAAATCTTGAAAGACTGCTTCTGAAATTTATTTACATCTACAAGTTTGTTGCTTAGGATAAAAAACATAATGTGGGTAAAAATTGAGAATCCTATTTCAAATGTTAGACTGTTAGACAAGCCTCCCAGTGAATTGGCTCTTCATTGTCTAGGAAGTTGCATTTATGGGCAGTTAGGTTTGATGTTTCTGCCATCATGTCAGAGTTACAGTCAGATCCACATCATCAAAGCTATCCTCCTGATATCCATTTATACTACTATATACAGCAGTATAGAGGACCAAGCAATTATGGTTGAAATATCAGCCTCATTAATATCAAAACAGCATTTTCCAGACTGTCAAGAGCCATACAATACAATAAAGTTGACATTGACTCTAAAAATATTGAAATGAAAATGTAATGTTCAATTAATTATCTTGTGGTGCCTGTAGGTGAAATTAAATCTTGAAAGAGGTTTTGAAGAATGTGTCTGTGTTCTGTTTTGTAGAATGAAATAATTCAGAATAAGATGATTTATTCATACAAACACTGAAGGGAAGGAAATTCTGAAGGGAAGGAAATTCATGTGTGAATATATTAACAACAGCTAATAGGACAATATGGAATATCTGCTTTGTTTTTTTATTTTGAATGGTGTGATTGTTAAAAAAATATGCTCAGTAAATGTGTTTGAAGATTTTGTTTTATTTTGTTTTTCACAATTTGCACGCAGCATGTGAGACAGCATGCTCCAAGAAATTCTGAAATACCAATGTTTGTCATCACTTTGTGGCACACTCAGTACAGGAAAAGTTAGATATAACTATGTTTTGGTAATACAATATATAATATAAACACAGATTTATGTCTAATAATATATTGAAAATATATTAATAATATATTGAAAAACAAAAATTATTTAAAAAAACAAAAACAAAACAAACAAAAAAAACTGATTTATTTCATTTATTGAGAATGAGATACATTTTTCTGAGCATTTAATTAAAAGTTAAAATGCTATTTATTTCTGTAATGTGATAAAAAAATTGAGAAGTGCAGTGCAAAAATGGTCTCCTGCCGAGAATTTGAAATAATTATATTGCTAAATAAGGTTTAAAAGAAAAACTGAAAACTTTCCAATTTTGATTCTTGAAAACAGTTATACAAATACAAGTTACGTGTTTGGAATGGAAGGAAGAACAAATCTACATGTACACCAGATGAAGTTACAGTTTATAAGGGAAGATGAACTGCAGGTTTGTGCATGGGCGTGGTACGTGCAATTTATTTGTGATTATTGCAATGTTTTGCTTCGATTTCCTTCATTGTGCTGTAGAACATGAAAAATGCAAATAACACTTACTTTCTTATCTTTCTGACTCTTGTGTACCTGCCATCAGTTTGCTAGAGTAGAGAAAAATTTAAAATGTTTGTTACTAATTGTAATGTAATATTTAAAAAAAAAATAATGGCTAATAACTCAAGTATAAAAGCAGTTATTGACAATAGAAATGTATAATGAATAGCAATCTCTCTTCAAAAATGTACTGTTTCACCAAGTATCTTACTAAGAACAGGATAAAGTTCCTTTGGTGGTATAAATCTTAATCCCAAAATGCCCTCAATTACTCGTGGCCTGCTGATTTGAGAAAGAAGGGAAGCATGTTAGTGGGCTTCAGTTAGTAAGTGGGTTTTAGTTATAGAATAATAGCTTGCTGATGCATTTAATTTAAAATGCAGTATGTATGAGTTGCCCATCAATGTCACCATGGATATTATTAGTGTTGCAAATGATAAGAAATGGTAAAATAGGTTGCTATATAGGTTTTTCAATTGAGTCAATGTACCAACTTGACACTCTCGATGTTAGTGCAGACTGGAACCAAGTGCAGTAGGTGACTGCAACTTTCAAGCTAGAAAAATTGCAAGCCTATTACATGGATAAAGGGAGCATATGCAATGGCCGTATTGCTGTTTAATCATAGACCAACTTTTAAAGGAAAAAATTGTAATCTGACCTACCAAAGGAGAAAAATGTAAATTAGTGGTTCTACAACAGCACATACTTTCTCACATCATTGTAACTATTTTCAGAGTTCATCAAAAATGGGATCTACATCATTTTTATAAGCATAATTTTGCTTTATTCGAGTAAATTTAAAGAAAACATTTTGTGCCATTTTTGAGAAAATA
The DNA here is from genome assembly GCA_038098605.1 of Gryllus longicercus. Taxonomy (NCBI): domain Eukaryota; kingdom Metazoa; phylum Arthropoda; class Insecta; order Orthoptera; family Gryllidae; genus Gryllus; species Gryllus longicercus. The sequence goes on from JAZDUA010000553.1 coordinate 699,081, forward strand.
CGTTTTTAAGAAAGCCTGTATGTGATCTTATATTTTTTCATTCCCACAATTTCCAGCTTTGTTTTGTTATTTTTACATTATAATTTGGCACATGTCAGAATATTTTATTGGTAAGAATATTATATGAACATATAGCCTTGTGCCAAACCAAAAAACATTTAGAATCAGTGAGAAAAACCTCTGGAATTTTTGCTCATTAGGGTTCTTGTGAGCACAAGTTGACCAAGATTATAGGCATGTGTGAAGTTACAGGACAAAAGAACCTTAAACACATGCATTGTTGAGGTGATTCCGATAGTTTTCCTACCTACACTGTGATACATGCAGGAAACTTAAAAACAGAAACAGGAAATGCCTGTGTAAACTCAGGAGTTTCCAGTTTTAATATCACATTTCCAGCTTATTCTTTACTTATAAAATAATGGACAAGATATTGTTTCTGGACCTCAGCACTAAACATATAAACTCTATTTTCTGCAATTTTTAAGATGATATTTACATGAAAAGTGACGTGTGTGATATAAATTTTTATTTTGCAAGCCATTGAGAGTTTTCCACCCTTCCATTGAGAGAACGCTAGGAATGTGCTGAATGGAACAGTAGAAACCGCCTGCCCATTTAGGCAGTGATAGGTAGCAGCTGGTAAGAGGGCAGAGACAAAACCAGAAAGCTAGCCCAGACTCTTATTTACTAGGCTGTCCAGATGACTGACCGGGCTAGGGTGACCGGGTCCATGGCAAAGGTGCCGACGTTTCGGTCGCCATTCTGCGACCTTCCTCTGGGCGTAATGCATGACAGCCTAGTAAATACTGACTCCGGCCGCGGAAGCCTATGCTCTCACTAGCCCAGACTCGGGAGAATTGGAAACTAACTAGAATCAGAAAGTCTGCCTAATGACTAGTTCTTCATTCTAGTCGTTACTTTCTTGCACATTACTTATGTATTATTGTTATGCAATGCTGAGGTGAAAAACTTCTGTTTTTTACACAAAATGTCGCCTTGTAGTTTTCTGATTCTGAAAAAAGTGGATAATTCTTGTTTCAGTATGTTGCACTTACATGTGTAGTCAGAAATGACATTTTGTTTCATACTAAAAATTGGTTTATTGCATAACTCTGAAAACCACTCTAGCTGCTAAACTGGAAGCAGGATTATCACCAAAAATGATATTCCCATATTGCTCTGGGTTATGGTTGAATTCCCACCAAAATTGCAAAAGTTGACTTTTTAATAATTTGTATTTTTTATTTTTATTAATGTCTTCCTACAACCACAATATTGAAGATTTGTTGGATATTGAAGATATTTCATTTTAATGAAATTCTCTCTGCATTATTTAAAATAAGATTTTTATAAAAATTAAATTTTTATAAATAATCGCTTTTTATAAAAAGTTTATTTTTATAAAAAGTCGTTTATTAGAAATCACATTTTTTCAAAATATATTTAGTTTTCCGTAATTTTGCATGATATAAAGATAATTTTAAAAACAAGTTTTTCTCAAGAAGGCTGTACGTTTTTTGCTTAACTTTTTGAATGAGTAGAGCTGAATGCTCTAAATATGATGAAATAAACAGTATTTTGATTTAATCTTTTAATTTTTCAAAATTTATCCAAATGTTTATTCAAATAGTGTTATAAATAATGCAAGAATATATGTGCTGTTGTACACCCACTAGCTTTTAGTTATTATTAAAAAATTAACACGTTTTTGCAATTTTCTGTATTCTTTACTTTTGGGTCAAACTTGTAGGCCCTCTGGTAAAAATTTGGAAAGAATTATAGCAATTATCAAAATGCCATTTATTTTGCAGAAAAATTACTTATATCTGTAAATTAAAAATGATGTATTGGTAAAGAATGGCAATGCTGTTGTTAATTAGAATCCTTCAGATTGTGAAAATTCCCGAACAATGTTTGAAAATTATTGAAAACAACCTGTTTTCAAAACCAATCTTAATATTGAATCATTGAATTTGTTCACGTTGTGACAAAAGAACTTATGAAATAATATGGAGACGGTTAGGGTTTCTTCTGACCCCGTTCCGCCCCTCACTCCTTTTGTTGTTATGTGTGATTTTGTTAAGACAAATTAAATTAAAACATTTACTTTATTAACAAATTAACATGAAAATGAAATTGTTTCTTCATATCATTGTTATAAATGTCTTAATTAGTACTTGTAGTAAATAGTGAAATTTTGACACTAATTTAATAGAATTCTGTTGTCAAATAAAATGTAATGTAAAGTTGTTGTTGTTATTGTTGTTGTTTTTGTTACATGTAATTTAGAGTGTGTCTTCATCAATATGTAACATGTTTTTTTGTTTTCTGCTTAATTTGTTTCAATTTTTGTATATTTTTATGTCCATTATTGCATGTGACTGAGTATTCTATGTCTCAATTTTTTCATTATTAAATACATTTTCTTAGGTGCATTGGGGAGGGAAAATACCCCTGAGAAGGAACTTCATTCAAGTCTTTGCACTTTATTTACTATTGCAATCTATGAATGTTTTTTATTGTGTCGTGTTTTCATACAAAATAGAAATATTGTTTATTATTATAATTATTGTTTTATATTATTATTAGTATTTTATTATTATTATTATTATTATTATTATTATTATTATTATTATTATTATTATTATTACTATTTTCATAAATTCTCAGCTAATATTAGTAATATTTGATGATGTGAAAAATTCAATGTTGAGCAAGTTACACTTCAAAATTTTTGCAGGAAGCACTAACAGCTACAAAGTAATGCTAAACTGGAAAAAATAAGAATAATGGGAGTGCCATAATATGTTGATGGAATGGGAATACATTAAAGATATATTCTCATTTCATTCACAGAAGAATATAGTAATTGCTCTCCATGGTACATTCTGAAAATATCAAAGCAAAACTTGCAGATTCTAACTTTGCATTAGTGTTCTAAAATATTTATGTATGAGGCCTGCTGCAACAACAACGCTACTGAACAAAACCACAAAAATGATACCACATAAACATTTCAATTCTTCCTTGCCTGTCAAGAATATAAAGACAGTTGCTGTTTCAAAACACGATATGTAAACATTGATGATTAAATGGCAGGTAGCCTTTTTCTTGAAGCTTTGCTGCCATATGTTTGCTGTATTGTGAGTGGTGATGGTCTAAGTAAGAATTGTTGGTATATGCTGTATGAGTAGTAGTGGAATAACACAATCAAATATTTGCATTTTTCAGTTAAAATCGAAAATGTTCTTTGTTTTTGCATTAGATATTTAATGAATTCATAAGCATTTCTCACATGTGTGGAGGCTACAAAATATTGTTTCAATTCCTGTGTGCATTTGAAATTAATAATACACATTTATTTTCTTGTTTATTTAAGTGACTCTGAGGGCAACTTTCACTTCTTCTTTTAAAATTTTTGAAGTTTTAAAATAAAAAAGATGTCTTAAGAAAAGGTTAAAATGTTTACATTAATATCATGTAAGTTCTCAGAGCCAGAAACGTGTGATGCAATGTATTGAAGGTTTGGTTGCATAGCTCTAGGTTATGTTTTACTTTCTTGTATAAGTAGTTTAGACGAAAGTTGTGTAACACTGAAAACAAAAGTCAGAGTTGAGATTAAGATGAAAATACATGTTTTGGGGGTTTTTGATGCTGGAAAATTTTGACTCAATTTCTGACACACAATTTTTTGCTTGAAGCAAATGTGCAATTGCAAATTGCACAGGTGCAATTTTCAGTAAAACCTGAAATTTTGAAAATTGTAGCTGTTAAAACTTGTGGCAACTTCTTCAACATTAATATTAAAGATACATTTTTCTGTAGTGAAATTATTCTTCAAAATTAGATCTTTAAATAATCTCGGGAACAATTTTAGGAAAATATGAGAAGGCCTTAGTTCTGACATTTTGAGTGAAATAATAAGTAAATAATTTTTTTCAAAGACTGCTCCAAATTTTTCTTTACATTTATTGCATGTGAACACAAATACCATTTAATGATGCAGGTGAGGTCCAATTTTCATTAAAAACTCTGAAATTTTTGAAAATTGCTAATGTTCAACATTTTTTGGACCGCGTCCTTCAATTACATTATTAAACATGGCTGTTTCTTCCTTAATGCTTTCTATTTTTCAATAGAAGATATTTAAATCATCTCATCACTTTTTCCAAAATATTAGTAGTGTTTGTGAAATTTTGAAGTTGAAGGCTCTGTTAAGTTTTTTCTTGATATTTATTTATATATTTCATATTTCATTTTGATTTTAAAATATTCCTTTGAAAGAATAGAATTGTGGAAGGGGAAGGGGGAAGAACACATGAAAATGAAGTGCATACCAGCCCTGAGGAAGACCACGGCAAGATGGTCAAATGTCAGCAACACAGATGAAACTTGAATATATTGAAAATAGCAGATGAAACTTTCAGAGCTAACAATGTATAAAGTGACTTGGAAAGCAAACACAATGGAAATCTGTAAAACATGAAAAAACTCTTCAATTCTAAATTATTGTTTATTATACATGAAATTTTCAATTTCAATGAAAATTAATTTTATGTTCCTGATATGCAAGTGGAGTGTTTTTCTAATTTTTCAATTATTTAATAAAAGCTTAATACTCAATTGTCAACATTTTATTCATTAAAATACCAAAATAATGTCATACGATATATCACAGATATTTATCATTTTATATTCTGAGCAAAATGCTTTGAAGTATAAGGGTACATGCAAGTTCTCCTGGTTTAATAGTCTATGTATGAAAAAATATTTCCACTTATTTTAATAATGTATACAATCATAACTTTTTATTTATTTTTAAAATTTATATCTTTAATTTTTTAATGTTTTATTGACTTAGTACAAGATTGAATAAAAGGAATTATTTGAGTTGTTGATAAACATGACAACAGTGTTACATTACACTAAACTAACACCCCTCTATCACTTTGTAACAGCGATTTCCTGTCTCAACTTCCACCTCCTCCCCCTTCCCCCCTCGTGTATGCCCTAACCACCCCATCACCACTACAAAATTTATGAATGACTCCTAATAGAGTACATATTTAACAATTTGCATACAAAATATTTGCAGTGACAGAATTGCATTAATACGTGACGTTAAGATGAAATAAATTTCAATTTGTAGTGTTTTTCCTTTTATGTTTAGTGTAGAAGTGTTAATCTTTGATAATCTGTAATTCTTTGTATCTCTAGTGTCTGCAGATGAGAGCTCTTTGGGCGTAGCACCACTACTCACAGCTGAAAAGCTTTTGGAACTGATAGAATCAGCCTATCCAAATCCAGTGTTGGAAGAAGAACTAGCCCGAGAGCATGGCTGGGAGCAAGAGGCAGTTGCTGCATTGTTGGTGGAACTGCAAACCAAAGGCCTAGTGCGTGCTGTAGAACATGGAGCTTTCACACGTGCTGGTCAAGCTGACTCTCAACTTCAGGTAGGTAGCTTAGAATTGTAATAGCAAGTGGAATATAAAGCTGGTTTATCATTTGTAACAATTGTTATAAGTGAAGTAATATGTTTTCAACAAAGCAGAAGTTTTGATGTATTTAGAAGCATTTGTATATTCAATATTTCTATTAATAATTTGTTTATCAATAAACATTGCCAAGGCTATATTTATCCCATAAATTTAATCACTATCCATAAAAAAGAATAGTAAGATAATACATTGTATATAAGATAATGCTACTTTTGGGTTCAATGTTAGGTGTCAGTTTAAAAGTGTGTCAGTAACAATTTGAAAATGTTTCTTTTATAAGATGCTGTTGATGCTGATCTCAAAATTCCCTAAAGGTTTGCACCTAAAGAGGGATGACAACATGTGGGTTTTTCTTTCCATCAAATCAGACTTAAGAATTTATGGGCTATAATTAGTGTTTTCAAAAATTCAGCTTTCTAAATGGTCTGCAAATGCTTCACAGTTGTAATTTCTTTGCAATCTCTTGCCATTCCTTGGGGTCCATTCCATTTGCTGGCATCACCACCGGAAGCACTTCCACTCTCTGCATTTCATATATGTCTTTCATTTCAACTGCCAGGGTTTGGTATATCTTCTTCTCAGCAATACTTGTCACAAGCCTGTCATCTGCTAGGACTGTGCATCATCAATGTATGTGGTTTTAGAAATATTACGAAACAGCACAATATATGTTCTATTAACTTCCACTATTTGGTCAGTGATGAATACATTGTCCCACACAATTCAAACTTGATCATTGCTGATTACTTGCTCTGGTTTGTCCTTGTAGTGAGGTTGCTCACTCTCTTGGTGAATAATGTTGATTTGCATTAATGCGGGCCATCCATGGCAAATGTGCTGGTTTGACTTACAGGTAGATTTACATAGGTATTATTTATTCATTTATTTATTTTACGGGCTGAAATCCACTTCTAATAAAAATACATTTTCCTAATGTATTTTGGATAGGACAGATTGATTTTAGAAGAATTAGGTACTTAACATATGTATCAATATGCATGCTGTACAAATCAGTTACTCCCAAATACAAAATGGTTTACACTTGAAAGAGGTAACCGAAACATTCTTCATATTAACTAAATTACATACAATTTAGTAATCATCTCATCTAGATGGAGATAAAAAGGGCAGATTATTCATACTTGTGCACTGTCCTTGTGATTAATGAGTTTAACTGCGAAATATTCATATTAAACAGATGTTTCAAAATCATTGTTTAAAATTTCACATATTCTTGCTATTGGATTGTTTTCAGTATAATGTAACCTATAGAATTTTATATTAAATTTTTAAAAATTTAAAATTTTATGTTATTCTAAAAACAGCACAAAAGTGAGGAAGACAACCCATGAAATAAGGAGGAACGATTGGGACAAGTATGTGAAACAACTGGAGAGGGACTTCACAGAACCCCAAAGAGAGGGAAAATTCTGAAAAAACTGTGAATGACTACTAGAGACAGATTCAACAGGATCCTAATACAGGACAAAGATTGCAAAGAATGCTGCAAAAGATTATGGTATGATTGAGACCAAAAAGATACAAACAATGAGGTAGAAATTGTAACAAGAGAGGAAGAAGAGAATGAAATAGTAATGGAAGTACTGGAAAACATAATAAACATCCTGAAGAATAGGAAGAGAGCAGGAATAAACGTGATAAAACCAGAAATGATAAAATTTGGAGGGCAGGAACTTAAAATCCAATTACTAAAACTAATAAATGAGATAAACAAAACAGTATCCCAAGAATGGAGGACATCAATAGAGGACATCTTCAATCAGGGAACCAGTGATATAAAAAATATTTGCACACTTAATACGACAAAGACTAATCAGAATTGAAGAAGAAAAAAAAAGCATGAAAGAACAATGTGGATCTTGCAAGGGCAGAAATATAATAGATACAATAATCACTCTCCAACAGATTATAGAAAAAAGGAAAGAACAAAACTTACCAATGTAGTACATACTGTTCATTCACTATGAAAAGGCCTATGACAATATGAGTAGGCAGAAGTTATGGGAAATTCTGAAAGAAGAAATAGTACCAGAACATTTAATCAGAAATATCACGACGAGGACGACTTTCACGGCTCGATGTCTGATGAAGATGCTTGTCGCAGTGTTTGTGCAAGAAGCTCCCTTTTATTGCAGAATTTAGTGAAGGTTTTTGTCGTCTTGAGATGATGTGTTCATATTTGTGATCTGTAAAAGAATTGGGAATTCCTAGTTTGTGTGATATTCTAAAAAACGTATGCTTAACTGTTTCCAGCCTTTTAATGTATTAAAAGGATGGTGACCATATTAGTGCCCCCCTCACATTCAGACAGGACTAGCAAGGAGATAGTAGATGGTTTTAAGAACCTTAACTGAATACCACTCATTGGATATTCTTCTGATAAAGCCTAGTTGCTATATCGATTTGTTAACCGTTATTTCAATATAGGTCTCAAAGGTCATTTTTGAATCAAAAAGTACTCTGAGGTCTTATATGGTGGAGACTTTTTCAAGGCTCACTTTGTCAATAGTGTAAATATTAATCAATGGTTTCCGGAAACATGTGTACCTTTTTCTTGAAACACTTCGATAAATTGAGACACATTTCATTCCTCTGACACCCATTCTGTAGTTTGCTGAGTGCTATCTTCATGTCTTTGCTATCTGAATTTAAAGAGATTTTCTTAAATATTTTTAAGTCATCAGCAAATAACAAGTTCACATTATTTAGTACCGTGGAGATGTTATTGATAAATATGTTGAATAGCATTGGTCCCAGATAAAATCCTTGGGGAACTCCAGGCAGGGAAGATGTTTCATCCAAGGTCAAACTCTCATATTTCACCACCTAGTGTCTGTCTGTCAAGTAACTGGCAAACTATTCTAGCAAGTGACCTCTAATACCATAAGATTCCAGTTT
>JAZDUA010000553.1:712500-792500 GCA_038098605.1 Gryllus longicercus
AGAAAAATGATTTCCGTAGTAATAAAGAGTGGCTGATAATGAAGAACAAAGATTTAGAATGGAGCAAAAGATGCAAGGAAGTGGGGGATACTGGGGCCAGAAAGAGACAAGGAATGGACATTTCTTTACAGTAGTTGAAGTTTTAGTGTCATGCTCTAGAGAAAGCAAAGCAGATAAGACGACATCTCTTGGGGGGATAATGTTGATACCTAATGAAAGTTTACCTCATCTACCTGTGTTTGAAAATTGTGTTTGCAGCATGTGAAAAATCATTGAAACCTATCTATATATTAAAGCGTTAGAGAATGAAAAGTTACAGGTAATATTTTTAGAATTGCCTAGTAAGTTGCCAAAAGAAATCTATTATTTAATGATTTTGAGTCAGAAATTGATGTTTACAAAACTAAATGGAGTTGACCTGGGTTGTATTCTTCATGCCAGGTTTGTGTGTGTCAATGTATTGAATTATATAGCTGCAAAAAATGAAAGTGAAAGTCATAATAATGTAATTGAATTACAAACTTTCCCTTGTATGTGAAAAAAATTCAACTGTCAATCATCTTCATTAAATATGGTAGAACATTGCTACATGATATGCAGGAACCTAAGTTTTTTCTTTATTTAATTGAGGAAGAATTTGTATAATCTGAAAGTATATTCATTTCTGTAATAAATAATTTAAAGTTTTGAGGTTTACCACGAGTTTTTTAATGAAAATGTAATTTTTGTTGACATAGCAGTTACATTGGGTCAGTAGAAAGGTGGAATTTACCTGACTGAAACAAGCTTTTTCATAAATTCTTTGTTGACATTATGTCAGCTGCAGGCTAGAGCTATCTGTTGGGATGTTATAAGAAGAGATTTTACTTCAGAAGTTGATCATATTAAATTATTTTTTGATATGCTATGCATTCTTTGCCATCAGACACTGAAGAATGCTCAAGAATTAAGAAGATCTGCAGAAGAGCTTGATCGCAGATTGTTAACATTGGCAGTTTTAGATGGGTTGCTTCTAGCTTTAGATGTGTTTTGGCAATGTGGAAGGATTAAGAGTTTCTCATTTCTAGTGTTAGTGGGTTTCTCTTTTCTAATGCTACGAGGGATGTGACCAGAGGCAATGCTGAAAATGTATGAATGTCTTCTGAAGAAAATCACCATAATTTATCATTATTTTGACCCTGGATGTAATGTGTGAAGCTGCAAAAGTTGTGTGACTTCAGTTTAGAACTGCTGGCTCGTGATCATCATACTGCCACAGAAAATTAAAAATGTAACTCAAGTGTTTGTAGAGAGGAAAGTTAAGAGAGGGCAATATTATAATGTGGATCTTAATGCAAAAGAAAAATCAGAGCTCAAGGGGAATTCTCTTGAAGAAAAAAATAGAAAGAAATGTTCTAGTGAGAGTCCCATTAATCCAACATTATTTTATGAAAGCCTGTCAGCCATTCCATTTGTTACAGACTTTACTCTTCTGCATCTTTTTATTCTTATCTTTCAAGGAGATTTTAGTGTATTTGTTTTAAACAAAATGTATTGGTATAATAAAGAAATGACTTCATTTCTTTGGCATAATTTCTATTATTTTCATTCATTAATTTCAAAAATATTAAAAGAATAGTAGTGATATGGATGTTACAAAATTTGGGAAGTCTTAAAAAGGCTGTTGAGTTATTGAAGCAAAATTCAGGTCCCATACTTCATCAAATTAAGTAAAATATTTTTGAGATTTTTCAGTATGTTTCGAGGAGTTGGTGTTCACATATTAGTTAGCAGATACATAATGAAATTGCTTTTTTAGAAGATTTATGTAGTTATGTAGTTACCCCCAAATTTATTATGGATGTTACTCAAGACAAGTCAAAGCAACCCATCACATATATTTCTCTTAATAACCTTAAATTATATTAATTATATGTAACTACTGTAATTTTATATTGTTTTCTAAGGGAAAAACTTAGGAAAAATTCAACATTTTTTTTCATTTTGAATTATTAGTTAAGCTTGCCAAAAAATATTTCTCATCAAATCTCTCAAATTATGGAAGTTCTACTTGAAGGAATTTCTTTCTCTGATTCTCATCTCAAGTTTAGAAAAAAACTTCAACATAGCATTTTGGCAATTTAATGTCTTTTATAATGTGCTTTGCATTTATTTATCATGCAAGGCTCACTTTTTGTACTATAGCACACCATCTCGAGAATTGATTTCAGGGTTAATGAAAATTCACAAATGAGGAAAAAGCTTAATTCGGGGGAATTGGCAACTCTTCTCATGGTCAGGGTGCTACTGGTGACACTGATAACAAGGAATTTTATTTTTTGTTTTTCTTCGTAAAATACATAGACTTCTGAAATATTCAAAAGTAGGTAGTGGATTTGCATTGAAACTTTTTGTCCTGTTCTTTATTTATTTAGGTTTTTGTTTTCTTAACACACACACAATTCCTTTGACCTGGTGCTTGCCAGCTTGCTTCATCTGATTCAAAGAACTTGGATATTCTCTTCAACACCTTCAGGAATCGTGCAACGTCTTGACTTTTTTTATTAATAAGTCAACAGTACCTCTGAATGACTCACAAGCTGACAAACTGCTTCCATTTCTTTCATGGGCTATTTGGAAGGTTCTCTCTTGCTTTACGCACTGCTTTCTTAAAGAGTGCTTGTGGATGCATATAAACCTATTATTTATCAGGTGTTTTCATTTTGTTTTGTTAATTCTTCTCCAGAGATTTCTTTTTAAGGCAATTCTGAATTCTTATTTATGTTATTTTTCTTTTCTGTTTTAGCATCTTTTAAACATTTTTAATCCTCTTTCCTTTTCAATTTTTTTTTTTTTTTTTTTTTTATTTTTTTTTTTTATTTTTTTTTTTTATTATTGGTATAATGGTATAATTTCCATTTCTTTTCTCAATGACAAATAATATAAATTAGAAAAGAGTGTCTGAATAAAATTACATGATTGCAGATACACACTAAAAATTATTTATTCTTTAGGGGGGGAAAAGAATAATTTATAGTATAATCAATTTTGGATAGTGGGTAAATTACCATTATTAATAATTAGATATAATTGATACAGATTAAACGATTCTGAAATCATTAAACAATATAACCTAAAACATAAGAATCTGATCAAAATAACTCTGACTATATTGTTTCAAAAAATATAATAAAATGTATGTAACATCCATAACACTATAATATTTAAAAACTCTTATTCAAAATAAATATTAAATTACTTTTTTGGAAGCCTTGTCACCAGGATGTCGTTTAAAAGAACATTGTAAAACAGGCGCACATTTTTCGTTACGTAAGAAAAAACATTTCCACTAATTTTTGTTATGGACATAATAGTGAATGTCATAACTCTAAAAAGGTAATTATATAAATATTATTTATTTACCTTTTTTTTTAATTAAAGAAAATGAAAGTCAGTGTTAATCTACAATCTCAATCTTGTTTTGGGGCCGAAAACAGTTGAATCGCCACAATAAGGATCTACTCTGGATAAGGATAAGGATCTACGAACATTAAATCCATTTTAGATGATATATTTATTGGCTAAAATACTTGATTTCAATAATTTGCAAAAGTGCTTGAAAACAGCATTTTGTCACATTTTCTTTTATAAAACACAAAATTTGAACATGTAAGAGGATGTATGTTATTTAAGCTTATTTACAAATTTAACTTTTTAAACATTTTACTCTTTTATGTGGAATGGCTGGCTGGCTCTTCAACACCTTCAGGAATCGTGCAACGTCTTGACTTTTTTTATTAATAAGTCAACAGTACCTCTGAATGACTCACAAGCTGACAAACTGCTTCCATTTCTTTCATGGGCTATTTGGAAGGTTCTCTCTTGCTTTACGCACTGCTTTCTTAAAGAGTGCTTGTGGATGCATATAAACCTATTATTTATCAGGTGTTTTCATTTTGTTTTGTTAATTCTTCTCCAGAGATTTCTTTTTAAGGCAATTCTGAATTCTTATTTATGTTATTTTTCTTTTCTGTTTTAGCATCTTTTAAACATTTTTAATCCTCTTTCCTTTTCAATTTTTTTTTTTTTTTTTTTTTTTTATTTTTTTTTTTTATTTTTTTTTTTTATTATTGGTATAATGGTATAATTTCCATTTCTTTTCTCAATGACAAATAATATAAATTAGAAAAGAGTGTCTGAATAAAATTACATGATTGCAGATACACACTAAAAATTATTTATTCTTTAGGGGGGGAAAAGAATAATTTATAGTATAATCAATTTTGGATAGTGGGTAAATTACCATTATTAATAATTAGATATAATTGATACAGATTAAACGATTCTGAAATCATTAAACAATATAACCTAAAACATAAGAATCTGATCAAAATAACTCTGACTATATTGTTTCAAAAAATATAATAAAATGTATGTAACATCCATAACACTATAATATTTAAAAACTCTTATTCAAAATAAATATTAAATTACTTTTTTGGAAGCCTTGTCACCAGGATGTCGTTTAAAAGAACATTGTAAAACAGGCGCACATTTTTCGTTACGTAAGAAAAAACATTTCCACTAATTTTTGTTATGGACATAATAGTGAATGTCATAACTCTAAAAAGGTAATTATATAAATATTATTTATTTACCTTTTTTTTTAATTAAAGAAAATGAAAGTCAGTGTTAATCTACAATCTCAATCTTGTTTTGGGGCCGAAAACAGTTGAATCGCCACAATAAGGATCTACTCTGGATAAGGATAAGGATCTACGAACATTAAATCCATTTTAGATGATATATTTATTGGCTAAAATACTTGATTTCAATAATTTGCAAAAGTGCTTGAAAACAGCATTTTGTCACATTTTCTTTTATAAAACACAAAATTTGAACATGTAAGAGGATGTATGTTATTTAAGCTTATTTACAAATTTAACTTTTTAAACATTTTACTCTTTTATGTGGAATGGCTGGTATGCTAATAAAAAGAAAAAATAGTCTTGAATGGTGAATATATGCACTTCATGTGCTAAAGCTCTATTCATTTGTTGCTGGTCTGATTATCCTGCAGTAATGTTTGGTGAAGAAGAGATGAAACAACTATGCCACAGATTCAGACTTAGACATTCAGACTTGCTGAGAAAAGTAATTTAGAGGCTTTTGGGAATATATCCAATTCAGCTTCATGTGATGAATCAATTGAAATCATACCAGTATTGTCAGTGATACCAGTCACATACCAGCGTGTCAGTGTTGATTGAAATTTTGATGCTGATTTGCTAATTGCTTTAAATAACTATAAGTTCATTAATACATACAGGGAACTTCAACAAAATATATAACAGGAAAATTTGGATTAGGTATTAGAAACAGCAGGGGGAGATAAATTAATTGAATTTTGAGCAGGAAACAACTTGTGTATAGCAAATACCTTGTTTATGAAAGAGAAGAAATATCTGAACATGTGGACATCTCCAGGTGGTAAATATAGAAAACAAATCAACTATATCCTGGGAAATCATAGATGGATGACTTCCATACAACAATACCTGAAGAAGACTGTGGATCAAACCACAAATTATTGAGTGTGAGTATTAGAGTCAGGTTAAAATCAACAAAGAAGACTGAAAAACTCAGCTTAAGTATGAAGTTTTCATTGCAAATGTTCATGAAGAAGCCATTACAAGGAGAGCAAGAAAAATAAATAGTACATAAACAAAGTTATTGAAGAGGCAGACAAGAACATACAAAAGACACAAAAATGGAACAAACCAAGCTGGCTGACAATGGAAACTATCAAAATTGCATAAGAAAGAAGGGCTGCAAAGAAGTTGGAGATTGGGGAAAGGTACAAGAGTTTATCAGAATATTTCAATACGAAGCAAGAAAAGATAAAGCATCCCATTATGGATGGACATGTCATTGCAAGAAGTTATGAGGAGAAACCCCCAAAATTTGAAGAGGAAATCATGCGGCACTTAAACAATTAAAGAATGGGGAATCTCGTGGGCCTCATAATATATCCATTGAACTGATAAAAAATCCAGGTGACTCAATTATAAGAAAGATTTTAGGTCTTTGCAATCTGATGTGGAGGAGGAAGCCACCTGAATGGAAGAGAACCATTTTCATTCCCCTACCAACAAAAGGAGGCAATAGAGATGGCTAGCAATAGAATTATAGCTCTGGCAGATCATGTGAGTAAGATACTGCTTAAAATAATAAACAAAAAACTCGAACCTTTTATGAAAAGAGAACTTTCATTAGAACAAGCTGGGTTCAGAAAGGGTAGGGGACCAGAGACCAATTGCAAATCTTACATGAATAATGGAAGATAACAGTGAAATCCAAAGAAACCTATATTTATGTTTTTTGGAATATCCTAAACCTTTTGAGTGTGTTGACCATAACCTATTACGGATTACCTTAACAAATATGGGCATACCAGGGCATATAGTAACTCTATGAAGACAGCTCTATACAGATCAGGAAGCTAAAGTTCAAACTACAGATGGAAGTACTGAATGGTATTGTATCCTCTCTTCAGGCCTATTTAACGTAAACTGAAAATATCACAAGGAAAGCGAAACTGGATGAAACAATTGTAGCTCTAAGAATTGGAGGGTGTCAAAACAATAATATTCGTTATGCAGATGATACTACAATAACATATGAAAATAAGAAACATCTAGAGCAGTTATTAAAGAAAGTGATAGAAGAAAGAAATCTGGGCTCAAGCTGAACTTAAAAAAAGGCTGTTATAATGATAATAGGGCATGAAGAGAGAATACAGATTAATAGTGAACAGTTAAAATTGGCAAATAAAGTGAAGTTTTTGGGAGTAACTGTAACGAAAGATAGACGCTGCCCTCAAGAGAGAAAAAATATAATTATATTAGGAAAGGCAGCTATGAAAGAATGTAACAAATTCGTCAAAAAGGCAGGGTTGTTAATGAAGACTAAAGTCAAGGTAATACGAACTGTTATATTTTCTGTCGTATTTTACAGATGTGAAGGGTGGATCCAATGATAGGAGAAAAATAGATACCTTTCAAATGTGGTGCTGGAGGAAACTGCTGAAAATCTATTGGTCAGATAAAAGAACAAGTAAATCCACATTAGAAGAAGTGAAGTCTAAATGCTTGTTAGAAGCCAGAGCCCTCAAACAAAAGCTCTCATTTTTTGATCACATTGCAAGAAGATTGGACTCCTTGGAGAAAGACATGATGCTAAGAATAATGGACAGAACCTGAAAATGGGGAAGACAGAAAATAAGGTGGCATGAGGAAATCAAAATAGCAACCAACCTAACATGGTCTAAAGCAATGCATATGGTACAAGACAGAATAGGATGGAGAAAACTTGTAGAGGGGACGGCAAATTGTAAGAGGTCTTTTGAAGGAGCAGCTGACAACCAACTGCTGTGTTACTACAAAGTTCATTTGCAAAGTACTTCTTTAATATTAATTATAGATGATATACATCTATATGTGAATTACTTATTTTTTGCAAGGTACATGATACAATTTGTGATTCTTATACTTATGCATTCTATATGTTAAGATATGGCAACAGACAGAGAGATCCTCTCAACTTTTTTATAGAAACTCAGCACTGCATACAGTATATTGTTTAAATTGGTGTTCTAATGTAGCAAGCATTGCTGTGGTGAATGTCTTCTTTGTAGATTATCAACTCACTCTTGTCTTTCATTCTTTTTATATACTTCCATAAGAACACACCCACAGACAAGCTCAGAGCGTTACAATATCCGCTAAAAATGTGTGACAAAAAATCAAAATTACTCAAAAAAATACTTATCTACCATATGACAATATGTATATCACAGGATTAATCTTTTTACACTTGTCCTGATAGACTAAAAATATATGTATTGTTCCATTTGAAAAAACAAAGTTACCTTAATATCTCATAAAATACACGTGGTAAAATGGAAATGAATATTTACATCAATTAGACCCGTTCCCTCATGCACTTCCATGAAAACTGCATTGCAATAACTTCAACCGTTCAAAAATTACAGGAGATACTGAAGTTGCATGACTCACCTGTTTATATGTATATGTGGATGGTATATCAGGGGGCCATGTTCCCCTCTGAAAATTTTGAAAGAGGTTGCCTGTGTAGCCTAATGTAATAAAGTAATATTTCTCTAAATATGATCACCCACTGATTTCCTGTTTTTTTTTTAACCTGACAAATTGGATTGTATGACATTTCGGTAAAATTCTTTTAAAGTCATGGCAGATCTGTAAATGGTTCAACATAAAAACAATTATATTTATTAATTGTATTGTTAAAATGATAATTTAATTGCCCTTGTTTGTTTTCTGTATTTACTAGTAAAGTATAGTAAATTAAGTAAAAATATCCCATGAGAATGGGGCCTAGAAATGTAGTTGACCCTCATGATTTAGACTATGCCTATGGCTGAACCCCATGTTCCTGTTGTGTATGGGTATACTTACAAACTTAACACAGTGAAAGCACATTATATATTTACACCATGATCCCAAGCCTCTGTGGAGACCTGACTTAGGTTTCTTAGGCTGTAATCAACTAAATGAGATTTATTTCGACCTATTGCATTTCTGGAATTTTATCTTTTTGGCATACCCATCGCCATAGCAATGTGAACAAAAATATGCAGAACCTCAAGTTTTTGTAAAATTACTTTGACTATTTGATATTCTATACAATTTAATTGCACAGGTTCATGTCATTTTGTTTCTTAATAAATGCTTTACAATATTATAATGCTTATCCATGCAGGGTACAGATTTATATGATCTAACACAGTTCAGGGCTTGGGCATTTCAGAATTAAGCTTTTTTCAATTTTAAAACATTTTTGTAAGAGAGGAAAGTTCACTTGGGTCCATGGTGTTCGTCCATTTCACCAATACATGAAATTAGTATTTTGATCTGACTTTTAGGAATCAAACCTTTTATCATGGATATCAATAAAAATGACTGTAATACTTTCCTTACCTCTCCTATTATCAATTTTTTTAATAATTATGTTACTCTGCAACATTTCTACCAAGGTAAAATATGATTTGTGATATGGTATAAATCCTGAAAATTGGAAATTGGTACACATACAAAATATTATTTTTTGGAATGAACCTGTAAAAAATCTTCTAATATTTTAACTATGTCATCTCTTGTTGGGTGTAAATCCTCTCTGACTTCACATTTCTCTAGTAAATTACAGTGTCAAGTGGAATGAAAAAGTTAAACAGTTTTGCAAGCATTCCCACAGGTCCTGGTGCAACACGCCAATTGGCAGGTGGAGCCCGTGGGCTCAGGAGATTTGGTAAGAGTTACGTGCTTGGGCCATGCATGGATCGCTAATTGCAAATGTGACACTGCACATAGAATAGCAGTCTTGT
Source organism: Gryllus longicercus (assembly GCA_038098605.1). NCBI lineage: Eukaryota > Metazoa > Arthropoda > Insecta > Orthoptera > Gryllidae > Gryllus > Gryllus longicercus. The sequence continues at coordinate 721,904 of JAZDUA010000553.1, forward strand.
CAAGGGATGCTGGGCCTGTCTTGCAGTGTTGTTTGTTCGTGGTTGGTTTTTTTGTGCTTTGCACTTGTTTCTACATTTGACTTGTCAATCACATCACAAACTCTTGGTTCACACATATAACAAGTGCTTCTGTGTTTTCATAGTTCATAGCTATGTTGTATGTTTATCCCCAAATAATGAGAATGGAATGGGAAAAACAGTGAATATGAAAGCATGCAAATGTCAACAAATGAGACACCTTATGACTGTGTTTCAAGTCTTATAATTGACTTCTGTGGTGAATGTGATTGTGCGTGAATTTGACATTGTAATATTATTTTATAATATTTATAATATTTGGACTTTAAGTCCTTGAAGGAATTTTAATGTACACCAATAGAATAAGAATATGATGAATGGGAGGGTATATAGGAATGTATTTGGGTGCATGGTGTGAGACAGAGCTGCCTTAAATTTTGGAAAGAGCAAAGCAAATATATATAATATGCTTAGATATTGTTTGTTTAGACTGGATAATGGTGTAATTTTTGTTTATACTTGTATTCATATTTCATGACAGTAAAAAAATATTTGGACTGGCAAATTTAGAAGTGTGCAATGATTAAAAAATACACATCAATTTTTCATTTACCCCTTGATATCTTATGCTTCATTTAAGAGGTAGCTTGTGAAGTACAAAAGGGATAAAGCATATCTACAAGGAATAATCATTTTTAAATGTTTTCCTCACTTTATTTCTTGTGCATAAGTTATTTGTCTATTTTGGCTGTAGAAAATTTGTCAGTCACTGCCAAGATTCTTTAATGTCACTATGTAACACTATTTAGTAGGTATGCTTATAGCAGTCAAATGAGCAGGTTACAATTGATTAATGTATGCTGTGGAATATTACTTGCCCCTCTGCTCTTTCCTGAAGAACAGAATGAAGAGGTAATGTTAAACGAATAGGTTGTACAAGCCTGCAGCAAAGCATTGTCTTAGTAAATTTCATTAATTAAATAATTACTGATATACAGAAAAAAGTAAACAGAACCCAAAAGTGGTTATGTTATGTTTGCATACGTCACCACTTTTCTGGAATACTATTGTAACTCAAATAAACAAAAAACCTTAGGCATCAAATTTTAATATTTTCTTTGCCAATCAGTTCTCTCTGTGTGACTGGTTCCTTTTGCCTTAAAATGAAGGGAACTTGGTGGTCTCTGTGTAATAGAAAAGGCATGATAGGTCAAACTATTGGAGTGAAAACCTCATTTTTATATATCTATTCTTTGAAAATAATGATTAGATTGTAAAGAAATGCATGCAATTGCATTTCTTTATGAATTGCATCAATTGCATATTGCATCAATTCCAATAATGCCTCATATTCTTTTCATAGCATACATAAGAATCATTGAGCATCATGGTTGTGATAAGTAAAATTATAACTGTTTCTGGCATTCCAGGCCAATCAGGTAAAAATGTGAGTAAGTTATTATTTATGATATGGGCTTTCAGCTGTTAAAAATGTAAGGATGGTTCATTAGGGTCAAAATGTTTCAACTGGTATTGATTACCATATTGTATGTAGTTCAAGTATGTCCAAGTAACAGCATTTGAAGTGTAAATATCATTTTCAATTTTGAATAAGGTCTTTCGTAGAAGATAATACTTAGAAGCTTAAATTTTGAAGACACAACTTTAAAATTGAAGAGTTTAGAATTACAAGGTTACTATGTGCATTTTTGGCATTTTACAGTACAATGAAATCCTAAGTTTGTAAATTCTATATTTCAAATTCTTTAAATATAACCAAAGTATTCACTGAAGGAAAAGTTTACTATGTTTACAATAAAAATATATATTAAAATACATAAAATAATCTTTTTTGTGTGTTTTTAAATAAATTTTATTGGTACCTTGTTCTTACAGAGCATTTGTAAAATTAGATGGGTACTACTTGTAAATAATCGTGAATTAATACCAAGATTTAATTTTTCCAGATGTTTATTTAACCAAAGTAAAGGAACGATATGAAGCAAATTTGTTATTTTCTGTAATTATGCCAAGGTTTTATGGAATTTATATCCTGTTGTTCGTCATGATCAACAAACTCTTGAAAATCTTGCATCATTTTTAGTTTATCCCTTAGCAAAAAATTCATGCAAACCTTCTTATTTGCAGGTAGAAAGTCAATTTGTGCTTTAAGATATTTGATTTTTGCTCCAAGTAGAGAATTTGATTCTTTGTACTTTCCCTCAAGAGATGGGAGGATGTATGGCCATCCAACTTTGCGAATATTGTGGGTGGCATATCTCTTCTCATCACAGAACAAATGCTTGAATAGTAAGGGAAATGAATTTTCCTTATCAATATGTAATTCTTTGACATTTCTGATTAATAAATGACCCAATAAATAGTTTGGTGTATGAAACATTTCTGAAGGAAATGATGTGAAATCAAAACCATGTTGACCTCTCATTGCACTTGAATTTTTGACAGCTACAGTAATTTTAACCAATTTCAAGGCAGGTGAATTTTATTTACGAAAGAGGTGGTTGTTGTTGGTCTTAATGTGACAGAAAGTCCTGTCACAGGGAAGAAATATGAACTATCTGATAAAGAACTCTACATGGTGTTATATGAAGTGAATTAACAAAATCATAGTTATTTAGTCTCATTTCCATATATGACAAGTTTTATTTTATACAAATATTCTATCCACCAAGGGCCAATGATCACATTTCTTGCACTGTAACTCCCGGACTGATCTGCAGGTGACACTCTTAAGAAATGAAATGTGTTTATTTATGTAAAAATATTGGATTATACGGAATGTGATATTTGTTATTATTATTGAACTCTTGTGTTAAAAATGTGCTTATTGTAGAAAAGGGAATGGCAAAGTTTTAGCATTTATTACAAACTTTTACTCGCATACCCAGACTTTTCAAAAGTATGTAATTTATTCATGTGATTTATAAAGATTTTTTGTACTTTGTACTGATATCTTACATGATTATTTCTTTCTTTTAACCTCATACCCAAGGTTGTGTACTAATGCCCTACTTTGCTGATTACTATTCAACTTCATTCTTATCATCTACAGGTGTGCCACAAGGTTCCAACTTGAGGCTCCATATGGTTTGCAATAACTATTTTGTTCCCAACTTATGTTTTCTACTAACTGGTGTTGATAATATCAATTTTAGTAGTTATTTATATCAATTAAATCATGTGAGGACAGGTATTTCTGTAGAAAATTTTAAATGACTTACATAACCACTTTTTTATCACAAGCTCATTTTACATCCAATAAATGTTGTGCGATGGCATTTTATAGTTTATTGAATTATTTATAATTACACTGTTAATAGTCCAGAGACCATTCTAGTTGTTATAGATTGTGGTGTTCATTTTTATTGTTGATTATCTTGTATTGAGGAACTTAAATAGTGCAAACAAGTCAGTAGGATGTGTCATTAGACTGGATGAAAAATACATTTAATTTAACTTTTCATGGGTGCTTATTGTGAGAGTTCACTTTCATCTAAAGTATGCCACAGTTGTTCCGATAGTAAGGAACTTCAGCTCTCCTTAGAAAAATACTTTTAAAATTTAATATTCAGAGTTAGCAAGTTTTTAGGGAATTTGCCATGATAATTTCAATTTTGAAGGAATTGAGAAATATAAATTACCTTCAAAACGTGCACAGATGTCACTGTTGGTTCCTTGTCACTTCCCATGGATATGCACACTATTTTATAATGTAATGTGTGACATTTTTAGTGTAGTGGAATATTTCTCATGGGATCACAATAAACAAATTTACAATAAAACATGCTAGCATTTTGACCATGATCCATATACAAAGAGCAGACATATTGTATTCTGAGCAGTGCTTGGCACCCTCAAATAATGAACCATAATAAAGCCTTTTTGGATGTAACTTTTCTGATTTTGTTTGTTTTAGTACTACATAAAACTTCACCTACACGTTTTTCAGGGGAATGAAAGGAGAAAAAATGTGTGAGGAAAATGCATACCTGAAATTGATTATTATGAGCAAAATAAAATCTCAAAATTTGGACACTATCGTTTTACCAGTTTTCCCAGTTCTTTAGGAATATCAACTGTTTTTATTGCCACTCTCCCTAACAACTTTTAAAATTTTTATTTTGCCTGATATTGAATGGGGGTTGCCTTTCCCTACCATTCTTATTAATTTAATATCGAGGACGCCAAATCAGATAGACAAACTACAGGATATGAATTGAAGGTAGTGCCCTGCGTTGGCTACAACCATAGAGTACAAATATACCCTATCACTTGTATCTCTCCTCTATGGCTAGAAGTAGCGGCGGCGATCCTCGGCTGGTTGCTTCGGTTTTTTGAGATTCCGCGCGGAGAGCACGGTGTTCTACGTGGGCGACAGGAAACGCACGGTTGCCACAGCCTGGCGACACCCGCAGCGTCACGCGGAAACCGGAATCATTTGAACGTACCCGGGGGGCTTCATGTAAAGTAGCTCCAAATTTTAAAGAAAGCTTATCAAAATCGCGGCGTCTCGAGTGGAGCAAGATCGAACGGAAATATCCATTTTGGAAAAAAATCGTTCGTATTGTTTAGGCGCTAGTGGTGTTCCCAGACTGACTGACAGATGTATTGCTGTCAATTGGTTTTTCGGTATCAAGGACCCCAAAACAGGGTTTCTGGCTACACGACGTGTTAGAGGATTTTTTCGTACTTTAGCAACTGGATTTATCTACATTTTCGTTATCAGGACCCGGTAATGAATTTTTTTCTGCCGAAAATCCGCTGTGTTTTCGTTTACATAACTTTCCCTATACTACGTTTATTACTTTTACTACGTTTACTACGTTTATTAATGTAATTATTATTAATGTTAATTATTAGCAGATAATTTATCTACTGTATAATATCTTAATCTACTGTAACAAGTATTGTATTTCTAGGCCAATGACCCCATCTCGATCAGGTTTTGTTCAGTTTCCCTGGTCCTTTGAGCAAATGCTGAGATGGCCCCTTGTTTGCTCCTGAACAGTAATATAACTTCGCTCTCTCCACCCAAGGCATATTGACTCGTCATACACGATTGTAATTGTATATGTGACTCAATAAATATTATTATTATTATTATTATTATTATTATTATTATTATTATTATTATTATTATTATTATTATTATTATTATTATTACTCCATATATACGTATGTATATGGAAAAGTACAAACGAATAAACGGAGTTTCACTGTATTCACTTTTATTGTACAAGGGTTGAAAGCAATATAATTAATAATTTTTAATAATATTTGACATTTGCACTTGAAGTATTCACAGCAATAGCACCATATGCCATCTTCCTTCCTTTGCTATTGTATGTTATTGTAAACACATACACTTTTAGTGCAAATATGTCAAAAGTATATAATTGAATTTCCTTAATTTTAGGATAGAAGAATCCAGTCACACAGAGTAGCAAGCTTCAGAGTCATGTAGTGTGATTTGTAAAAACAGAACTATAGGTACACATAAAGGGGAAAAAAAGTCTGAAAAATGTGGAAACGTATATAATTGTAATTGTTTGAAATTGTAATCAAATTTTGAATGTGTTCACTTTTCTTGTATCTTTAAACGGATTATTCATTTTAGGGGGAAAAAAAATATTTCAAATCTGGATATAATATTGTACTTTATTTATGAGTCCATAATGTAATTGTAAAGATATATAATTTAGAATATTAAAGATTTCTTGTGTGCGTGTGATTTATTTCAGAGAGAAAAAATTCAGTTCACATTTTTGCTCGGAGAAATTAAGGATATTTTTCAAATTTTATGAAGAAGTTATCAATTTCTCTTTTCTGAAGTATTTGAAGGAAAAGGTTCTTTTCAAAACATAATAATTCAAAGTTGTCATAATTTTTAAAATATATCTATCAACCAAAGCAGTTATGTTGAACTTGTTTTATTCTTCTGATATTCATTTTGTAACATTTGTTGCTGAATTTCACTTGTTTGTCAAACATGTGCCTCCATTTAATTAACGTTGGTGTGGTATAACAAATATGTTAGAAAAAAAATGTTATTTTTGGCAATTAATAAATTATATATTATATCTAATACATAAAGGCCGTTCTTTTTCAGCTTCTGGAATTTCCAGAAGGGTCTGCCTGACTGGGTGACTGTATGGAATTGTGCTAGTTTTCTTCTTTCATCCATTTTTCTTTTCTTTTATCAAGAAACATGAATAATATGATTACAATCAAAAGGCAAGGATAGTGATAGTGTAACATAATGTAAAAAATAAAAAACATTTATTCAACAATATTAAAGATAATTTTAAGAACATTCATTTGAATGAACTTTGAAGACGATTTTCAGAGTTTTAAAGAATAATCTATTATGAATCAGTGGGTTCTACAGATTCTTGAAACTATTTGTTGATGAATGTTACTTTACTTATAATGTCAACTATCTTTGATGAATTTACTTTTCTTTATTCGTTCTAATCTTTTCATTCTTTTTCACTTCCTTACTTACATGTACATTCTTTAGAATTGCCTTGATACAAACATTTGACTCTTAATTGTATCAGTATAATAGGGTTCATGTTTTAAAAAAATACGGAATATTAGAGGATACTTGCATTGTGCTCAATGTACACCTTTGTGTTATGTTGTTCTTTGTTTTTTGTTTGTTAATTTGTTTTATTGACCTGCATGTTTCTTTGTGCATTTTGATTTTATCACCTTCTTATTTTAATTGTTGTTTTTGTACCCTCTGCTCTTTCTTTGCATTTCTTTTAAATCTTATTTCATTTATTTTTCTTGTGATCTGTTAGCCTTGTTTTTTATTGAAACCAATTTGTATTTATGATCCAGATTGCAAATATATAAAACAAATTTATTTTAGTCAGAAAAGAACATGTATTATCTTACATGATAAAATATGAATTTTAAGAAATTAAATATACTACTGGTAATTTTGGAACATTCATAAGTTTCTACAAAAGTTTTCATTCAACCTAATATAAACTTCCAGGAGGAGTAAACCAAATGAAGATATCATTTAGGCACAAAGTTACATTTCTCACACTGAAGTTACACAACTCTCTCTCGTGGGTGGTTACTTCACCTAGGTCTAATGCCTCTTAAGCATTCAATTAAATTAGGTCTTTATCTGTGCCTGTTTTTTGTATAATTTAATGTAATGTCTTAATTTATTTAATTTTCTTATTAAGTTTGAGTAAATTTATTCCGTTTCAAAACTACTTTCATGATAAAAATTCATCTGATTTTGGTGTCATATAAGTGTTTTGTTTACTTTTTTGTTGATACTATTGTTCAATATGAACTTCTAGTTCTTCCACCGAGAAATAGTACAAATAAAATACAGAGCTTTTTCACTTCATGATTTCAACTGGTTGAACTAATTTTTTTGATAAAATCAAGGATCGTCAATGACTTTCTGAGTTTTTCAAGGGATTGTTTGTGTGTGAATTTCTTTGGTAAATGTAATGTTTGTGTGGAAGTGAGTTGTCTTGAGAGCCTGTGTGCTTGCTCCTAACTGTGATCTGGGTATAGGTACAGATAACTGTACCAGTGTGAAATTTTCACAATGAAACTCTCTATTAATTTTGGAATGAAGGTGGCCCCTGATGATTTGGAGGATTGAATTATTTTCTTTGTACTTCTAGTACATGGAGCATCATCCTAACTCCTGGGAATGGAGTAGGCAGGGATTACAGATGTTCTTTAGTTTATTTTAAGGGATCTCTCTTATAATTAGATAATGTAGTTTTGCTTCAGAGGCAGCCCCCTCCTTTCATAGGAAGAGAATGATTTGAAAACAATGAATAATTTGCTATTTGTTTCTGAGATTGGGAGAAAATGAAGGAAATAAGGACTGAATGAAGGAAAAAAAAACAAAAACAAATGTGTGCAAGCAAATTTGATGTATGAATGAGGCAATTTTAAGGAATTAGGGCAAATGAGAGGAATGAACAGGCAAACCTTGTACATTTATTTACTCTTGCTGATGTTTTTGGCATAATTGTTAATTATGAATTATCACTTTTGTTGTTTAAATCGTCAGTTCATTTAGAATCATTAAGGATCCTCCAGATTAAGACACCCAAAATGGCTCCTGTACTGAATGACTCATTTCGATTTGGAATGTGTGATAAAATTGAACTTCATTATTGGGAATTAGAAAAGTCATCAAAAGTTGGAGAGAAGACAAATGTAAAAGTTTTTGGAGTATATTAATGTTTCAAGCTATGAAATGCAATTTTTGTCATTTGCTTCAGGGGCAGTTTTGGGTACCTTGCCTAATAGTTTTTATACAGAAGTCTCTCGGTTTCGGGCACTTAAATGTATTCATGCTTATAGCAACTATGTGAATTCGCATATTTATTCGTAGTTACTAGTAATCACTTTGCACTTTTACTGAAATAAAATTAAAAACACTTTGTAAGCTACTGCTTTTGTTTCACTAGATTGTTGTATTTGATTATTAACAAAACTTTTTTTTATCATATCTTTTTATTTGCAAATATGATGAATTATTTTGAAAATGAACTATAAAAGTGTAAATATAGGAGAGCTGGAAAATATTTACTTTATGATAGAAAAAGAAACTCAAATTTTGCAATAGTCTTTGTGTCAGTTTTAGTATCTCATCAACACTATCAAAATCAACCTTGTGGTTACATTGGTTTGGAAATAGAAACATTTGTGAAATCGGGTCACAAAATTTTGTCAAATTTCATCTTGTCAAGATCAGCTTCTAAATGTGGAGTGATACCACTTCCTGGTGAACATTGTAATAATCTTGCATTGTACCACGTGAGCAGCTTAGACATGGAGAAAAAAAAACAACAACAAAAGTTTAATGTATTATGTAATTTGTATTTTCTTAACCTCCTCGGACCCAAGAGCAGGTACTTTGTTTTAAATTTGAGTTCAAGGTTTTCCGCAAGGCAGGTCATATCTGTTATCGCAATGTAATTCATTTCTGCATGAAGTAATGTTTTAGCTCGCAAAAACTATGTAACTTATAAGCATGGGGTCTCAAGTTTTGATATCAACAAACATTTTGAAGTGGAATGTACTAAAAAATAAATTTAAAAAAAATATATATATTTTTTTCGGAAATCGCAAAGAGAATTAGCTAAAACTTACCTTTATAACATACTAACATATACCCAACTTTCAAAAGTAACTATTGTTCGTGGCAAAAGTTTACAAAAAAATATTTTTCTGTTGTGGCACAAAATTTTTTGACATGATGAACAAATGAAGTGACATTTGAGGCTGTTGCACCATGGCATATGGCAACAAGACAGCTTTACATCGTTTGGTATTTCTGGTAAATGATCTGTTTTTCTTTTACATAGGCTGTCATCAGGTAAATGACTTAGTTTTAATTCTTGAAAACTCTCAAATGTATTATTGCCATCTTCTTGGTCCTTTGACCCTGAAACTGAATTCAGAAGTGTGTGTGCTACTGCTACTCAAAAATGCAAAAAGTCGAATTTTTCACACAACAATTTCATTTCCCAAATAAAGACATCTAGGCAAAGAAGATAGTGTTTCTGTACGGAGATCTGGTTCTGTAGATTGTGCCAGAGGAAGGGATTAAAAAAATTGTCTTTTCAGCCAGATGCGTCAATAATGCAATGGTTAATCATTTTCAATTTCATCTTCATTGTGCCAATATTCGAATTCCCTGACTTTTCAGTTAAGAGAAATTTCTCATGGCATCTTGTTGATGTTGCAACATGATCCTCTTTCCTCCTGCAGTCGATATGCTTCTTTGTTGTGCTGCTGTAGTTAAGCTCAGAAATCAGACCAAAACTGAACTGTGTTGGTCTTCATTGCCTTTCTGCAAGTTTCTATAAAATTTCTCGTATTTGAAATGATGGCTGTCTGTTGTTGATATTTCTTTATTGCTTCATTATAGCAGTGAATTCTATCACCAAGTGTAGCAGTTCATTGTTTTTTCTTTATTTTTCAACCTTGTATCAAAATTTTTAAGATTAATTCACAACTTCATTCTATAGCAATTAATCTTACCCAATTTTACACTTTTTGGGTTCTTCTTTCCCTTCACAGGATAAAGCCCATCCTGGATGTGTTAATTTTGGAAATCATTATTTTCTTCTATGTTGATATACATTTTTTTTAGATTTGGAGCTCTTGGATATTCTGCAATTTTCCTGTCTGATCTTCCCATCCAAAACTACAAACTTATAAAGCAGCACAATGCACTGCACCAGACAGTTCTTTCAAAGAAAATATGTAATATTGCGTTTCCAACAGTGGTATTCAATTTTTTACAAGAAGCATAAAATGTCCATTGTTATGAAGAGGATGTTGTGGATGATGATGATGATGATGATGATGATGATGATGATGATGATGATGATGATGATGATGATGTGCTTTCAAACCAGTGCGCCTAGTGTTTGAAGGCTTCGTGTTTGTTTGAATTTTTGTTTGAATGCAGTCTATAAACCTCAATCAATTGAAGATATTTCATGCATTTGCCAAGTGACTATGACATGGACCTTGACTTCCAAATGCTTTCTACAAGTTAAAATGTAAAATAGCAGGTTCATTGACATTCAAATTTGATTGCTTTCATCAATCAAATCAATTCATTGAATTTGATTGATTTCAATTTTTTGTACACAAAACAATCAGGGAATAAAAAGATTCATAGATTCTGAATGAATTTTCAGTAAGTACAGAAGTAAATGAATAATTAAGTAGCTTGCACCACACAATTCAAGTTTGATTCATTTATTTGTGGGAATATCCCTGACAAATGTAGTAAGTAATACACATGAGAAAGAAGTAGTAATATACACTATGTGATCAAAAGTATGGCTGAAAACACATGGCTAAAAATGACTTACCAGTTTGTGGCACCTTCCATCGGTAATGCTGGAATTCATTAGGGCGTTGACCCCCCCCCCCCCCCTAGCCTTGATGACAGCTTTCACTCTTGCAGGCATACTTTCAAATAGGTGCTGGAAGGTTTCTTGGGGGATGGCAGCCCATTCTTCACAGAGTGTTGCACTGAGGAGAGGTATCGATGTAGGTCGGTAAGGCCTGGCACGAAGTCGGCAATCCAAAACATCCCAAAGGTGTTTAATAGGATTTAAGTCAGGACTCTGTGCAGGCCAGTCCACTACAGGGATGTTATTGTTGTGTAACCACATTGCCACAGGCCATGCAGTATGAACAGGTGCTTGATTGTGTTGAAAGATGCAATCGCTATCCCTGAATTGCTCTTCAACAGTGAGAAGCAAGAAGGAGTTTAAAACCTCAACGTAGGTCTGTGCTGTGATAGTGCCCCACAAAACAACAAGGGGTGCTAGCCCCTTCCATGAAGAACACGACCCCACCATAACACCATTTTGGATGTGTCCGGATACTTTTGATCACATAGTATACTCAGAAAGTAATCTTAAGTAATATACATCAGAGTTTTTGTAACAGAAAACAAAAGAATATCAAATAATGTCATATGATTCAGTTTTATACAAAATATAAAATATATAACATGAAATAGATACATTGTATATATTATGTTGTTTACTATAGCTGATGCGTATGTGAACTGTCATATCATGTTGACAGTAATGAATCCAATGGGGTATATGTTTTTTGCATTTTTTGTTTGTTTTTTTACATGTTTTGTTTTTTAATTTATTTCTATTTTTTTAAACATTAGTTTTCGGTTTCATCACAATGCAATGTCTCTCCTAACCCTTATTGGGTGTTAAGCACCTTTTTTGGAATAATGCTCTGTTACTTTATAGCATGAGAGACACTAGTGTAGATCAAAAATGAATATCATCAAAATGTTTCTTTTTGTTTTACATTTATGGTGTGTGAAGTCTATAAAAATAGTTGCTAAAGTAGCAGTGCTAGAAATGTTTTAAGTTTAAATAGATGTACAACTGTCAGCTGTATTTGTAAAATTTTGGTCTTTAGAAATGCAGACTGCAGACTTTAAAACATCCAGTAATATTATTACTTTAAATTTAAAATTTGTTTTTGAAGTAAATGAATAATAAAAATTGAACCATAAAAATAAAAACCAGCTTATTTCAACTGAATCAAAATATGAAAGATGAAAAATTAGCATAGATATTTGAGTACATACCTTTGTGAATAAGAAATGGGGGAAGATAAAAATTATATTCATGGGAAATTTGTGGTATTGTGCTTGATTGAATATCTTCATACCTAAAACATTGATCTCAAAGAGTAGAAATTTCTGGCAAAATTATTCTGAATTTCTGAAACATTATTTACTTATCAAGGCATTTAGATTTCAGAAAAAATTGTAGATATTGTACACATGAGAAGCAAAAGCCATTGTTATAATTCCTCCAAGTCTCTTTAATGTTTTAGTATACCACCATTGTCTTTTATTTAAGCATTGGTTTTTTCAGAACTTTCTTGAACAATACTGAAGGGTGGGAACATGTTTTCAAATGTTACGCTTATCTTCAGTTAATTATTACACACAATTTAGGAATCCTATTCATCAGATCTCAGTACCCAAGGCACTCTATAAAATGTCCAAATAGTCTCATACATTATTTTATAACACATTGCCAGCTGGCATTAAAAAATTAAAATCAATTCACAAATTCAAAAGACAAGCAAAATCTTTCCTGCTGCATTACAATTTGTAAACAATAATAGAGACTATACTGAGTACCAAATTGAAATTAATATTTATTTGAATAACAATTTGACTGCATTAGTAATCTGCTGAATAGTATAATTCTAAAGGACTTACTATGCTGTGACAAATATATCAATCAGCTTCTTAGTTGTCTCCCATCTCAATTAGGTTTCACTTAATCCATTAAGCAAGTGCTAAAATGGCCCCTTGCTTTGCCTCTGAACAATAAATGTAGCTTTATGCCTTCTGCTCTTCCTTCTCTGTTCATCAAATTTTGTGGTTTTTACGGTGTTTGATGATAAAAAATATTCAAAATGATAGTTTTTTAATATTTCCTAAACTTGAGAGCAAGAAGTATCTAATACTTGCTTAATAACTACATTTTCTAGTGCTCTAAAATAAGTAATGTTTCCTCTTTACTTCATTAAGAAAACTATGTAAAACCAAGTATTTTGTTCTGATCATAAATATGCAAAATAAAGAGCATCAGAACAGAGTTTTTTTTACAGCTTATTGTATCATTGAAGGTCAGTGTCTTGTGAAGTTTCTGAAAGACCTCTCAAACAATCTCAATTGAACTCTCCACTGGCAATAGTTGACATATTCTATGATGTATTTATTTTTGCAGGAGAATCCAATGTTTACACTTTGGGTAACATGGGGGCACATCGGATTGTATGCACCAAATTGCCCACAGTGGGACACACAAGAGAAGCTATGACTGCAGCTGGGAACACCACAACTCGTTTGCTTGGTAAGTAAAACTTGTTAATCGCTACAGTTCTTTTCCTCTGATATTGACTCAACCCATTTAATTTTCTTTTTTTTATTATTTTTTTTAATTTTTTTATTTCCAAATCTGAAGAATTTGGAAATCTTAATTGAAAATAAATTATCTGCAATCTACTAAGTTAACATTAGCTCATTTTCAAATTGTCAGAATAAAGGTGTTTTTGCATACATATTGTATTAAAAATTAATGCCTTTCTGCCTGCCTTTTGAAGATAATGTACAGTTAATGTCTGAAAGTCCAGGCTCTACTAATGATTAATATTAGTGTTGATTAGTGTTGAGGACCATAAAGGTTTTGATTCATTTGTCCCTCTACCAAAAATAAGGTGGATCCTAGAGTGTGATTCTGGTTGAAGGAAATTAGAAAGATGCTTAATTCCCCAAGGTGCCATTTTCCATGTCTGTCAATTTAGAAGGTCCAAAAATTTCTACTAAACCCTTTCTCTGGTAATGAAATCTAATCTATACTCTCAGATTTGGAACCCACTTTATTTTCTTCCTCTGCCTCTTCCTCTTCAAATTCTTTACAAATCCTGCTTCATCCTTAAAATTGAAATTGTTTTAGGAAGCATTTTTAAAGTGTACTTTATTTAAAAAAGTGTTAATGCAAATTGTAGGCAAACTAGTAGTTTGTTTCCTCAGGTACATTCCAAAAAGTTGATTTTGTGTTCCTGGTGGGTGTTGGGGGCGGTGTTCCTCACTACACAGACTACAGTAAGCATGTGCGCTTAGGGGATGTGGTTATCTCCTATCCTGTTGAAGGCAAAAAGTAAGTAGAGGTTTTGTTACTGTTTTTATACAGCCCTGTATTAGTACAAAATTAATAAAATGTGTTGGAAATACAACTTTTAAATATTTTAAGACATTTTTTGTTATCTCCTGGGGAAATATTGATAATTATTCTTTTTTTCAGTTCTGTAATAATAAGTAAAAATGATTTGTAAATTTAAGGTCACAATTTATTAAGACACATCAATAGTTAAATGAAAAGGAGTGGTAGAACAACACATACACATACTTTCTCCATTATATTTAATTGTCATCGTCATCATTATCATCATCCTATCATCATCATCATCATCATCATCATCATCATCATCATCATCGTGATCTGCAGGATGAAAGGCTTGAGCCTATTCCTGGTTAAGCAGTAGACCTGAAATACTTCAGTCTTCCAGGTGTTCCTGCATGATCCACTTCCTTCTTGGTCTTCCTACATCTCTTTATTTTTAATATGTTTATGTAATATTTTTTTATTGCATCTATTCTACTAATACTATAGCCATCACTCAAAAAATGTTAAGAATATAACTCACAATTATGTGAAAACTACTATATTTTCAGAAAAGAGTAAATAAAATGATTTGAAGATTTTATATTAGAAATTAGATTGCATTAAGAAAGAAATGTCCATCTTCAGTTGATCTATTTAAACAACAACAAAAAAACGAAAAAACCTGCCATTTTTGACAAAATTTTCCACATGTATTTTTAATGTTGTTAAATGAGGAATTAAATTTATTGCTTTAAACATTGAACCTGCCCCTACACCAAGTGTGACGGGCCATTATGACCAATGTTCAAATGTGACAGGCACACACAAGATCAAATTAACTGTAATTGGGAAAGCTCAGAACCCAAGATCCCCAAGAAAGCTTGTATGAATGTGGTTATCACATATCAAAAACCATCAAGAATGGTTTTTCAACATTTTCATATGATCAGTAAAGAAATTTCAAGATGATAAATAGATACCAAAGAGAGTTGTTTTTCTGTTTGATAATGCTCCTTCACACCCCTCAGAATCTACCTGGAAAACAAAGGATGGTCAAATTTTAGGCTAATGTATATCACCTAACAGACTCTTAATACACGTTTCCCTCCTTTTTTAAATTTTTTAAAATTTTATTTTATTTTATTTGTACAAAGTACTCCAAGTAAATTGATTTAAATTTGATGAGAAACTTGTTTTTTAAATTATTCAAATACAATTTTCATCATAAAAAATGTTTATCTACAAGAAGCACTTTAACCTATCTTATTCCGCAAACCTCTTCATGTGAAAACTAATATTTTGAAAAAAGAATACATGACTTTAATTAAAGAACTAGTGTAAGTGTAGAAGAAAAATCTCTTTATTTTCAATAATTTGTACAATGGAGAGGCGGTAAAAAATGTCAAACTTTTCAAAATCGAAAATTCAGGG
Source organism: Gryllus longicercus (assembly GCA_038098605.1). NCBI lineage: Eukaryota > Metazoa > Arthropoda > Insecta > Orthoptera > Gryllidae > Gryllus > Gryllus longicercus. The sequence goes on from JAZDUA010000553.1 coordinate 737,614, forward strand.
TTAATTGTAGAAATTGGATCTGTGCCATCATTATGAGTATATTTCATTCTTTTCATACAAGATATTCAAAGAAAAAATTTGGTTCCATATTTTGAGCAAATCTTAAAAATTTCCCAGGGCTTCATGTGCAAATTTAAAGTACTCCCTCCAAAATCTCAGAGCTTGTCAGGTCAGTTTGATCAGGTGAAGGTGGGTCAGGTCATCAACTATCATATCATATCATTGAAAGCCTCTGACCAGGAGGTCATATGGTTTGTGTTCCCACAGTAGTAGGATTTTGACACTTGCGAGATCGAATTAGCTGCTCACTGGAGAAGAGTTCTAGTGGTCAGTTGCTCAGATCAGTAGTTTCCCATGGATTCTGTGATGAACAAGAGGCAAGTATCAGAACAGTACCTTAACAAATGGGCCATGGACTGTGTGCACGATATTTCCTTCTTGTTACTTGTCTTGATCTTGCTCACATACATACACACACCAGCTGGTGGGAAATATCGGGATGGGGAAGACCCCTTAAACAGAAGTGTAGGTTGATGCTGGATCTCACCATTCAGTGGAGGAAGAACACAACAATCTTTTGCAATAAAAACATGCACCACACTTACAGGACTAATTACTATTGCAATTTACATGCCCAGAAACATGAAATAATCATTCAGTCAATCAAGCTTTCAATCTGTTGGGGTATATTCATTATGGGAAAAAAAAATAGAATGGTTTAGGCACTGGTTTCGTTCTGACAGATGTACTGATGTTTCAAAAGAACATCTTTTCCAATATTAATGAACCACAAAATGTGGATTCTGACCAGGCTACATATTAGAGAAAGTAATTTATTACATATAGGAGCAAGAAAACCCCTCTTATACATTGTCACAGAGCAATAAAATGAGTTTTTTCTGTCTAAAGGAGGACACTTTTTGCCTTGACATTACATAACTTTCTGTATACTAGGGATAATTATTTTGCGTATGTACAAATATGACAAAGTACAAATTAAAAACTGTGTTACTTTAAATAGTAAACGATTATTGAAAGAAAAAAGAAAAAGAAGAAAAAAAATCATTTGTAACTTTACATATTGGACATAATGTATTAACTTGCATGTAACATGTTGTCATCCAATTTTGCAAGGCATTCATTATGATAAGAATTATTTATTAATAAGGGTCATATCCAATTTTTCACTCAATAAATAAAATACATAATTCCATGGATTACTGATTTCTTTATTTTACTCTCACATTAACCAACCTTGAATTATATGAAAGGGTATATTCTATACATATTATACACACACGTGTGTACACAGGGATCAGAGTGAGGTGAGATTGAGGAGGGGTACCTTTCCAAAAACCATTGGTACCTCTGGTTATTATCACATCTGATGTTCATTGTCATTCTCTTTGTTTCCTCAGGTATACTTATGTGTATTGTGAAAGTGCTAAATCATCACCTCATGGAGGATTTGAATTTGAAACCAAGGAATATTGTCCCCCAAATTCTGGATTACAAGAGATTGCTGCTAAATTACACATGCAGGTTTGTATGTTTCTGATTGGTTTCTGTACTTACATAACATTGTGAATATAGTTACACAAAATAGGAATCACATCCTTTGAATGGTTTGTGGTTGTCTATAATTTTAGCCCTACTCATCTGGTAAAGTTCGATATTTCTTGATTTTTAATCTCTCGTTCTTAATGATTGTGTTATGTTCCTTAAAATGGTTCAAATGTCTGCTCAGGCAACTTGCAATGGAGGTGTCACACCCTGGGTTACATACATGGAAGATGGAGTGAACCAACTTAAACAAACAGATGCTGAACATGACTTCAGCCAGCCATCTGCTGATACTGATAAGTTGTATATGGCCATAGGTGAACATGATCTGATTGAAGTTGCACATCCTGCCCCGTCTGAGGGTATGGCAAAACGGTGAGCCCATGTCCCTTTCCCTTCTCTTGTTTTTGACCTTACTGTTTCATAATTATTTTTTAAACTTTAATGTCAGCCTTACCAACTAATTAACTGAGAATTATTTACACTTTTCTCCCGTTTTTCTCCGCTTAGTTTTTTTTTCCCTCTTTGGCTTGTGTATACAACAAGGTCCATAAGAGACAAGTCACAACTTAGAATTATTTGAATTTATCATGTAATGAAACTCTCAAAGCAATGAGGTTTCCATTTTCTCATCAGATGACAAAGTAACATCTTATAATTTTTTGGCCTTGCATTGGTTAACATCTATCATATTAATTTCTGTATCTAAGATAATAAGTCAATGTTTCTGCCTTGAAGGCAATGTCCGAATTGGTCCATAGGAAACTTTTTGGTTTACTAGTTTGTTGCTTAATCAAATGAGAATTTGAAACATCTTTAAATTTATCTTGCATCAAAAGTAGAACATTGCATTGTCAGTTATCAATATCACAAACGAAACACTGAGTTTTTAAATACTAGGGTCTCTTTCAAGATAGACTCATACAATTTACAGAATCATCTGCATTTGAATTGGTGAGGTTCAATTTAGAGGAGTTTGAGTTTTGAGTTTAGGTAGGTTAAATGTTGTGAGGTTTGAGTTAATTTTTCTTATTTAAGCCCTATGCCATCTGTTTGTGTTTTTGTATATCTTAAGTTTCATAAAACAAACAAACAAAATAAATGCGTATTTTTTGTTGACTTGGTGTTGGGCATTAAGAATTCAAAAGGCCTGTGCAGGAGTAATGAGTTCGAAAGGCATGCAAGAGTATTAAACATTGTATAATGATTTTCTTTCAGATCCAAAAACACTGTCATGAATTGAAACCACAAAGAATTAAATTAGTTGTTTCTCAAAAGTGCATTAGTGAAGCTTATGATTATCTGCCCCCAACCCCTTCATATTTGAATTATTATTAAAGTAATGAAACCTTCAATTTTGGAACATGTAATTAGATTTTACTTTGAGATGGTTTAATAGATACAATGAGAGGAACACAAAAATGTAGTCAAAAATGAATTTCTGCATTAACAGACTATATTGAATTAGCCCAAGTGTAATTCATTTTATAGTTAATTGTTCTATTTATTGATTGTGTATGTTATCTTTTCTCACAGACTCTCAGGACGTCCTCGTCTTCACTTAGCCCCTGTGGCATCTGGGCGCACAATTGCTCGTGAAGATCAACTCAGACAGCATTTTTCTGCTCACACAGGTGCACTTGCATTTGATTCAGAGTTCGATGCTGTAATTGAATCAGTATTAGGTAATTGTCGAGAGAGTTTCATGTGTGTACGTGGTGTAGCTGACTACAAAGATGGCACTCGAAGACGGGAATGGCAACCCTATGCCTCATTAGCTGCAGCTGCTGTTATGAAATCAATCATCTGCTGCATGGATCCTCCTACTGATGCATGAATGTAATGTTATTTAGATGTGGGATTTAGAGGGTAGAAAGTTCTGTACAAAAGATAATAGTCTGGTATTTTCATTATAACTTCTATTTTTCCTGGTCAGATCTGCATGTATATAGTATCCCATAGATCATATCAGAATTGGTAGAGAAACATTTGATACATCTACTCTGTGATGGCCATTCTCACTGCCATGGATCAACAAACTGTCAAACTCTAATACATAGAGATAATCAACAGATGATCCACTGTAGTGGGTTTGTTTGTCGTAACATATTGTAGTGTTCTGGAAAAATGAATTCTAATAGGGTGCCATGATTCAATTTTCATATTGAAAAATTTCTTTCAGTTTCTTCTTTTGTCTTCTCTATTTTCATTTAATTCTCAGATTCTTGGATTAATTACCTTCCTTAATAGTTTTTATTAAAAATGTTCTGATCATATTCTCAAGTGTGGATTTTAGCAAAAAAAAAAATATTATAAGAATTATAATTTTTTTATTGATTTTCAAAAGTATAATATTATAGGTTTTAAGAGTATAATTTATTTTTTCAATGCACATTCTTATTGAAAATTGCATTGTTAACTTTTTCATTTTAATGTAGATTTTTATAAATGTCTTTTGTGTTGTTGCTTTTATGGTGTATGAATTGCTAACAATTTGTGTAGAGAAACTCTTGAACAAAAATGCATGAATTTTGTTAAAGCAGCAGGGTACACAACAAACCAACAACTTTTTTTTTTTTTTTTTTTGGTGTGTGTGTGTGTGTGTGTGTGTGTGTGTGTGATGCTCAATAACAAGATTTCCTTTAGTGCATGATATCAATTGATGTGATTGTATCCAAATGACACAACATATTACATAATTTATGCTTAAGGTTCATTATCATCATCATTTGTGTTTGGGTGATGAGGTCTATGCTTTTGTTGAAAAGGTAAGGGATACTTGAAGGAAGCTGTCATAGATTTCAGACTTAACTTCATTGGTTTAACCACTATTACTATTCCAACTTCATTCAAATGCCATGTTTTACAAACCTAAAACTGTTTATATTTTCCAAATTAATTTTCTTTTATTATACAGTATATTATTTAAACATACAGAACATTCAATAATTGTTGTCACGGTGATTTTACAACTTATGAAACAATTGTTGGTGATTCAAATTCTTTTTTAAGAGAATTAATTAAATAATTATACATTATATAATTAAGGTTTCTTGTTCACATTGGAGCAATCAATCAAGAAGTGTTCTCACTTCTTAGGTCTTCTTTATATTAATTTTATTTGTGCAAATATTTCATGAGTTTAAAAATCCCATTTTTATAACTTACACAAGAACCTTTATTGATAGAAAACAAGCACAAGAGTTTATTTGTTTTTAGGCTTAAAATAGATCAAGAGTTCACTTCCTATAATCAGTGAGTCAGTATATGGGATCATATTATTACATATATTTATGTGATTTTTTTTATTTCTGTCTAATCTTTTCATGGGAAACTCCCTTTGAATCCTGACTTCCACATAATTTCGATTTTCTTTTTAATGATTTATAAAGGAACATTATGAATTTGTCTCCATCTTGTAACACAGCATTCCTGTAATTATGATACAGTGTTAATGCTTCTGAGAGTTATAATGATGAAGAATGCTCAAGAGATGAATATTAAAAAAGAAAGATCTTTCTGAAATTTTCTTGACAGTGGAAATTACTGGAAGAATCGTGATTGCTGGATGATTTATTTTGTTATGAGGTGAAGTTATTTCAGTATTCAGGACAGATATTGACTCATTTTACTTGATCGCAATACAACGAATAATTCTTTTTCTTATATGCTGGTACTGTTTGACTTCTTACATTGATTTATCTGATAATTCTTCTTTTTTGCTTCATTTTCTAATTTTGTACATGTTATAAATTGCACAACACAAATGTGTGTTAAATCTTCAAGCAACATTAAAAACATTATTTATTCTCTGGTGAAAGTGAGATATGCATGAAATGCATCTGCAAATACATAAAGGTTTAGGAAAAAATAAGTACACATGTAAGATCATACCTGTGCTTACTTTCGTTTTGAATTTAATGTATACTTGAGATTCTTTGATATTTTTTGTTTTGTTCAAAGGTAGATTATTTTGTTGGAAATGGGATATCTTTTGTACTTTTTAAGTGAGTGCTAAGGAAGTTAAATCAGTAGAATGTACCTGTGATATAGAATACGATTGCATCTTGAATGTAGCAGTTTCATTTCTCACATTGATTGAGTCACATCTTCTAAGATGACTTTGTGTATTGTATCAATTTCAAAACCCAGTAAGAATTAATACCGCCTATTGTTGTGTTTGTAATGCGTTGTTATTTTTTAGTCACATTGTATTTTCTAATCACACAATTTAACGATAGAGTAAACACTAATCTAATGCGAACATTTCAACATTTCTCTTGCAATGAGAATTGTGTTATGGTTATTTTCCTGAAAGATATAATGCCTAATTACAGTGCTAATATAAAGAACATTAAACAATGTTGGTTGTTGACGGCAGAAAAACTCCTATAAATATGTTAACCAACAATAATTAAATATCCTTAGAAAATTGTTGTGAAAGGGATTGTCATTCTTAATTTTTTTACTAGTAATTGAAACTCTAGTTATTTTAAAATTTTTCTTCAGGAGGAAATTCATCTCTATTCAAAAAATTGGAGACCAAAACTTTGTGATTTCCGAGGTCTCATATTCTTTCTTTGGAAAAAAGAGCAAGAAATTGTTAATGATTTTAGATTCCTTGAGCATTGTTTGCCCCTTCAATTTTTGATAACCTTTAGAAAACCTGACCAAGCTCAAATCTGTTATTTTTATAAATTTTAAATTCCTATGACTATTGTCTCACTATAAATTTGAACATAATCCGATTATTATATTTTTAAATAGACTATGATAACAATGAATTACAGTTTTACCAAAACAGGAGGAAGAAATTTCTTTTCTTGGACAAATGATGTTGCAATAGGACATGCAATTTAATGTCCTAATAGTTTAAACTTTTTACTGGAAGACCATTTTTACTATTAACAGACAACTTTAATTTCTTCTCCAGATTTATAGTTTTTAATGTAATTTTCATTGTTAATGTTTTTATCCTAAGAAAAGGATACCTTTTGGCTTAGTCTGTCCCAATTTGGTGGATTATTGAGTTGTATGATCTTTATCAAATTCCTGCATCATTGTGTTTTGGTGCAACCCAACTGGCAATTTTGCAACAGTTGCATAAACATGTGCATATATTGAACAGGAATGTAAACTAAAGCAGCAGAAAGTCATGTTTAATTTCTCATTGAATGTGGTTGACAAACTGTATCAGTTTTACTTAGCTTCTTTTGAAATTAATTGAAAAATGAATGAATCAGAATTAAAATACAGTAACATATACATCTGCTAGGTGCTGCTATTTTTTAAAGAAAAAACACCTCAGTGCCAAAATGCTATGTAAATGTAGATGTGAGAGCCATTTGCAATACTAAATTGTCAGTGCATTGTTGAAAAATTACTATTTCACATTTATTGTACTTCATTTGGCAGCTCTTTAGTGTTAGATAAGGAAAATCTATGCAAGAAAATGTTTTCTTTTTATGTTCTTTTGAGCATCTTCAAGTTAGTTTTGCTGGCAGCTGACCATCAAAGCTTACATTAATTTTTATCATTTGTGATTTTCTAATTTGAGCTACAGCATAAATCTTTAAGGTGTAAACTGTAGGATTAGAAATGACTGTATTTTTCCTTTCTTGTATGTTAAGAGCTGTTCTTGAGACTGGTTTGAGGCCTCAAACTAGCAGTCTTCCCTACATTTAAAGCATTTAAATTCATGCTCATTTTGTCCTTTTGGCCTTATGTGCAGTGAATATACTAGTTCCTGTGTTCTTGCCATAGTGAGAGATGTTTTCTATATTATGAGACTTAAAATTAAGTTTATATTAGTATAGTTGCTAGTCAATAGAGGTGATTATATTCTGATTCCAGCTATTTAATGGGTAGAATTAGGTGTCAGACTATAATTCTTCAGAATACTTAGTAGGATGGAAGTATTTAAAAGTTTATTATCAATCAATATAAAATCCTTTATGAGAGAAAATAATTGTGGTTGTACAGTAAAATTCAGCACATTAGACTAAATTTGTGACATATTTATTAGTTACAAATATCCTAGACATTAATAAAAGTTAAAGAGAAAGAAAATTTCATAATGTATAGGCCTAATTCTTTGTCTAGGATTACTCAATATTGAGGTAAATTCATGATAAAGAATAGTTTTTTAGCAGTGAACAATAAAAAAAAATGGTTTAGCCTGTCATAATAAGATTTAAAAGAAAGCAGCTGTATCATTCTCTTAATGCCTTTCTCATTCCAGTTTATGTTGTTCCTTAAATTTTATATTTAATCTTTTATTTTTGTTATTATTGTTTCTGAAATAGGATGTTAAAATGTTTTGTTCTATTATTTCTTTTCATTTTTGTTTTGACTATATTTTTTTATTTACAGAGAATTTTTTATTAGACTATATGAATTATGTATTTAGACTGTAATGATGAGTTACCAACAATTCTGTTTATTTTTAAGACAAAAGAAAAAATATATAAATGTATTTATTAAGAAAATATTAATTTTTGTAAGAAAATAAGAGTTTAAAAGAATTGTAGATTTTTCACTTAGACATTATCCTTAGTGTGATTGTACTGAAATCATTTTAACCAAAAAACACATTAATAAGTTGTCATTGTAATAAAGATATAGGTTTGGAAGTCTTTGACTAATGTGTATAAGTAGTGTGCATTTTTTAATGGAAGCTGGAGAGCATATCACAGGGTAATTAAGGTGTGAAATATCTGTGATGAATTTCGACAATTGTATTCGAAGGATGGAATTTGACCTTTCCTGTTGTGATTGTATGTTAAGAGACAAATGTGTTGTGAACATTAATTAAGAAAGCAAAGTTATGTTGGTTAATGAGTAGTAAGTGATCTGACCACAATATTTGTTTGTTTTATTCTTTCACTGTTGTTTCTGATTATACTATGTATCATAGTACTTCAATCAACTCTAGTTCAATAAAATAAAATTCAAAATTATTACTTTAATTTGAGAAACTAGTATCAATGTGTTTTATGAGCATTTCAGATTAAGAGCAAGTTAATATCTTTTATTTGCAAGATAATTTAATACTTGACAAAATACAATTTTTTTTAGTGAATTTAGTTCTTCTGAGGAACTACATTGTTCTTAAATTGAAATGCTATTTTTTTAAACAAAACTGGTAAATTGATCTTATTGTGTATAATCCTTAGTCATTGATGGTTCTACATCTTGAACATCACTGGTAATTATTTTCAAGATTTATCAAGAAGTTGAAAAAAGGGATTAACAATATTTTCGTAGGTACAACTATTTAGTGCATAATGTATAAAATAGAAATGTACATACTGTTGTATAACAATAATTGGTTGAAGTGTAGCTTGATTATGGAACTTTGCTTGAATGATTTCCCAGGGAAGAATGTATATTACAAATTCAAACATTCGTGATTGGCTGACAGTATTTGTTATGCACAGTAATATACATTAATTATTGAGTCCAAAGGCCAGAATCTCGCAGTAAACAATGTGAGCAAAGTAAGTCTTTGTATTGTTGTGTCCATCCTGAATTCAGAATGCTCAAGAAAGCGGGTTGTTATTTAGAGAAATCGATTATATTTTACTCCTTTCTCCCTCCCTTTGACATTTGGGAATTCCTCAAGCAAAGGAGCACCGTAAACAGTGCATTTTAAATGAGTGATTATGGTAGATATAGTGACACCGTCCTTCACCTACATATATCTATATATTTTTTCTTTTCGGAATGATAAATGAAAACTTTGGGAAGAGATTACTCCGTGATATGCTGTGATACTTGGAAGAAAGGGCCTTGTTTATAGGCATTTATTCGCAAAGTTGGAAAGATAAGTGATAAAGGATAGTGTTTCTTCACTCTTCAAATTTCAACAAATCAATATGCTTGGAATGCTTATCTTACATATGTTAAAAGTTTTAAGTTCATGCCACTTGGTCATTCAGAATGTTCAAGAAATTTCATTTAAGATAATTTAATTATGAAATACCAATGCAAAGAATAGTCATGCCCAAGTGTGTGCGCTAAAACAGTTCTGGTAATTCTAAATATATCCGTTCTGCAATTTTAAATATATAATAAAATTTAAGATATAGCCGCAAAAATTCATTACAACTGTATAGAATCACATGGATCAAGTATGGAAATCTAATTTCAAAAGATATAATGCTTTAAAATTAGTGAGTATGGCTTTTTGAAAAATGATTTTTGTTTCTTTAAACTATTTGAAATAAATGAATAGATATATAATGTTGTGTGTAAAAAGATATTACAAGAGTTAAGTTTTTTACTCCAACCACTTCCATCAACTGGATTTTCAGGTATAAAAAGTATTGATTCTCTATTTGCTATGGTGGCCTAAACAGAGTTGCAGATTATAAGGGGAACATATGAATAAGATATTTTGAATTCTTACTGTAGAAATAATTGCCTCTTCCTCAGTGCCTTCTGTACAACAAATGGTTGTAACTCAAAAATTCCTGAAGAATAACATTTGGGGAATATCAGATGTTTTGGTTTGAAATCCTTTTCATTTAGGAATAGTAATACTTTCTTTCCTCCATGACCTTTTCTTTTGATGGATATAGAATGTACAATTTTAAGTATAACACACAAATGTTTTCTTTAAGCTGATTTGTATGAACCTTCCCACTTTTCAAGTTATAAAAGAGAAGCTCATTTAGTTTGAAGGTGAAATACAGTTAAAAAAATGTTTTATTTTTATAGGCCACTTAACTGATCAAATTTTCTTAAAAAATGTTGCTCTGAAAAATAATTTTTTTGTATTTTTTAAAAATTACCATTTCTCAAAAAGTGTGTTCTGCTTATGGAAGTATGTGAATGTAAGACAATCTATTTGTAATTTAGAAAATATTTAGTTTCAAACAAGGCTTTGTTCTGTTAATTCTTACTAACTGGTCTCTCATTATAGGCACATTTTTCTTTTTATAATTGCAGACCACATGTAAGAGCATGTACAAGTTTTTTATTCTTATAAAATGTTTTAGAAAATGTTAAATTAATATTAATCAACTTAAAATATTGCACAAGATTTGACATACATGCATGCTTATTATGGTTCTTAATTTGATTACTTAGTTGTTAAATGACAGAAGACTGGTGTGACGATAGTTGGTCCTTTTCAAATCACTTGTAATAAAATACATAATCAAATGTTTGATTAAATATGTAACTTTTTTTTAAGAGTGAGAAGATATTCCAAAGACAGATATTGATGTTAAAAATAAAGGTATTTGCCAAAAGGTTTTGAACAATTGTAATGTGATGTACTGCTTTAAAACATATAATTACTTATTTTTGTTGTATTTATTTTAATCTTTTTTGTACTGAATATACCCACATACATGAAGGTTTTGTGATTCTTTTGAAATGTACGACAAAGTTTTTCTTATCTTGTTCTTCAACATTTTGGTTTTTGTCTTTCCTCTATGATTATTTAACAATAGTGTTCTATTGTATGCACAAATAATACAGCAGAAAAATAAGTAAATGTTTTATTTATTCAGTGTTTGCATCCTGCATCCTTTGTCTTCTTTGAAGAAATATTAACTGAAAATACAGTGTACATTAAATATTGAGTTTAAAGTGAAATAGAGAAATTTCTTTGAACAAATTTAATTATTAAAATACATTTGTTACTTGGTAACATGGTTACAACTTGGATTTTTTTTTAATGTTATGGAACATATTTCCAAGCATAATTGCAATCAAAAATGGAGAGAGGGTTGTGATAAGTACATATATCATAATAAGCAATATATCAAGGCCTGTGAAACTACTCAAAGGATTGGTAGATAGCTTAGTAGTTGGAGCAACTGGGTGTAAAGCAAGAGAGACTGGTTTGTAGCCCTGTAAAAAATTTTGTGGAGTACAAAATTATTTCCTGGGAAAAAATGCTTTTATTTACACTGCTCAGAAAAGCAATATACATCGTCAACAACTTGTATTGAAAAATCTCTGATTATAAAGCCAACCAATACACTAATCGTGTGATTGTGATTGAAATTTCTATATGTATATTGCTGATGTATGCTCAAAAGATGTTATGATCAGAAACTTATTTGTCACTGTAAATTTTCACTCTGAAAATATGGAGACTAAAAAAGAACGTGTAGTATAAAATGCAATGCAATTCAATTCTATTCATTTCAATTATTAAAGAAGTTTTAGAAACTTCAGACCCCAATGTTACATGTTAAGTGCACAATTTATTTTAATAATATGATTATCTAGAGATTGTCTTGAAATTAATCTGGAAAAAATAACTCAATCTATATATGCTATGCCGATACCATTCATACAAATAATAACTGCTTAAAATATAATCAGCATAGGGGATCATCCATAAATTGTATAATGCTAAAGAGGTTTGAGGCAGTATTCATAGGGGGAAAGGTGTGTTAGTTTAGCTACTTCATAGTGACTTTTATTAATTATAATTTTTATTTTTCAATTTGCTAAAATAATTTATTTTATTGTCTTATATTAAAAAATTAAAATATTAACAAATTAAATTGAAAAATACAAAGTTATCCATAAATTGTTTCAATCAAAGGAAATATTTTTAACTTTAATTGAATCTGTTAGATTACAAAGAAAATATTCAACATTTATGTATGGCGACAGCATGTGCATGGCTTGTTCTCTCCTATGCATCCTTCCTTCGATCAATAATTCTTCTCAATCTTATTGAGAGGTGCAGGTAGCGTGGCCAAATAATTCTGATTTAATTGTCATAAATTTAAATATGGATCACAGAAAATTAATGAAAATTGTTTTTACTATTGATAATCAATTTTTACTTATTGTAAAGTAGGGGATGGGGTTGCAAACATTATGCAATTATTTAGGGGGGTTCAAGCATGCATTCATTACAAGGGGGAGGGGGTATTCAAAATACTCCAAATTTCAAAATGTAATTTATGGACGGCCTCTAAACAATTGTGGTCTGGAAATGGGAAACACTAAGAGTGCCAAACTTTACTATTTCAGAAAAAAAGAAGAAAAACAACAATGAATTCATATCGCAAATAATTTTACTCAGTGCATTGGAAGTTGAGATAATTTCTTGTCATTGCTATCACTTCACGTGAAAAAGGTTGAAAGTTATTGTAATTTTATAAAAATAATCATTTAAAAATGTGAAAGAAAGGGAAAGATAGAAGTGTCTTACTTCACTTTCAAGTGCACAACGTGAACTAATTTATTATAGAACAACAATGGAGGATAGGGTACTGAACAGAAGACATTGTAAAATTCACATTATTGTTAATATATTCTTTTGCCCCAAAAAATGCCCATGTTTACAATCACCAAAATATGCTACATAAAGGTCTCTGTATTTCTCAAGAAATGGGACCATGGGCAGCAAGTCTTTTCTTCATCTTGTAATGTTCATCTTCATAATAAATGAATAGAAGGTGTGGAATATTTTCTTGATTGGCTAAGATTGTGCAGTTTGAATCCCATTTTCAACTCCACAAACTCAGTCCATTCTTTATTATCGAATGAAGTTCTATGTAGAAGTTTGCCTTCATTTATTGAGGTGCCAATATTGTTAAAGCTTTTTGAAATCCAAATTTTTGCAATTTAAATGTGTGTTAGCTACGGAAAGCAAATCTATGAAATCTCCATCCATTACCACTACCTTGAAAGGGTTTTTAACTCGCGATAGTGACTGTAGTTTCTAATTCTTCATATACTGAACATTCTTTTTCCTCTTCTCTAGGCACATGCAGCATATTCAACACCATTGCTGAAGGAATTTTCACACTTCTCCATTGTTTCAGGAATGTTTAAACATTTGTGGTTCTTCCAATTTTTCTCCCATTATTTGTTGTACTTTCAAAAGTTTCCATAAAAAAACTGCAAAAATGTCTTTTTGGCATTTTAAGCATTTCCCATAACTAGTCCTCAATTGGAAAGAAAGATGTTTAAAACAGAAATACACAATAAGTCAGATTTTCTTTAAATACTGCAACATTGGTCTACTGGCCCTTTTTGACATATTGTTAGACCCGTGAAGGTAGTTCATAAACAGAAGTCTTAACTTGTATGAGCCTAAGCTGTCAAGCTTATAGATTACCATCACATCCACTGAGAGTTATCCTTACAAAATCATAAAAGTCAGTAACAATTAAAAACAAGAAGACAGTTTTATCTTCTGGCAAAATAGCAATTTTAATCTAGTCTGTCATGATTCAAGTCCTTGAGAAAGCACTGAACTTGTGTCTTCTGCTGAAAGGACTGTAAGAGACATTGTGTTAACAGGCATTACTACTTCACAAGTATTTTTCTCTATTTGCGGTTGATTGGATGACATTAGAAATTGTGTTGTATTGGGAATCTCAATTTCTTGAAGCATGGGTTCTAGGGATGAAAATTCTAAGTTTGTCATAGGTGTATCCATTGAAATTGATGTTTCATTCACATTAACTTGAGAATTTAGCAGATAGCCTGTGTCCAGACTACTAGAAGCAGCTACATCTGAAATCTCCACTAAAGTGGGCTGCAACTGGTCTGGTAGGCTAGAAATGTTTAAGCCAGATGGATTATCCTGCCAAAAATAATAACATATTTAACAACAAAACATAACAACAATAAGTTGATTAAATTACATTAATGTACGTCTCAAAGAAATAGTAATTAACTCAAGTAATACAGAGCTAGACCAATTAAAGGTCTTATGTTATTGATAAACTATGTCCTAGCTAACTCACTTTTTAATAACTTGTTTCTACAATGAACAACATGATTTTACAAATACGAAAATTTGTCACATTGGACTTGACAATTAGATAAGGCAAAAACCATAAATAAATTAAAAATTATGAAATTCAATAAATTTCAATTAAAAATGAGGAATCTGACATGTTAACTAAATAATGTAATAACTAAGTTTTTATATAAAGATTTTAATTTTCTCTTACCTCCTGATGAAGGGAAGGAGCTGCAGGACATAGAATATCAGCCATATGATCAATTTGTCCATCTTCGTTAGCAATAGAGGCAAATAATGATGCCAAGCTGAAATTATTGGGGTGTGATTTACGAGCATGTTCAACATAATGCTTTCGTTCTTTGTAACGTCGGCCACATGTTGGACACATGAATGGGCGGTTAGAAGTATGGCTTCGCAAATGGCCTTCAAAGTGGCTCTTCTTCATGAACTTCTTACCACAAGTAGTGCAAGTGTGAGTGAAATCTCCTACATGAGTTTTTCTGAAAAGTTGAAGAGTTTCGAAAGTTAAGAATGCAAAGTCCACTCAATACTCTCCTGACACAGCTATAAAAATTCAATACAAAAAATGGGACAATACTACTAAAATACAATAAAAAGTATTGCAAGGCATTTCATACCAAGAATTCGTTTCCAGCGTGCAATACAACTAAGAATGACAATAAGGGAAAGAATCACATTGTTCAAACTCATGTGATTGTAACCTTTCTGGTTTTCAAATTTAATAACTTGAACATTCTTTAAAATATGTTGATGAAAAATGAAGCAGTATTTAAGAGATGCTGTTTCTCTATGTTCTTTTATTTACAAAACAGGTGTCTTCCTTTTATTTCTGCTAATATAAAGTCAATTCTTAGTGTATTAAACTATTAAATGATAATGTACTTGATATTGAATTGAATATGATAAGGACATTAAGTGATAATGCACAAAAGGCGGTTTTTAGTGTAGACGTTTTAAAGAGGGAGGGTTAAGATTGAGGGAGGAGTGCAGGGGTAGCATTTAGAAGTGATGTTGAAGAATGACCCACTATATCTAAAATATTTTTTTAGCCTTGTTCTTATCTGTTTAGATACTTCACAAAATCAATACTTTCTTTCTCAAATAACATTTGAAACATTTCTTGAGAATGAAATACACCTAGGATTTGTATGCTTGGAAGACAAAACAGTAAAATACAAAATGTGAGGAATAGAATCAAGTTTCATTGACTTCAAAAAATAAAACTGAGGCTCACCTATGTAAAATATAAGTGTTCTTGTGCTTGAATTTTCTGCCACAATCATCACACTGCAATTCAAGAGCTGGTTGGCTAGAAGTAGAGTGGATGGTTAAATGTGTACTGAGGTTAGTTTTTGAAGCAAAGGCTTTCCCACAGTGTGCACAACTGAATGGACGTTCCTTCGTATGCAAAAACATGTGATGTTTGTAAACATCACTGCGATGGAATCGTTTGCCACATAAGTTACACTCAAAAGAAGGCTCCTAGAGAGAGAGAGAGAGAGAAAACAACAACATTTAAATCAATAATCAGATATTCTCTATAAAATCATAAGAAATATTTTTCTATAAATTTGAATGCTTGTAGGTAACCCATTACATCCCAGAAGATTTTTGTGGTTGAAGCCACCACAGTATTTTATTTGTTTATTGCACAACAATAAATGTATTAGAGCAAACAAGATGTTTTATTTGAGAGTAAAACCATAAAAGAATTTCTGTACTGGAACAAGTTTATGCCTTAATGATCTTCACAAAATCTCACAATGCAAAGAAATGTGAAAAACATGTTTTTTCTGCATCCTGAATCTCTGCCATTTTGCAATTTATACTTTAGATTAATTAAAATAAATCAAAGAAGATTGTGTTAAGCAATGATCCTTCCTAGAACTTATGTTAAAAAATCCCACAATTTGAATGTGTTAAATGAATGTAACTTTTAGTATATAATTCTATTGGTTTAATCATTGTAAACATATAAGTTTGAGGACTATTGGTCTGTTTCTTTTATTTAACCAGTATTCCTTCAGTCACTTCCTATATGATCCTGGTCTTCCCGACGTTTTCTTGGTCTGCCTAAGTCATTTATTTCTCTTGGCTTTTATTTGAGTACCTTGTATCGCTCAATTTCTTATATTGTGTCTCCTTGATATCTTTAAAATTGACCCATCTCATTTGATAGCTTTGATTCATTTTTGTCTCTATATTAATATTCATATTTCACTACTATGTCTGCTAGAAGTTCCTCAGTTTCATGCAAGCATGCCCAAGCAGTCCCAGAAAACTGAGGGTTTTGGCCAAGCTTTGCATACATCAGTCATTGAGGGGTTCTTTAACTCTAGAAAAGTTACTGCCAAAGGAACTCTTTGAGTTCATTTTTGGAACTATGTAATCCTGTAATGTCTCTCAAATGTCTTGGAAACTTTTTGAAGAACTGTATTCCATATACTTTTTTGATCTAATATGCTTATGTGCAATGGTTAGAGAAGATTATACAGATTGTTCATAAATTAGGTAACGCGAGTGGGGAAGGGGGTTTGAGGCAGCATTACGCTGCATTACATAGGGGCAGGAGGGTATTCGATTAGCAATAAGTAACACATTTCTTTTTTTTTAAACATTTGATGATTTTTTTTGTTGAGAGTCTTATACTACAATGTTAAAACAATAATAATTTAAAGTTATTAGAAGTTGTTACAATAATTAGAAATATTTTTTCATCAATTTTTTATTGAATCTGTAAGATTACCAAGAAAATATTCAAAACTGATCTGTAGTATTTTGTAGAATACAATTAAATTGCGCAGTAGACTCGCTCATGCACCCGTTGAAAACGGTGGAGTGTGCATGGATTGTGATCAGTTTGGCAGTGCGTCCTTTCTTCACTCAAAATTATCCCCCAATCTTATTGTTAGGTGCAGTCAGCATCAACAACTATTTCCAACTTTAATTATCATAAATTTTAATACATAACACAAGTAAAATGAATAGAATTTTTTTACAGAGCTATAATTATTTTCAGTTCTTGTATTTAAAAGTTTTACCTCTGGTGGTTGGTTCTGGATTATTATTCTGTATTTGATAGTCCAATGAGCAATTATAAGTACAGTCAACAGATGGTTCCAATGGTGCTATTCTTTGCAATTACTTTAAGAGCATAATTGAGTTTGTTCAATTTTGAGTTAATATTGTTTTAATGCAAGTTACACTTAGATTGGTGACTCTCAAGTGCTTTTGCTAATTTTCTGTGCTTCGGTGATGCTGTTACCTTCTAACATAAGAGATAGTGAGTATTGTTGGGTTGGGTGGAGTTGTGGAAGGGCATTGGTATTGTTTTTTGTCTGTATTTACAATAAGATTGTTTTGGTGTATCCATTGAATCAGATTGTGAATGGCTGAGTAAGATGTGTTTTTTGGGGCTTGGTTCTGTGTGGGTCATGGATTTCAGGGTATACGTTGACAATTTATCCAACATTATTTCTAAGATGTTAAAGAATATCTGAAGATTTCCATCAGGTGCTTTGGTAAATGCTTAGGAGGAAAATGTGTTACTTTGGAATTTCTGCAATTGAGCTTTCTATGTCAGTCACACATTAAATGTTTGAATTCGGTAACTACTTGGTAGTCATTGTTACTGGCTAGGTATAGGCATGTGCCTCAATAATTATGACTTGTTGGTATAATGTGTTCAGTCTTGACAGAAGTAATTTGCTAAGTAAGAAGACATGGATTTATGTTATTTTTATCTGGTCTTCCATAAGAAAATATTTAGATTTGCAAAGGGAAGTAATTATTTTAAGTGGTATTCTAACATTATTTCTATTTCATGTAAAGTAGGACATTGATAATCTGGATTAATTTGGGTCCGAACTCCTTCCAGATGATCAAATTATCTGAATTTTCAAATAAACCAGTAGAAGAGCCTAGATGTCTTAAAAATAAAAAATAAAAAGTTGCCAAAATCCATCATAACTCACTCTGAGAGTCACGGAAGTGGGGTATATGAATAAAATCATTAATGTAGAAATTTTTTAGTGTTTTTAATTACAGAAAAATATACTCTTTTGCATGTACAATTTACTTGTACAGACTGTCTTATTTTAGGTACTGTAAACCTAGTTCTTCAATAAAGTATGTACATTAATGTTCAGAAATAAAAATACTATACCTTCAGAATCTCATACAGTAATATTCACTTCATGCAAAGTTGTTTTTGTTGTTGTTTGCCAGAATCAAATCCAGATGGGATGGAGAGAGTATCGACAATGTGTGACTATCCTACATCTTAGAGCGGGTGGGGGATGGGGGCAGAATGATCATCATTTCATTTGTCCTCTGAGCAACCTCTATATTTTTGGCATATGATCACTTGATTCAAATAGGCAAATTTTAATGGTTTCAACACTCAAAACCAGAAATATTTTCTAGCTCATGAGTTTATACTTGGTTTTTAAAATAATTGATTTCAGTATAGTTGCAAAGTGTAGAATTTAGAATTAATTTATTTTGAAGTCTTAAGTAGAAATATAGTAATGAGAAATGAAACCTTTACACATTTCACCAATTTTCTGAGTGTTTTTCTGCAATGAAAAACAAGCACAGAAATCCTGAAACATAAACTTATTTCCTCAGGGGAGGCGCTTATTCCATTTCTACGTACAATTGTTCGGTGTTTTTATAGTGACAATATATTAGCTATATATATATTTTTCAATAGCACTAATAATTTCATGGCCATTTTATGATACAGGATGCAAGAAAAAAACATTTTTGAACAGAAACCCAATTAAGTTCACAGAATCTTCAGGTAATATACACATTGGGTAAAAAAAGATGGAATTTCAGAAATATGTTCCACATTTATGGATCCTCAAAAATGTATATTTTTAACAAACCTCATAGGCTAATTTTCTTTAAGTTATCATTCTTCCACCAAACATGAATTTCTACTAAAATACACAACACACTAACAGAGAATTTGGATATGTCTAGAAAAAATTAAGCTTAAGTGAAAACGACTGGTAACCTCAAAATGTGTTCGGATGTGTGCAGTCAGCTTGCTTTTTACAGAGAATCTCTTTGGGCAAATTTCACAAGCATGTGCCCGTGGTCTGGCTTCTTGAGATAAATGTACCATCTCATGCTCCTTCAAACTCTGTTTCTTGTGAAACTTCTTTCCACAATGAGCACATAACAAACCCTTCTTCTGAGATATATTACATGCTGAATTTTTATCATCCAGTTCAGGTTGTACAGATTCTACTGGAGTGGTGATCTGGGCAGTGTCAATTGACGATGTGAAGAGATCTGGTGTATGCTCAATCACTTGCTCTGATTCCATGTTAGAATTTGAAATAGATACTTTCATGTTGTGTTGCCTTCGTAAGTGTGCTGCTAATCCGGTCTTCTGTTTGAATTGAGCATGACAACTAGTGCATCTATATGGATGATCCTCTCTGTGAATCTAGAAAACAAAAATTGAATCTAATTTAATAGTGCAATGTCATAAATTTTATTTTCACAGAGTATGTATTATTAATGTTGCATGATATTCTTTGAATTTCTGAGGCAGTAGCAACTTCCAGGATATTTACCTCATTGTGAGAGAGAAGCCTTGATTGAGAAGTAAATGTCAGAGAGCAGACCGAGCACTGAAATGGACGTTCACTTTTATGAGAACGTTGGTGTACTATCAATGTGTCCTGGCGTACAAAACCATGCCCACACAATTCACATGTAAAACGTGGTGTCTTGTGTACAAGACTATGACTATTTAGTTTTGCTTGCGAAGCAAAGGCCTTTGGGCACACTGAGCATCGGTAGTTATATTTGCCTAAAAAATTAAATAATAATAAATTATTAATTTAAAAAAGAAATTGTTTTGAAAAGTTGCATTATCTGCATACATAATAAATACTGAAGGCAACTTCATGTGTAAAACATGGGTGTACTGAATATAAACACGAGATGAAGACAAATATAACGAAGAACAAGAATATAACAGAGAAATTAAGATAAAGGAAGCTAGGATATTAAAACATTTGTTGTTTAGACTGCATAGATCTTGATTAATGATATATTTTTTAGAACTTCATTCAGGAAAAAAGGAAGAGATGAAATTGATGAAATTCACAGAGAGACTGTGCATCTTACCTGTGTGCTTTGCAATATGGATATCACGAGAAACCTTCTGGGTAAAAGATTTTCCACAGTGCTCACACTGAAATGGTTTGTCGGAACTGTGGATTCTTAAGTGTACATCTAAGGCACTACGACGAGTAAAGAGTTTTCCACATTTTGCTAAATGAAATCAGAGTTTATTATATTAATTTATTGGTATAGCATGAATTCATTAGTACATCATTGCATTATTATTTTTATATGTATATTTGATGTGTCTAGATTGACACAATGCATATACCAAGAATTTTACACGTACCAAAAACAAGAATTTTTCATGTAATTTGGTGTGAAATATATGCAATTTAAAAAAATTTTTAAACCATTTTTTCCCCTCAAAAACAGCTCTAACTTTTTCTTTATTTTTTCTCTTCGTGTGTATCCAAGGATGCTTAAAAAAGTGGTACTAGTCTCATTTCTGGTGCGCTCTTTGTATTTTCGAAAATTGCATATAGTTAACATTTCTAAACTATAAAGTTGAACACAAGAGTATTTGTCATTACCAAACTCTCTTTTAAAATATAGCCCTTTAAAAAAGGTTATGTACGTTATGTAGTTTTTGGAAAAACAGCATTTTTGCCAGTTATTAAAAACACATTTTGTCAAAAAACACTCCAAATTTTTCTTTATTTTTCCCCCATGAGTCCCCCAAGGGTCACCTAAAAGAATGTTTCAAGTCTCATTTTCATTAAAATCTCTGAATGTTCAAAACTTTCAAATTTAGAAATCATACGATAAAGTATGTGCTGTTGTAGCACCCCTAGTTGCTGTTTTTTTGTACAGGCATTATAAACGACCATTCCGTCTCAAGAAATAGTTCATAAATGGGCATTTTATGGCAAGGTCCATCTCCCCACATGCCCGTCATCACTCTCCACACCTCACTCTCATTGCCCATCCATAGCACTTGTCCTTACTTCCCGTCTTCAACACTTGTCCTCACTGTCTGTCCTTATCACCTCACCTCCCCACCTAATTGCTTGCCTTCCCTGCTCATGCTCCCAAGTGAGGTCATAATTTCAACATCTTATGATGCCAATTGCAAAACTGCTTGAAATTTGTTCCCAAAATTAGTTATGTGTCTTTTGTAAATTTATAATGCTGGTATACAAAAAATAGCATATGCAACTCAATCATAATGTTTCTTTATTGCATTCGTACAAATTTGAAAACTTTCTCCAAGTTATGATTAAATCAATATTTGAGTGTAAGTTTCAACAAGTAACAGTTTATTGCCATGCTGAATAATACAATAGAAAATACTTCTGTAGCAGAACAATGTGATCAGCCTCTTTAGGAACTAGAGTCAATAACCAGCAGGTGCTCTGGAAACTCAAAAGAACATTGTTACAGAATTGCATTATGTAAACACTTACATTAAAGTCTCACGACATTTGTGTTTACAAATATAATAACATTGCCCGTTTTTAAAAATGTACTTATGCATAAAAAGATAGCATTATAAACTAGTTGTATAATATACTATTCTGATGAAAAATTGCAGGAAATTGCAAAAAATCACAATTTTTCCTGCAACATTACATAACTTTCCCTACACTACATATGTAGTATGTGAGAAGTAAAAATGACATAATTAAAAGACACAAGAAGCATATTAAAAACAATGATCAAGATTTCTGTAAAAAGTGGTAAATTCATAACCAAATTGGAGGTGCTCTTCCACTTAAGTCAATATACTACAGAGAGCTTCATCAGAGATGTAACCATTAGCTTACTTGTAACTGAAATTCCTGATTTTAAAGATATTGTGAAATGTGACATTTCTTAAAAATTAATGCATTAATACAAATTAACAAGTCAGATTTGCAATGCAAAAATGGTTGGAAAGGTAAGATTTAATAGCAATGGAATGATTGGACCCAAAATATTTTTTTTTTCAAACTTATCTTATTGGACTTACGGCAAGATAATGCAGAATCACTATTGACATTGTGAGCTCGCAATTGATGAGTATCCACACTCGCCTTAGATGCAAACCGCTTTTGGCAGAAAGAGCATACGTAAGGATGCTCACCTGAAGAAAATTGTTAAAAAACATTCATGAATTGCAACTCTATGATTTTATAACTAAAAAACACATTTCATTTCATTTCAATGATGGAAATGGGAAAAACATACAAACATAAGAAGTAATGAAATGTCAGGCTCTAAAAGTCTTTGAATCAGTAGTCAATATCAACATTTGTAAAAACATAACTTAATGAACTAAGTAATTCTTTTTTTCCTTCTTAATAGAAAATGTATGTTGCTTCTCACAATTTGCACTGAAATGTCTTATACGTCATAGGAGAGCCAAAACTGACTAGGGCTTTGTTGGGATACTCAGATACACACAAACCTACACCATTAAATCCTGTTATGAGGCTCTCCTGGAGAAATGGTTGACAAGAGCAGACTATAGTCAGTAAATCCTGTCTTTCTCCACCTCACGGTGGATCCTGGATTTTCACCAAGGTAAAAGTGAAAGAAGCTAATGATGTAAGGGCAAGGGCAAAGCCTGGTCTCCAGCTTCATGAAACAAGAACAACTCCTGAAAAAAAAAACCAAGGGGGAGGGGGGTGTGGAGGTGGAGAGAAATGAATTTCCCTCTGGAAGGCCATTCTGATTAAAAATCTGGTGCTCCTGGGCAGAAGATGAGTGTCAAGCAAATTCCTCACCTTAAGAAAAAAAGAAAGAAAAGAAAAAATGAGTCCTAAAGAACTTTCTTTAGAAATAAAAACTGACCTGAAATATTAATGATGCCAGGTAATCAGAGAAGATCAATGAAATTTGGGACATGGAATATCTAACTGATTAACACAAAATGCCATCAATTCTTCAAATAATGAAGCATTTTACATCAGAGCAAAGAAATATTTTTATAAATAAATGTTGAAGATTTCAAGATACATTACTAGAAAACGAATAGAGGAATATGAAAAAGATATAAAAATATCAAAGCAAAATATATGGTAGAGAGGAAATTAATGGGACTAGTTAACCCATAGAAGTAAAATTAAGTACCTATATCAAAGAATTCAATTATTTGGGTTTCATTCTAACACTTTGGGTTACACGCTAATAAAATATGGTCAAGACAACAAAAATATTTAAAAAAACAAAACAAACAGAGAGAGACTGACTCTTAGGGCATTACATCCATTTGCATAGGTCTACATCACAAACGTTACTTTATAAGACTAATTTACATAAATATATAATTAAACCAACTTTGCCACAGAAATTGTAATCAGCATTACTTAAGTATACAAAGAGTATAATTGATTATTTCATTCTATACAGAAATGGGAATAAAATGAGAAAAATATTCTGCAGCAAGATATGAAATGTGTTCATGCATTTGTCAAAAAGTTCTAATTTCTATTAAATATAAAATCATTTATGAATTTTGATTTTATATGTAGACCTAAAAAGAGAAGAATTTCGAAAATGCAGGAATGAAAAATTCTGAAACTCCATTCATACTCATGACAAACTCATCACTTAACTAGCATACAAAAACTATTCAGTGTCTAAACAAATATGATAGAATCTTAAAAAAATACCCACCAAGTGAACTTCAACATTTCTACTTAGCAATGGTTAGCTTTAATGTTTTGAAATAGTTTTCTCATGAAACTGACCAGTATGGTTCCTGTAGTGACGAAATGTAGCAGATCTGCTCACAAATGTTTTCTTACATGCAGGGCAACAAAAAGTGCCATCTGGTCTGCTATGCAAAGCAGGCTATAAATCAAAACAAATTATGGCACAAAGAACATCCACATATCAACATAAAAATTTTGAAACTGAAAAGAAATCAACAAACCTTTGCTTGGAATTGGTTTGCCTCTGGCATGTTACTTTTATTGCCTGATGAGTTGTGTTTTAACATAATACCAGTTGTGGTCTGCTTTGCAGTCCCATCTCTAGAATCTGACAACGCAGTGGTATCTTTTTCCTCTTGAGCCACTAAATCCATTATACAGTCAGCTACCTCAACATCTCTGAAGTTCATTCAATGTGATTTCTTAATTTCATGCGTCTTCTACAGTCCTTATTCCCTCTATATCAATTCTTCAATTTCAATAAATAATTATGGCTCATAAATGTAAGAAATAATATTCCAAAACATTTTCCTCTTCAGACTAAATCAATATACACTCAAAACCATGGAGCTAAGAATAGCTCCATGGTCAAAGTACTAATTACATTTGAGAACTTTAAAGTCATGTCTTACTCCCTTTGCAGAAAATTATTAACATGCCATGTTAAAAAACATTACAAAACAAATTGTTCTTTAAATACCATATTTCATGTACCATCTTCAAAGTTTTAGTTAACCCATTTGTAACATTTTTTGGTTCGCACTATAGTTTTAAAGAATGATTAACATGCAATGCTTTAAAAACAAAATATTTCTAGACAGGTTCTGAGCAGATGACATACTTATTTGCTTCACAAGGTATTCAATTATATTCATTTCGGACCCAACCCCAAATCCAAGTATCTTATTCCCATTATTATTGGCACCTCCCTAACTTTTCCCTCTTGTTCTATGTCACTGCCTTCTTTTACTCTCTCCTTATTTATGAACAGTTTAGAAGAATAGTACTAGGGTGCCACCTGTCATTTGCATCAGTTATTTATGTGTTTACGCTTTATGCGGTTAACGACCTAATAGACTTAAGATACTATTTTGGACTATCTGTTGGATGCTACTAATATTCTTATACTCTCTGATCTCGTGTCGCAAGGTGACCTTGCAGCATGAATGATTCTCTCTGACATAACCTCGTACGTCCAATGTTCGCCCTTGTCATTGAAACCATCTGATCCTGCTTGAATCACCTGGTTTCCCTTGCGATATATGAATCGAAATATATTTTCGATTGCTGCGGCGAGTGGCGACGTCTCGTAGCGAGAAACTCGTTCACTCTCGGTTTGATTTTGCACTACCGTGTTTTGCACGAATTGTGAGAAAGTGTTGATATTTGCTTATAAGAATCTTTGTCAATGTTGTGTTAGGATTATTTAGAAACTTACTTGATTGTACTTGACAGTCAATAGTGTGAGTGTGCGAAGGTCTCCCATTTATTTCGGTTTGCGACACCAAGCGGCATTTAACAGTATGTGACATTTCAATTTTATGTGAATGATTTAACGGTAATAATTGACTATTTCTGTGCTTCAACTTTTCCGAAGGGGAAATGAAAATTAATTATATGTCTTTAATTTTATCGGTAGTGTACCTTTAATAATTGTAGTGTTCATGCAACGATGGAGGGAATGCCTAGTGGGACGGGATTGAGTATTTTGGGTTCAGGACAATTGCAGCTTGACACTGGCACACAAAGTGAATTGGAAGAGGAAGCTGCGGCAGATCAGCAACGCCGAGATAAAGAGGTAGTGTGTTTTCATTTGTGTTACACTTGGATGTAGGGAATCCTTGAATGTGAATTACATACTTCTTTATTCTACATTCATGCATTATTGAACATTAACATTTGGAGGGTGAGTTTCTGCAATGCATTGGAATCATAACATAATTAGTAATGACCAGTGGCCTGGAGCAGCAAAACTGTTCATCAATGTTCAAACAACAAAAAAATTTCAAAAGTAGTGCACACAGCACTCACGATTGACAAATACTGTCATACAAAACCCACGTTAAAGTAAATATTTTAATAAAAACAGAAATCACAAATACTCCAGTAATGTACTATAGTATGTGTACAATTCAACAGTCTTTTATGTACCAAGAATATCAAAAAGTTGCCATTCGGTGATGCAATATGTGAAGAGCAAATATTTATAGGCAGGTGGCATCTTCCGTGGAGCTTTGCTGTCACAAGACATCAGTAGTGTCATAAGCAGTGATGAACTGAGAGTGAGAATACACTCTGTACACAGAATATGGGAGTAGGCAGAATAATACAACCAATTGTTTGTTTGCTTTTCAGTCAAAAACAAAAGTTAAATTGTTTATCTTGGTTATCTAATGAAACCATAACACCTCTCTCATGATTGGAAATTGCATGTTTTCTTTCAATTTCTGTACAAATTGGAAATTTATTATCAATTTGTATATTGACGACAACAACAACAACAACAGTAATAATAATAATAATAATAATAATAATAATAATAATAATAATATTATTATTATTATTATTATTATTATTATTAACAACAACAACAATAACAATAACAAGGAAGTTAATTACAATAATGACAATAACAAGAATCTGTATCACACAGACAAGAAAAATGAATGGAAGCAGTAATTTAATGAAGCTAATGTAAATAAGATAATTGGAAAGATTAACAGAAGAACAAATCTGTGGTTTTGGGGAATTAGTTGTTAAGTTGATTTATCTTAAAAAGGCATTTTGTTGATTTTTGTTTAGCTCTTGGGTTCCTATGCCTTGTGTAAAAGTCGGTAACTCTAGATCTCAATTTTTTTTATATTGCAATATGAATTTTTAAATATCTCATGATTATTAGGTTGTTACGATTTAGTCAAGTGTAATTACTTTATTTGCTCATTGCAAGTATGTCTGAAAGTAGTAGGATAAGTCAAGTTATCAATTTAATATTTTTCTGTAAACACTGACATTTTCCGAAACGTAACATAACTACTTTTTCACACTCCAAACGGTCATAAATGTGCCGCAGAAAACAACTTGCCAATCTTTTACAGTAATGTAAGTTCTGATAAATCAACTTGCCTAAATAAGGCCGTCCATTACCCATACAAGTGAACAATTATAAATTTTTAATTAGTGGACATAGTCATTTGGAGTGTGACTCTGACCATGCAATAATTGAGAAGACTAAAAAGAGAACTGGAATGAAAAAAAACATTTCAATTACTGGTTGCAATTGGTCAGAACATAGAAGACACGAAAACCATTCCATGCTATGTCAATGGTAAAAGAAAATTTTTTTAAATTTCAAATCATTGGCTAGTAAAGGTGATGAAGAAAAAACAGGATAGTCAGAATGAAAAGTTTCTTTGGAAGCCTATTCAGTGGCTCCTGTACAAAAAAGGCACAGGAGAAGTACATTTTAAACATTTCCTTAAACAAGAGAACATGTTCAAAGAAATAAATTTTTGGAGGAAGGGAAGAACCGTTTTTCCCCATTACATTTCGCTACTTTCTGAAGACTATGCCAATTAGCAGGAATAAAAAGAGAGATATACTTAATCCTTTGCCGCTAATAGACTAGTTTTCACGTGTACAGGAATTTAAAAACTGTGAACGAACCACTCTATGATCCGGACAAAGACGGGTTTCACCTGAATGAATCTGCTGATTGATTATAGTGGTGGCTTGAAAATAATATTACATTATTGTATTGAGGAATTCGGTAAATAAACTGGAAGTGTCTGTATGTGATTTTCGGATTTTAAATTTTTAAACAATTTTTCACATCTGTAAGTAGATTTTAAAACATAACAATCAAATCAATAGTTGTCTTTCGGCGTTTATGACTATTACAGAAGTGCCAATTTTCTGTATAACCCGGGTGGCCGAAGTGTTTGAATGTTGGGTTCGGACACAGCGTTTCGGAGGGAAGGGCCGCTGGTTCGAGCCTGGCACGGGGTTCTACGTAGGCGACAGGAATGGCGCGACTGCCTCAGCTGTACAGCCTCCTGGAACCCGCCGTGCAGTGCGGAAAAGTAACCACTTTCGTTAGCAGCTTGCGCCTTGCCGCTACCGAAAGCAACTCGTATGTTATTAGGCGGGAAAAGGGCCTTCGAAGAGTGGCGCTTCCAACGGTGCACGAGACATTAAAGGCCAGTGCCAAGACTGCATGACGATACTTTGAGACAGCGGTCTATGCAGAATCAAGTATGGCGAGAGCACGCACACTGGAGAAGGGTCTAGAGAAATTAATAATGAATAATATACGAAGCAAACAATTGAAAATTATTGATTTTTTTACAGGACAAATAAAGATATTGAAATTTTCAGTTCGTGCACTTAATGTCTCTCTCTCTCTCTCTCTCTCTCTCTCTCTCTATATATATATATATATATATATATATATATATATATATATATATATATATATATATATAAATCATTGTGGAGAAATTCTATTTAATTTTGACATCCTCGGATGTAGTGAACCTCTGATGTGAGGACTAACATTTTTTGTCCACTATAACCGGAATCGGCTGTAATTCTTTTCCAAGTGCTTTCTTCTCCTTCCGGTACACATAAGTGTTGCCGTGTGCCACTTTTCCAAGAGTTCCAACAATTAGAAGATATTAGCTCACTTTCTGCGCAAATGCGGGACATTGGTGGAAAAAGCGATGTTACGTCGCCACGTCTTACTTCCTTCCCAATCTCCCTCTTGAAGACGTCGTTCCTTCATCCCCTTTTCTATCTCCTTTCCCCACCTTTTTCTTGGAATGCCACTCTTCCCGTTTCTTTGAAGCCGTTGAGGTGTGTCCACTTCCTGACGGGGGATGCAGAGAAGGCTTTCATGTATTTTCTCCATCTTTCTTACTCTTGTCACCTACATTTAAAGCCACCTACATTCTTTTATCACCATTTTCTTCCTCAATGGCATTCTCTCTAAGCTGAACGCCCCACTATGTGTTTTACGTGCATGGCGACCCGTGTCGAATGGAAAGGGTAACCGGGGGGTTGAGGTGTCTGTGTATGAGTTGGCGATTGTCGCCTTATGCTGGTTCTTGTAGATATACCTGTTCTAGCCATTGGTGAGCTCCGGTGAAAGAGAGAGAAGGTCTATGCACCTTGTAGGTCCCAATACTCTTTCTTTAACCTCTGCCTCTTCTAGACGGGCAGTCGCGAGCTAATCCGCTCCCGATCAATCGGCTCGGCTTATGCCTTAGACTGGAATCCAGGGTGAGCGGGGAGCGCCACGGCGTACCAGCGCTCATCCCCCCAACATATGTGTCGATCTTAGCATTCCAAAGGAGTGCCCCCTTGGACTCCATGGTGTGTGGGGAGCACTTTCTATCTCATGGAACATTAAACAAATCCGTTGCTCTCTTCCGGAAGGAAGAGGCAGTGTTTCAGAAGAATAGTTTTTTTTTCTCAAAGAAGCCACGTTTCCTTTTTATGGCGTGCGCCGAGGAAAGACAAAAATTTAATAGTGTGTTCGTCTCGCATGAGCCATGGAGAACTCATTCGATAAGCTGCAAGCGGTCATTCAAAAGAGGAATGGTACCGTTCTCTTTGAATAGCGCTCCAACAAGCAGAAAGTTCCTTAAAAATAAGCAAGTTGCCGGCCCCACCCCACCCTTAACCTTTGCAAGGGAATGATCTATCATGACAAGCAGATAACAAGATATTGCTGTGTGAATTGTGAAGACCATGCGGCCAATTTCAACAGGTCACCCATCTTTCTGAGGGAGAGGGAGAATGAAAAGATCGTATGAAGGAGAAAATGTCCTTTCCTGAAGCGAAAAGCAGATACTCTGGCGAAGAACCTAGTAGATTTCTCTCATTTTCCACTGCTGGGACCAAGACGGTGAAAGCAACAGTTTGCCAAACTGCTCCTGCTACTCCCCCAGTGGTTGCCAGATGTCTCCTGTGAACTTCCCTGAGAAGTCATCGTCTCTGCAGGGCGGGTAAATAATTATTCCCTCAGAATAAAAAAATGCCAAAGCAAGCTACTCGGACGACAATGTCAGACGAAGCATTCTCAGCCATAAATGAAGGTTGATGTCAGTCGGCTATCCGTCCCTGACTCGCATCGAAATGACCCATCTTCCAAACCTTGACCACTTACTCAGAGTCTGAGACACCCTCTGAGCGATCACTTAGCATGTCGAGGGGTGCTCAGGAGGAGTCGGACTCGGAGAAAACTTCGGCTGGGGTGCACGCCCACCTCTTCATGCAGCAGCGGCGGAAAGGGAAAAAGAGAAAGTAGTCTTTAACTACCTTTTAAACTCGTAACTACAGTTCTGTTATCCTGGAATCTTAATGGTTTTTTTTTTTTTTTTTTTGTACGGGATGAACTAAAACACTTGTCCCGTTACTCGCCTGCGATAATCTGTTTAGAGGAGACGGATCTAGTTCCACCACGTCCCCTATCCTTTCGCCGTGTTACTCCATGTAGGGTTGACGTCGGCGACGACATACGTGATCGAACTTGAACCAATGTGTTGCTACACTGGTTCAAGTTTCGCTACTGACTACAGAAGTACTTGAGGGCGGCCTTCACAAAGTTGTTGCAGGTGTACCTCCCATGCCTCACTCTCACTGTAACATTTACATCCCTCCAGTGTATCCGCCGATGAACTTATGGGCTTGATAAATCAATTGTTTCTGATAGTTGGGAAGTAATTATCGATAGTCCGCTTTGGGGCTCTTACCGCACTTGTTAGAGAAGATTTTGGAATGAATAATTGACATGTCGAACTTGGTTATTCTGAATTAAGGTTTACTAACTCATTACGCCGTTACCACAAGCACGTGTCGTAGTTTAGCACTCTTCAGTGCATTACTTCATCGTTCTGCAATGGCCTGTTCTAGGCAACCTGTTTGGAAGTGACCATTACTCCGCCTTAATCTGCTTGACGGACTTGTTCGTGGGTTCGCTCGACCACCCACAATTGTGTACAATGTGCTGACTGGCGAAAATTTCCATCGTATGTCACAGGATGACTTTGACCTCCTCGACGCAATGGCAGCACATTTTAGCAGTGCCGTACTACAAGCTTCGAATGTTACAATCCCAAAATGGACCTGTAGACTGCGGCACTTCTGCCCTGTGGTGCCCAAAGGCGGTCAGTAGCCCTAAGAATGCGCTGGCACGATTAAAATACCACACAAACGCGGATAACTTAAATGAATATAAGAGGTTCTGAGTGGTGATGAAAACCATTTTAAAATGTACAAATTCGTCATGGAATTTACGTCTCCCTCAATTGCCATGCGCCACCACGTCTGTTATTGAGGAAAGTACATCAAATTAAGGGATATTCTTCCCCAAACTTAGTCTCCGATCTTCGTATGAATGGTGAGATGATTACATCTCGAGGCGCCATTGTAGAGAGCTTCCCCCCATTATGAAAATATTCGAGTTCGGCGATCTATGCTCGAGACATTTTGTTCAAAGAAAGAATGGAGAACCGCGCATTGGATTTTTCGAACAGGGGACACGATGATCACAATACCCCATTCTCTATGTGTCAAATGCGCTCTGTGTTTGCGAAAAGAACCGCCCCAGATTCGGACGACATCCACAACCTAATTCTGCAGCGTCTTCCGGAATGGGCATGCAATTTCGCCTTCGGCTCTACAACCCTATGCGAGACCATCGTTGCTCTATGGCGAGAAGCCATTGTCGCAGTTCCCAAATAAATGAAAGATCGATCATTGCCGTTCTGGATTACGGCAGTATTGTTCATGAATGAGCGGCTTCCTCCACTCTGAGACCACTTAATAGTATTCGCCTCTCCCCGGTATCCGAATTTCGTCAGATGCATTCTTCTTCTGTCGCCGGTGAGCCATCCCGTAAACGAAGGGAAGTTACCCGCCGAAATCCAGCCTAGATATTGTAGTTCAAATGTTCTCCGAACTTCGCCCCCCCCCCCCCCCTCGGCGTATGGTATTCGATTTTTAACTCTATTGCGAAATCTTGACTTCAGACTCTCCAACCTTCCCAAATTGACTACTTGAACCTTTGAATATCCTATCCACTTTCGCGATAAGAGGGAAGCATATCCTGACCATATATTCATGTACACCGATGGCTCATCTTTCAATGATGTGCCGAACCCTCTGCGCTGCTTTAAGAGTCAGAGGTTCTGCCATATTTAGCAACACTAGTTTTCGCCAAGGACTGTTATAACTGTGTGAAACAGGCCCAAAATGTGCGTACTGCTTGGGAGACATTCTAATTCTAACAAGTGCCCCATCTTCCAAAGCGAGGCATGCAGAAAATCAGTCTCTGAGGTGCCTTTCCCTGAAGCACGTCGGCGGTTCCTCACCAGAAATCTGGTGACCCTCTCCAGAATTTTTATAGCACCTACCAGCTGTCTAAATTGTCGAGTGGTCAAACAATACGGAAATACAACGAAACCCTGTGCGTGACGCTACCTCTCAGGTGTCCCTGGAAGACATCGTCTGCGGAGATGCAGGCAGCAAATGCACTGTACCATCTGAAACACTGAAAGAAAAGACAACTACAAGTGTTTCAACAAACACGCAAAGGCGTCAAGATGGGAAATCGAGGCCGAAAGGACGTATTTCTAGTTCCCGGTTGCCTTTATTAAAAGATTGTGACGGTGTCCTGGCAAATGCGACCCTTTCTAGCAGCAGTCAAAGTGACTCTGCAGCTGACGATAAGTCCCAAATGGGCTCGTCCATCGCATTTCTACAGACAAGGAAACAGAAACCCAGCATCTAATCCCTTTCCATAGTGTTACAAAATGAAAATATTAATTTGAACGAGCTGTATGAACTCGTGAAGAAACGAGGGATAGAGCGTCAGTTACCAAGGACACAAATTTGTTGTGGGAGACTACATAGAGTTCGCTAGAGAATGTACGCCTGAACTTAGGTCGGAAATATTAACGTGGCATTCCGGTTTCAAAATCGAATTAGTACCGACTTCAGGATATTGGAACTTTGGTAAAACCTTGTTATTTCAGTTCTTGGTTCTCAAGGAAGGACCAAGATGTCCGCGGAAGTGGAGAGTCTTGACTTAAGCAACACAGATCTCCTTTGCGTTGAGAAAACACTCGGTGGTTATCATAATCGACACCGAAAAAGAATACAACACTACCTGGAAGCATGGTTTCTTGCGTACATTACACTCGTGAGGTATGTTTTCGTATAGTAAGTTTTCCAGCAGTCATCTCTTGGAAAACTGGCCCTCAAGGATAATTTCTCTAATAACTCTATCGCACCCTTTGCTCGTGAACCCGTTAAAGACTCGTTTTTTGTGAACAACCGTTTTTCTGTTGACAACTTCGAATAGCATTAATGTCATCGAAAGGTAACTTCAACTATCCCTCAATAAATAACATCAACGAATCGAGGCTACGTGTTTTAAATTTTTCTTCACAAAAATGTGCTGCATAAGTATATTTGTAGAATCTACCATCTCCAAAACCTGTTTTTTTTTTCTAGGGGATCTTGAACTTCCATTTGTTGACTGCGCTAGATTCTTGGTACTCACCGTCGGCAGATCCCTACCGTGGCGCCATGGGCTTCGCGCCATGGCTTACAGGCCATATGCATGCCCTCTCTCAGCCTCCTACACACGCTGACTGTGATCTTATGGGGAGCAGACCGGTGTTGTTTTCTGAAACTATGGAGCAGTCGTTCACTAAATATTAGCCTATGGAAGATTAGTGTGTGGATCAGCCTCCTTCTCAATCCTTCGCCCATTAAATACCATCTACTATTCTGGCATCTGCATAGACATTGGCGCACATCGCACCAGTCGAATTGTGGGTCTCGTGCCAAATGCTGGTGCACCATCTCTTAGTAGAAGTCATGACACTGTGCTTGCAGCTTACGTATTGTGAGAAAGTTTTAGGACTTCTAAATTATGCTTCCTGCCAGGTTATCCTGATGCCTAACCATCATTCATAGCTATCATTGCCTAAACCACCCGGTGTCCCTTTTCGAATACTGCTGGAGAAACTGAATGTTCGTCTTCCTGCTGATTTAAAACACTTCCACCATGCTATCCCTCCATGGAAATTCCTTTACTCCGTAGTAGACCGGAAGCTGTTAAACCTTCCCAAACACACCACTCCTCTTTTGATGTGCCTGAAACATTTCCATAAACTAAGAGTAGCCCATACTTTTATTTACATTGATGGCTCTGCCATTAAAGATCCCATGGCCCGTGTATTCTATAATAGAACAGGTACTCACTCACTCTGATTTCACCTAGTCTGTGCCATGAAGTTTGCTATATCCCAGGCTCTGAAATTCATTGAATCAGGTTCTTCCCAACGAGTAGTGGTATATAGTGACTCCCTGAGTCTCCTTCAGCCTTGTTTAACCCATTCTCCCTCGGGTCATTTGGCAACAATAATACAACACGTGATATACCATCTCTCACATGATACATATTCTCTCACCATGTTGATCTTTTTTGTTGTGTATCGGAATGTGTGGGAATCAAAAAAAAAAAAAACTCGTTTAGCAAGTGAGCTGCAAAATCATTGACTCAGAAGTCGGATATTGACATTCCCTTTGCTCCCCATGATGATCTAAAGGCATATTTGAAATGATCCATTATGAATGCATGACAAACTGAGTGGCACACCTCCCATTTTAAATAAATGGTTATTAATGACTGTAAAGCCCTAAGTTCCTTTTCTCATGTTGCAAAGCGTGAAAAAATTTTAACTCGTCTGCTTTTGTCACTTCTCACATGGTTTACTCCTCTGAGGTGAACCTCTATCTATCTGCAGCTCACGCAGGGTAGCCTGCTCAGTGGAAAACGTGCTTCTGCATTGCATGAAATTTGGTGACAGCCTACGAAAACTAGGCCTGGGCAACTCTCTAAGGGACGTGCGTGGCAATGTTTGCACTATCAATGCTTTTTTCTTTCCTGAGAGAAAGGAAAATATATAATACAACCTGAGTGACAAGAATAATGATGTTTTATAATTGTATGCTACTTGGCCCCTGTACAGGCAGTTTTATGTTTATTTTAAGTATTGTTTAACTTTTTATTACCTTGTTTTTGTTTTATCTATATCTGATGTGGGTTTCAAGTCTTCATTTTAAATTATGTACGTGCTTTTAATCTTAGGGGTAGATACATAAGCAACGTGTTTTTATTATTTATATATATATATATATATATATATATATATATATATATATATATATATTAAACCTATCTGTTTAAACAGAATTTGACATGGGTGCCAATGACCATTTGAAGTTGATGCACCTCTAAACCTCAATGAACCATCTGTGACGCATGTGGACACAGATGGACCTATCTGTAGATCACATTCTTCTACGCTGTGTAAAATTTAATGGCAGTTGATGCAGTCACTGCCTCGGCAACAGCTAGTCCATGCTCTCAAACCTTATTTCCTTTCTGCGGGAAAATGGTTTATACTGTTTGCTTTGAGAGGAAAAGACAATATTGCCTTTGTGTATCTTACCTGGCCTCTATGCAGCCAGTTTTTAGTCTTGTATTATTTATTTTTTTACTTTTCCTGCACTTCAGGTCAATAAAATTTTTAGGCATCGTTTGTTTCATTTTTTTATAATTATTACGGTTTTAAATTTTGAGATGAGCGGCAATGAAGCACACTTTATACATCAATCAATCAATCAATCAAATTTTCAAGAGCAGCATTTAAATATATTTTGAAGAGAATAGGAGCTACACAGCATCCTTGTCTCAGACCTTTAAAGATTTTAAATAGTTCCTTACCTTTCTTCCAATTTTGATACAGCACGTCATATCATTGTACAGGTTTTGAATTGCTAATCTTAATTTTCTTAATTATATATTTATGTTTTGATGTGTGAGAACTTCCCATAATTTTTGGATAATGGAATGTAGGATTTTGTGAGATCTCTAAAAACCATATGTGTCTGTAGATTATGTGCTAATCTTTAATCTATTGTTTGACAATGGCAAAATATTCCATCAATGCTAGATCCTTTTTCTTCTTATTGTTATGATTATGCCAATTATAACAATAACACTGTCCCTCTGTCAATGTGATAAAATGTTTTAAATGCTATGTATGTTATTTAGTTACAGAAATTGCTGACAAACGCTTTTGATGACCTGTACGACGACAATGATGATCAAAGCACACTCAGCAGTATTCCTGTATCGGAACACAATTCTAATGATGGTAAGAACAAATTTGTGCTAGGTGATCTCTTTGTTTTGAGTATGTTGATTTCTATAAATTGATATATATTTTAGGAGATAACGAAGACAATCAAGCTGATAATATTGCAGAAAGATACCATGCTGCATTATTTTCTAACACTGATCAGGGCCCACAGTACATTCTGGAAAGTGGGGAGGAAGCAAGAAGATACCATTGTGAGTCTGAATTTAATGTTATTAGTTAGATTTGTTAGACTGTTTATGAACAAAACTGCAATTTTTGAAGTTCAAGAGCTTGGGCAAAAATAAGACTACATTTTAATGCTTTTTTGAGAATAAACAGGTTTGTAGGAAAGCAAACCTGATGGAAGAAACATTATTAGAATTGCAATTTGTATGCTCATGTTTATAATAAAATACTAGCGGAATCAGACAGACGTTGTTCTGCCCTTCATCTCCCTTTCTTTCTCTTCGTTTCCCCCCGTCTCTTCATCTCCTTACCTATCTCCTCTCAACCCTGCTCTCCCCCCTCTCCACCTCCTTCATCACCCTCCTCTCCACCAAACCCTGCTCTCTCCCTCTCGCTCTCAGCAAAGATGTAATAGAATGTCAAAAAGATCTCATTCTGTTGGTTACAGTGTGAGAATGTTTCTTTGAGGCATATGGCCTCAAAATTTTAGTTTTTAATGCCCTAGGGTGCTTAGTTTAAGAGTTATTTAATGATCTAGATTCTAAAAATCTTGTCTTGCGGGTTGCATTTTACATGAATATTTAGTTTGTTCTACAGCATAAAATTGTGCATAATATTCTTCAGATAAAAACCATCTTTGAAGTGGGTTGTATATCGTGTTAAACTTTGAGCTCAATCAGTGCTGAACTTTTTGAGTTTTTGAAGTATACACAATCCCACATATCAGGGTGTCTGGGGAGGAAACACTGAAACTTATCAAATATTTTCTTAAGACAATTAGAAAAATTAACCCAGAAATGAAAAAGCAGTCAAATTGTGTAAATTCGGTGCTTTTTTTTATTTCTGTGTTAATTTTTCTTTCTGAACAAACATTAATTTCTTTTGCAAATAATAAACAATTTACAAGTTTCTGGAGTGTTCTTCTGGCTCTTCTTCTCCAATGTGAATTTTTGTCTTGATAGAATTTTTTCAATCCAACTTTTTGAGTGCTTATTGCGGCTCAACCAATTGCATTATCCCGTTACTTTATTAGACGAAATATGTGTAATATTGTCTTCAGAGAATATTTGGGAAGTTTCCACCCGGACACCCTAGTTTGATTTTCTAAAAATGAATCTGCCATTAATTTTTGGAAAATCAAACTTAAAAATTATGTACCGTTATTAACTCTTTATTTTTGGATTTGCAGATCCAAGTGAAGTGGTAGCTTCAAATGCAACGGGTGACATGGAATCCTACATGAACAGAATTAATCTGGTTGATACTATGAGCCATCAGCATGAAACGCAAGGTGCTGGTGGTGACTCAACCAGTGTTTCGGCGTTGCATTACCAACATTGTTTTCGTACTAGTCCTGGTGGTAGGGGTTCTACTGATGTACCTACCCATGACGATAATGAACGATACCGGCAAACAGGTATTATGACGATGATAGTCAATTAACGTCTTCAAGAGAATAATATATATCTTGGAAATTATCTATTGTTTAGTAAATTGAAAAATAAGTTTAAATGTTTCCCTTCTAAATTAAATTGTTCTAAATTGTTTTTCACACACTGTCTCCTCCTCTCCCTCCCCTTTCCCTCCTCTCTCCCTTTCCCTCCTCTTTCCCTTTCCCTCCTCTCTCCCTCTCCATCTCCCCTCCCTGCCCCCCCTCTCCCTCTCCCCCATCTCCTCCCTCTCCCTCTCCCCCATCTCCTCCCTCTCCCTCTCCCCCATCTCCTCCCTCTCCCTCTCCCCATCTCCTCCCTCTCCCCTATCTCCATCTCCCCTCCCTTTCCATCTCCCCTCCCTTTCCCCCTTTCCATCTCCCATCCCTTTCCCATCTCCCCTCCCTTCCACCTCTCCCCATCTCCTCTCCCTTTCCCCCTCGCCCCTCCGCGTCCCTCCCTCTTCCCCTCCCCCTTCCATTTCTCTCCCTCTCTCCCCTCCCCCTCTCTCTCCCTCCCCCTCTTTTTTTTTATCCCTCTTCTATATCTATAAAGAGCCTCTGCAGCCACTTTTTAAGTTTCTTTATCATTGTCTCATGCTCTTTATTTTATATGGTTTTTGTGGTTTTTAAGTTTACTTTTTAAATTAAGTATGTACTTAATTATAAAAATTATAATAAATACTGGCATAAAGAAGACTGAAGAAATAATAAATAGGGGACTTAAACAAGGATGTAGTTTATCTCCAACACTATATATATATATATATATATATATATATATATATATATATATATATATATATATATATATATATATATATATATATATATATATATATATTGATGACCTTATTAAAAAATGGAGATGCATAGCTAGTTCTGGAATACAGTTGAAGCAGAATAAACACCTAAATGTTCTACTTTATGCAGATGACGTAACAATACTGCAAGGAAGTGAAGATGATCTGCAAAAAGCTGTATACCCACTGCATCAACTGGAAAGAAATGAGTATAACCTCCGAATATCTAAAAAGAAGACTAAAGTTATGGCCCATTACGGTAAATATCCCATACGCTCAAAAATAGTTATTGACAACACAGTGATCGCCCAGACTTCAAATTTTAATTACCTTGGTTGTGACATCAGTTATGACACAGATAAAGATATAGAAAATAAAACTAATAAATTTCAATCAATATGTGGAATTATAAACAGTACACTACAGAACAAAGCAAGGAAAGACACAAAAATGAAGTTCTATAAGGCAATGGCTGCTCCAGTTCTCATGTATGGAAGTGAATCATGAATAATGAAAAAAGAGGCCAAAGTAAGCTCCAAGCAGCAGAAATGAGATTTCTTAGGAAAGTTAAAGGCTGCATTAAACAAGACCAGATAAGAAATGAGGATATCCGTAACGAACTAGATATATACAACATAAATGAAAGGATCTTAGAAAACAGGAAAGAATGGTGATGCCATATCGAAAGAATAGAGGAAGATCGTATTCCACAATTAGTGATGAACTACCAACTGAAGGGAAGAAAAGATATCGGCCGACCCAGAAAGAGATGGTCCTGAAGTGAAGTGAAAGTGAAGACGAAACAGGCATTCCGGCCTAATCCTTGCAATGGAGAAGAAGAAGACTTTTTATTCGGCGTGATAGTTACTTCTGGCCTTTTTTTAATTTAATCTCCATGTTTGAAATTAATTTGACTTGTATACCAATGACCATCATATCTGTTGAAGAACCTTTAAACCTCTAGCAATCAAGATTTTTTTATTAAAATAAGTTACAGTTCACTCAAAAGAATATAATGAAATATTAGCATATAACACATAAAACTCTGTTGTTGTTTTTTGCATTGGGAACCAAATATTAATAAAAAGTATGAATTTATGAAAGTATTCAGCCTGGGTGGCCAGCCAACCCTGGCTTAAAATAATGCCTCAGTATGCTTAATTTGTAGTATTGAAAATAAAAAACATACAACCTATAGAACCAAATGGTTCTCCAAAAGTAGCAATATTGCTTCATAGATGTAAAGTTCTTATATTTTACGAGTTTATTGAACCTGAAAGGTAACTCACAAACGATCTCAATGAAGGATCTGCAATTCTCAACAACTTCATTTTGTCTATCAACAAATTAATTTTCTCTCTAAGGGCTTTCTTAAAACCAATATGAATTGCATCAACTTGATCCCCTTTTCAAAGTTCATGTCCTACATATTCAGCATATATTGATAGATTGGTTTTCCTGTTCACAAATTCATGTTGTTATTTTAGGAACTACACTATGCTTGTTTTATTTTATTCATAATAATTGCTTGAAAAATTTTTGGTGTACCTAATACTGACCATGAAAATTGAATGATGATTTCTATTATCTGCCTTATAACCAATTTGGGAACTCCACATTTCAATTGGGGAACTACATTTCAATTTTGAAAAAAATACACTTGACATAACTTTACATCAGATTTGAGGGGACTAGTTTTAAACCCAGAAATCTCCCATTTGCATGATTTTTGCTAGTGGTCAAAACTCATTTGACCAGTTTCCCATGGAGTTTAATAATCTTTTATTGGTTTCAACAATTATTTTGATGAAAAAGTTTTACATATTGTTTTACTGTTATAACAATGAAAAATATGGAATATCAAATTTATGATGAAGGGAAATTAAGTTTTGCTCATTTGCAAGATAAATATGGTGACTGCAAATTTCCACTTGAATGTTGCAAAAATTGAGAGTTAATACTGTAAGGTATAGGGCATATTCTAATTCTAAAAGTACTTACCATTTTCTGTTGATTATGTCTCAGGACCAAAAAGAAAATCTCGAAGAGTCTCACCACGTAAAATAAGGCAAATTCAATTCAATTCAATTCAAGAAAAATATGAAACTGTGTAAGCTACATGTTTCAAGCTTAAAGGCACTGAGCCATAATTGTTAATGGTTTTTCCCACCCTTCATGCATCAGTCTCTTTTCCTATTATTTTCTGACTAGCCTGGGTAAAAGTAGAGCCTGTGTGCGAGCCAAATGCCCTTTACATCTTGGTCGGATGCCTTACCTGATCCCTCAACTGCTACAAACAACTATGTTTGTGGCAGGGAATACCTCATGTATTATCATAAGTGTCCCCAACCTAAGACAAGAGGGGGTCAACCTTATTTCTGGACCTTTCCATTAAAATATACAATTTACAAC
Organism: Gryllus longicercus; assembly: GCA_038098605.1. Classification (NCBI taxonomy): domain Eukaryota; kingdom Metazoa; phylum Arthropoda; class Insecta; order Orthoptera; family Gryllidae; genus Gryllus; species Gryllus longicercus. The sequence goes on from JAZDUA010000553.1 coordinate 778,767, forward strand.
ATATTAATCAAGCACAAAGGATCTTCTCACTGGAGAAGAATTCACAGGGAAGTGGTAGTGACTGCACGAGTCCCTGGTAGGCCCCTCAGGCACCAATAGATAGCATCCAGGAAGGGATTTGGGCAAAGCAAAAAGGTTTCCTGACTGAAAAGAAAAGGGAAATCTATGTACAATTTGTTTAATATGTTATTGGTGTTGATTCAAATTGATTCACAATTTTGAAAAAAATCTTAATTATAATGTGATAGAAATATCTTATCTTTATATGTTTTTCTAAAATTGGACATAAGGGAAGTCATATTTTTATTTTATATTAGAAAGGTTTCTGTAATGGTGAATAATTTGTAAGTTAAAACACAACTGACATATTTTCTTCCACATTTTACAATAAATTGTGACTAATAGGCCTTGGCAGTATGGAGCAGCTGCAAGTACTGTATGAAGTGCGTGTACGTGAAGTAGCACGGCTCACACAGCAGCTGGAGTTGCAGGCTCAAGAAGCAGCAAGGGAGAAAGATGATCTGCACAGGCAAGTGGCATTCCGAGAAGCTGAGAAAGAGCGTGCCAAAATGCTGTATCAACAAGCTCAAGAACTTCTTGGTAAGATGCCTCTTCTCCACAGAATCTTTGTTTGGTACAAATGTGGTATTTTTAATGTTGGTGTGTGAGGAGGTGAATGTGGGTGAGTGTGTGCGGGGGTGGAGGGGCAGGGTGTCTGGAGAAAAATTCTTCACTTGTTCGTACAAATGTCAATAGTGACATTAGTTTTCATTCCCACAGTATGTAATGAACTTAGAATTCCATCGTAGGCTGGCTTTTACTTTATCCTTTGCATAAGATGTGTCCCTGAGGTTATTTGTTGTTGTATTATGCATCCTGTGATTTCTTGAGTTCTTCAAAGTGATTTCATCCCAGGTCAAGTGCTGAACATTGATCTCTTGAGTCTTTTTCTTTGGGGTTTCTTCATTAAAGTAGGGCAGCTGTCATGCTGTTAAATACATTGAATCAAGTTCATCACAATGGCAATAATCAATGGTTATATTAAAACACACACACACACACACTAAAAGGAAAATCTTCCTGTCTCTGATATCTAAAAAGTGGTTCCTTTATGTAGTAAATTACTTCTTCTAACATGTTGTTAAGTCAGAATCAATTTTTTGTTAGCCCTGGATACTAAAAAATTAGTTCACAGCAAAACAATGTGTTCGGCCCTCCATCTTTAGCCAACGTTAGCTCCTAAACCACACAGACAGTTTTCTCCAAAATGAATATTCGCCTATCAATCTAGCTGAACTTGACACTCTGAGAATTTGAAATGGATGTTTTGATTTTGGGGGTTCTTTACATAAAGCCTCAAAAGTTTTCAAAGATTTTCAAAAGTTTATCAAAAGTTACTTAATTTTTTTGAATCCCCCCCTGAATAGAGCAAAGTACTCTTAACAAATTGTGCATGTCACTTTTTCGTTTTACACTGGATTTTAAAAAATTGCAAAAGTTCAAAATGTTTTTGGCATTTTCCTTAAACTGCTAGTGTGTCTTGTTTCACAGTGCATTCTTTGGGCATCTGTCTCATTAAGAACTATTTGGATTTTTCTGCTGGGATTAGCAAATTCTTTCTCTTTCATTACATAAAAATGTCTACTTTCTCCAGACGTAATTTGATTTTGAAGTACTGCCAAGAATGTTTTTAACCATCATGTGCATTAAATCACAATATGCTATGAACTCATGATTGTTTTATTTACACATATACAGGTGTAGAGAGAGGAAAAGTTGAAACTTTAAAATCTTACGTTTCAAGTTGTTCTAAATAAAATATGTACTAGAAACTTATCCTAATATCTTTTTAATCTTTAGGTATATACATAGGATTAATTTTGTCAAGAGTAAAGCTGTTGGTACTGCAGAGCGGATGATTCAGAAAATGTGTGATACTGACATATAATTTTTGTCATTTCTTATTTTGAAAAATATTGTGGTGATTATGTGCTTTACCCAATAGGTTCTTTTGACGACATGCATATTACATGATGGTGTCATGAACTTGCAACTATAAAATCACCAAACACAGACTTGATGATATGTTTATATTTCTTTTGTGATGGCAATGTGAAAAGGGATTTTATGAATATCACATAATTTTTCCCAATAATATTGTGCCACATAAGTATATTTACCACCTCCTTGAGGTCATGAGAGCCAAATTCACTGCATGTTACCTTTAAACATGGCTTTTCTCCAGATTTGGAAGAAGTAAGAAACCTTCTTGCAAAGTACATTGAAGAAAAACGTCTGTGTGTAAAAAGATTTTCCCTTATTGGGTTTTGAGAAGACAACAGAAGAGTTTTGCGCATTGTTTACTTATAATAAGAATGAGTTGACTAAGGCAGAAGCTGCCTCCCGTAGCCTACTTGCCATATTTTTCTCTGATTTCTTGTATCCAGGTATTTTTTGGTCCACCACTTTTTCTTCTATTAGACGGTGTCCAATTGCTTACCTTCTTTAGCAACCTATTATTGGGCGTTAGTTGTACATGCCCATACTACCTTAATATTTTCAATTCACTGGTATCAATATTATCTAAATTGTCACCCATCTCTCTTCTGAAGCCATATCCCTTACTCCAGCGTTATCAATCTACACGAGAACTCCCGACGAGGTGGGTCGGTCCACGTCCTGGCGGGGGAATACAGAGAATGCTCTCATGTGTTTCTTTCTCCATCTTTCATCCTCTTCATTCATCATTTCATATCACCCCCTTTTTTCTTCCTTATTGGCTTTCCCTGTTTGCAGAACGCCCACCCATGTGATGCCATGCATTCCTGTGCATGGCGACTAGTGTCGAAGTAAATGGGTGACTTGACGATAGTTTTTTTGGCATTTGGAGTAGTTTGGAGACATTTGGAAATAGCAGTACAGTCCGTTCGGTAAGCTCCAAGGGTCGTGCGACAAAGGAAGAGCATTCTCTTTGAAGCGCGCACCGACGAGCAAATAGAGAAGATCCTGTAAACTAAGCATATTGTCGGCCTCCAGGTGGAAGTGACCACTCACCCCACCCTTAAGCTCTCTAAGGGAGTGGTCAATCATTATGATTTGGTTTCTAAAAGTGAAGAGGAACTTGTCTCTTTCTTCAAGAGCCAAGGTGTCACCGAGGTGTTCAGAATTAAGCGGGAGGAGCTTAGGAGATCTTGACGATCAATCTCCCAGCCCTCCCAGGAAGGATCCTCTGCGGATATACAATTTTCGCAATACGGTAATACGTACCGAACCACTTCCACTGCTTTAAATGATAAAGGTTCGGCCATACGCAACAGCGATGCGATGGCAGTACGCCCGGTGTGCGTTAAATGGGGACAGGTCAGAACTCGAAGTAGAACCTTGCGCCACCACACCACACTGTGTGAGCTGCGAAGGAGACCACACGGCAAACTCCAACAAGTGACTTGCGTTTTGAGAGAGAGACAGATAGTTCTTGTCTAAAACCGTGATGATGAAAGCCAAGTGGTTTGGAAACCTTTGGCCACCTAGCTGCCAAAGCTGCGAAGTGGTTTGGAGAAATGTGGACATCGAGCTGCCAAATCGAAACGTAAAAAACTCCCATCTTTGTACGATGAGCTTGTCAGATCTTCCTTGAAGACTTCTCAGAAATCACCAACTGTTCCTTTGGAAATAAAGCACGAAAAAAACACTAGTGCAACGACAAATATCCAACTCCTTGCGCCAACGAATTCGGATCCCAAAGCTCTCGGATGCTCAATCTCTAGATCTCGGCCCCCCATCTCATGGGATTAGGATGCCCATTCAACGCTGGCAGCCCTCTCTAGCAGTAGTCAGGATGACTCTGCAGTGGACGAGGACCTGCCTGCGAGTGCTCAAAGTACTTTTCAGGCGAGAAAGAGAAAAAGAAGATATCCTCCAACATTTCAACCATAGCTATCTCATGGAATGTAAACAGTTTCCGTTTCCCTTTAGAAGATTTAAGGTTAATCTCTCGTCATAACCCGTTTGTTATCTGCTTGCAGGAAACTCTTCTTCTACACCAGCATTCCCTCTCTATCCGTGGTTTCGTTTCGTTTCGACCAAGATGACTGGCTTCGCGCTCTTGGCGATGTCGCGGTATTTATCCGCGACTCCTTGTTCTCCGAGGAACACATCATCCGAACCGATCTTCAAATCTAGCGCGTATGGCTGAATTTACTGTTAGCTCCGCTCACTCTGTGCAATATACATCTTCCACATGCACAAACCGTATCACAGAAACAACTTGAAGATTTCCCAGCTGCCCCAGCCTTTCCTTATTGTTGGAGACTTTAATGCCCGCAATCCCTCCTGGGGTGGCACGATGTCCCGCCAGAGGCAATGTACACGAAAATATTATTGACCAACATAACTTAATTCTTCTGAATTCTGCGAATTTTACTAACTTTTCCGTGACTTCACACACTTCCTCGTCATCGATCTGGCGCTCTGCAGTCTATCTCTACCTACCATCTTCTCGATGACTTACATGGGGGTGGAGTGATCATTTCAGTTTCGTCGACTTTGATATTCCTGATTTAAACGTTACTCCATCATCTCGCTGGCTAATCCATCGAGCTGACTTGGATACATTCAGCAAGGAAACAAGAATATCAGACAATTGTTTAAATGACATAGATGCCGTGGTGGACCATTTCACCGACGCCCTTTTGCGTGCAGCCACCATTGCAATCCCAATGTCTGCGGGCCGGCCACGACGCCTCCCTGTACCTCGGTGGATCGCCGGCTGTGCGTCGCGAAGCGACGGGCAATCGAAAGCGGCACCGCCGAGGAGAACCTATACTTCTTGACGTTCTTGCCATAGCCTCATCCTCCGCCTCATTCCTCCCCCCTCCCCCACACACACTAGTGGCGTCTCCTCACACTGGACGTAAGGTGTTGGTAGAGAAGGAAAGAGTTAACCCCCACACTATTCTTTCTGGCTGTGCAGGGGCATAAACAGTGTATGTCCCTTCCATTTGTTTAAGACTCTCGTCTGCCCTATTTGCCCTATTGATGCAGCCCCTTACATGGTTTAAAGATGGCAAAGGCCTACAGCTACTTTACACAAAAACGATACCTGTGACATGCATTGCACATGCAATAAATAGTTACGAAAAAAATTCGTGGAAATTATCCTGATGTAGAGAAGTTAAATTTCTATAGTGAAGAAAATCTTCATCAAAGCTTCGTTATGAGTGCAAATATTCAAGGAAAGTGTTCCTTTAGTGCCATTGTCTCCCCAATCCATTCTCATACAGCGGGGTACGTGGCTTAATGTTCAATCTACTGTTGTACCAATTTCAAAGCTATCGAATATATTGTTAACGCATTTAATGAAGGTGAAACAGCTTCTTCAAAATTGCCAAGTTGCTGTTTTCAAGAACGACACTCACCAAGATCTCACTGATATGAATACCCCCAAAAAGTGTGTGTGTGTGTGTGTGTGTGTGTGCGTGCGTGCGTATGGGGGCGTGTGTGCACGCGCATGGGTGGGTGGGTGTTAAATATATATATATATATATATATATATATATATATATATATATTTAACACCCACTCACAATATAAACAGTATAGTACTTTTCACAAACATATTTATGATAGATGATAATATATTTGGCACAACACATGAATCTCACACAATCAATAAACATGAAGGGAATCTTTAAATGTTAAAGGCAACACTACAATCCAACTAGTAGCACCTGAGAAAAAAAAAAGAAAATATGTGTGTGTGCGTGTGCGTGTGTGTGTGTATACATATACATACATACACTCTTCATTTTGGTATAATAATAATAATATTTATTGAGTCACATATACAATTACAATCGTGTATGACGAGTCAATATGATGCCTTGGGTGGAGAGAGCGAAGTTATATTACTGTTCAGTAGCAAACAAGGGGCCATCTCAGCATTTGCTCAAAGGACCAGGGAAACTGAACAAAACCTGATCGAGATGTGGTCATTGGCCTAGAAATACAATACTTGTTACAGTTAGATTAAGATATTATACAGTAGTTAATTATCTGCTAATAATTAACATTTCAATATGATATTTTAATGCTACTACTTATAATAATTATATTAATAATAATTACATTAATAATAATAATAATAATAATAATAATAATAATAATAATAATAATATCCCCGTGTGGTGTCGGGGATTTTAGTAGAATAGCACCACGGGACCTCCCCCTGTCGTAGAAGGCGACTAATCAGAGCAGCTGTCCGCTGTCACTCCCCTAAACATCCCGTCATTCCCACTAACTCTGTGTGTCATTGCTTCCACTTACTTGTGGCACACATCTGTTTTCTGTCCTGTAGGCCAATCTTGTATCGGCCAACTCTTGTGTTTCCGCCCCGACGCTATTAGGTTGCGAGGGCTAGGGAGTCGTTTCCATTCTACCCTTCTATTCTAACTCTGTCTTCTGTCCCCCCTTGTTCCTTCCGTTTCCTTAAGCTGGCGGTAGCTCAAAAACGCTAGGGGAAGGCGACCCTGAAGAAAAAACCCAAGATGGAGGATCTGTCAGGATCAACAGTTACGGTGCAGGGGATCGGAGCCCCAGTACCGGCGGTCGGTGGTGCGCAAGCAGGCCACCGGGCGTCGTCACCCAGCGACTGCAATGCCAGGGGTGCGGATCACTCGGCACCGCTGGCAGATAGTGCTACGAGTGATAGCAAGCTTCGCGGGACTCGTATGGAAGTCTGCGAACCTAGGGTTGAGGGAACCCTTAAAAACCCTCGTCCAGAAAAAAGTCCGGAGTTTAATGCTAAAAGAATGAAAGTTGGAAAATCAACAAACTATGATGACCTGTTCAAGAACACCGCAGCGGTACTAAAGTACCTTACAGTAAAAAGAACTGAAGGAAATTTTGATAAAGTGAGCCCGTTTATAATAGAGAGGAGTATTAGCACCTGCGCTGGATCTGCCGTAAAAGATATACAGAAAACTTCATCTGGACTCTTGGTAGAAACAGTTAATGACAATCAAGGTAAAAAGTTACTAGAATTGAAGAAAATAGGCACTATAGATGTTGAAGTAAGTGCTCACGGCACACTGAATACCTGCAAAGGTGTTGTAGTTTGTAGTGACTTACTAAACTGCAGTGAAGAGGAAATAGTTCAAGAACTAGCTTCTCAAGGAGTCATTGCCTGTCGTAGGCTAACAATGAGGCGGGATGGGCAGATAATTCCTTCTGCGTCCCATGTCCTGACGTTCAAGCGTTGTACGTTACCAGAGAAGATTAAAGCAGGCATTCATCGTCTAACCGTACGAATGTTCATTCCTCAACCAATGCAGTGTTTCCAATGTTTACGATTTGGACACCCAGCATCTAGATGTGCAAGAATCAAAGTATGCCATTGTGGTAAGCCATTTCATAGTGATGATCCATGCCTAGATCCTATCAAATGCATTAATTGCAGTGGACAACATTCATCGAGGTCGAGAGACTGCCCTGTATATAAGCAGGAGGCAGCAATACAACAAGTTAAAGCCAGACAGAAGATCAGTTATCCTGAAGCAAAAAAACTTGTGTGTCCCGAAAATAAAGGAAATATTACATACGTGGAAGCAGTTACTAAAAACACAAATTTACCTTCTTTAGTAGTGAAAGAACTAATGCCTGCAATAACCCGATGCATAGAAAAGTACTTCAACGAAATTCACAATAACAAAATCAACACAGAAGACTTAACCACAAACACTCAAAGTGAAAAGGTAAATGAAAAAGAATCTTCAAGACCCCCACCAAATGAGGCAGACAGAAATCCAGTAGCTGCGCCTGCAGACATACCCAGCAAAGAAGTGTTGACAACAGGCTATCGAAGTCGATCGCCTCGTTCTCCTAAGCACACCGAAGACAACTTCCTCAAACAAAAAATCAAATCAATGACCAATGATCAAGACACGACCACTGGCTCTGAGACAAGTTCGATGGTAAGTGCTGAACATAATGATCACCAATCCATCGATCTATACAAAACCCCGCGTAAGAAGAGAAAGAAGAAAGGATGGCCAAAAGGAAAACCAAGGAAATAAGCAAGATCTACGCATCCTACAGCAGAAAAACCCCATTCCAACCATGGAAAATATAATTCAATGGAATATCAACGGCTGTATCTCGCATTACTGTGAGCTGAAATTGCTACTGGCCAATCACACACCAATGTGTGTGTGCTTGCAGGAAACTCATTTTAAACCAGAAGACCGTTTCAATTTTAGTGTCTATAAAACCTTTCGCAGTGACTTAGAACCTGATAGACGAGCTAGAGGTGGTGTTGCCATATTGATCAGCAATACTCATCCTGCTAGTCGTCTTGATCTCAACACACCTCTACAAGCAGTAGCTGTAACCCTGTACAAGCCATTGAAGATGACGGTACGTTGCATATACTTACCCGATGCCTCATGGAGAAATGAAGATCTACAAGACCTGATCGATCAACTACAGACTCCATTTCTAATTCTAGGCGACTTCAATGCTCACAGTACCACATGGGGCTGTTCTAGGACAAATGACTCCGGTCGCAGAATCGATGACCTGCTACTTAACAACGAATACGTACTTTTAAACACAGGAGCAAGCACTCATTTTAATGCTAGAAATGGCTCATTCTCAGCCATAGATCTCTCAATATGTAGTCCAAATCTTGCAACTCGGCTGACGTGGAAACCACTGCCAGATCTTCATCAGAGCGATCACTTTCCTCTGTTGATATCATCAAACATGCCAAAGAACACAGTTCACATACCAAAACGTTGGTGTACCAACCGCGCAGACTGGTCCAGCTTCACCAGACATATACCACCAATAAGTGTCAGTGGAAACTCCGAGGAAGACGTTACCGACTTTACCAACACTGTCATATCTTCCGCTGTACAATACATTCCACAGACCAGTGGCCGCTTATCTAGGATTCCAGTACCATGGTGGAATACGGAGACCAAAGAAGCAATAAGGGAGAAAAGAAAAGCCCTCAATAGATATAGACGTGCACCAACCCAAGACAATCTTATTGCTTTCAAGCGTCTGCGTGCGCTCGCTCGCAGAAAAATACTAACAGCAAAACGATCAAGCTGGGAAAAGTACGTAACCACCATAACTCGGACGACCAAAGTCACGGAAATATGGCAGAAAATCAGGTCAATAGCTGGGAAAAATGTTTTCAGTCCAATAACGTGCATTGAACACGAAGGACAACTAATATGCAACCCTGACGAAATAGCCAATGCATTAGCGACCCAATACTCCAAAGCCAGTGGCACAAATAGCTATCCTAAAGACTTTCTTGACAAAAAGAAAGAAGAAGAAGAACAAGTACTTGACTTTACAACCAATATAGATAAGCCATATAACGCTCTTTTCACATGGAGAGAATTGCAAGACGCCATAAATGCAGCTGGAGACACCGCAGCAGGATCAGACAATATCCCTTACAGCATACTACGTCGATTACCGAAGAAAATACTGTCCACTCTGATAAATATATACAATAACATTTGGACACAAAGCAATTACCCCAAAGTCTGGAAAGAAGCGATAGTAATCCCGATTTTAAAGGCAGGCAAGGATCCATTAAATCCTGAAAACTATCGCCCGGTATCGCTGACATGCTGTCTAGGAAAAATCTTGGAAAAAATGGTCAACACCCGGCTAACATGGTGTCTCGAAAGAAACAACCTCCTAAACATACACCAGTGCGGATACAGACAACATCACTCTACAATCGATCAGCTAATACATCTAGAAAATGCAATTCAGAATACCTTCATCAAAAGAAAACATATGGTTACCGTATTCTTTGACCTGGAAAAAGCTTTCGATAAGACCTGGCGACATAACATTCTGAGACAACTATATAACTGGCAAATAAGAGGATATCTACCAAAATTTATATCCAGCTTCCTTAGTACCAGATCTTTCAGAGTTCGCGTTGGGCAGTCTATCTCAGAAAGCTGCGTACTAGAGAACGGTGTACCGCAAGGCTCTCCATTGAGTGGCACGCTCTTTATCATAGCGATTAACAGGATGTTTGACGGCATAGAAGCGTCAATAGGAAAATGCATGTATGTAGATGACATTGCTATATTTTACTCAGCCAAATCACTGGGAATGGTCAAATTCAAAATGCAAAATGCCATCAATAAATTAGTACAGAACGCAAAAAACATTGGTCTCTCATTTACAGCAGCCAAAACGAAATGCGTTCACTTCAGTAGGAAGAGAAAAAGTTACAGAGATCCAGAGCTGACGCTGAATGGGGTTCAACTGACATACAATGAAACGGCAAAATTCCTTGGTTTGATTTTTGATAGGCATTTAACATGGAAACAGCATATAGAATACACCTTGCGTAGATGCAAAACAGCTCTGAATGTAATAAGATGCATTTCCCATATAAATTGGGGAGCAGATAGAGACATTTTACTCCGCCTGTACAAATCCATGGTGATGTCCAAAATAGATTATGGATGTGCAGTGTACTCCTCAGCCAGAAAATCAAGTTTAAGAAAACTAGACACCGTTCACAATGCAGGCCTCAGATATGCATCTGGCGCGTTCCGCACTAGTCCTTCCTCAAGCCTCTACTGTGAAACCAGCACCATGTCACTACATCACAGACGACAAACAATGCTACTCAACTATAGATCAAAATTGCTGTCTCTACCGAAACATTTAAACCACTCATTGATGACTCGACCTAAGCTAGTAAATATTTACGATCGAAGACCTTCAGCTACTCGTCCAGCCAACATCCGCGCAATCGAGATAGAAAAATGCTACAACATCGTCCTACCACCAGTCTTGAAATACGAACCATATGAAATTCCAGTTTGGATGTTGAAAATGCCAGAAGTAAGACTCGATACTACCAGTGTAAAGAAAACAGAATGCCTTCCCATAGATTTAAAAGTTAGATTTCAATCAGTTCTCGAAGAATACATGGCAAATCACATCATAATCTACACAGATGGTTCAAAAACAAGACATCAGGTTGGAAGCGCATTTGTAACAGAGAACTTGTCGAGGGCTTGGGCGCTTCCACCTGAAGCAAGTGTGTACACTGCCGAATTATATGCAGTATTGCAGTCTTTGCGACACTGTGAAACTCTCGATTCAGGAAGGTTCGTCATCTGCACAGACTCTCTAAGTCTTCTCACTGCAATAGACAGGCGCCAAACTGTAGATCCACTGCTACAAATGATCCTCATAGCATGCCATAAATTAGAACAGCGAGGAGCATCAGTTACGTTTATCTGGTGCCCTGGACACGTGGGTATCCTAGGCAATGAAGAAGCCGATTCTGCAGCACGAAATGCCGGGAACATCCAATCAGAAATGGATATTGAAATACGACCTCAGGATGCAAGAAATGCTGTCTCGAAGTACATCCTCACAGAATGGCAGACCACGTGGAACAGTCTTCACACGAAACTACACCCCATTAAACAAAATATCAGTAAATGGTCACCAAATGTCAGCTACCCTCGACGAGAACAAGTGTGCATAACCCGACTAAGAATAGGCCATGCAAGAATGACTTCTTCATACATGTTAAGAAATGAAGAACAACCCATCTGCAGCTGCGGAAGACTACTGACAGTGAAACATATTCTGACAGACTGCGTAGATCTCTCAAGACTTAGACACAGATGCGGCATGAGAGGCAACATGAAGATAGATCTCGGCACCGACAAGACAGCAACTGACAAAACAATACAGTTCTTGAAAGAAGCCAATCTATTCTTCAAAATTTAGACTTAATATATGATTAATCATAACATCAATCAGTAAAAAGGCTAAAGGCCTTAGATGCCAAGCCTTCAAACTAACAAAAAAAATAATTACATTTGACGGGTGTTGTAGTTATGTACATCAGAATTTAAAGTAAAAGTGTCTTTGTTTTCTATGAGAATTTTCTTTGTGAAGACCACTATTTCAAATATGTACATGCATGGTAGAGGAAGAATCCTTAGTTTATTAAACAAGGGTTTGCAAGACTCCAGCTTATAAGTGCTGGTCATTGTTCGCAGTATTCTTTTTTGGATAATAAATGTGCGAATGCTTTCAGGGGCATTTCCCCAGAATATTATTCCATATTTTAGGTGTGAGTGCACATTTGCAAAATACATTGTTCGAAGTGTCTCAATGTTGGAGCTTGACCTGAGGGTGTATAGGGCATAGCAAGATTTGCTGGGCTTCTTGTTAAGATTTGAGATGTGAGTATTCCATTTTAGGTTTTCTTGAATTGTTAGTCCGAGGAAAGTAGTTTCATGAGATATCGTTACAGGGTTATTGTTTATGAGCAAATGCTGTGAGAGTTTTTCTTTAGATCGAGGATTCATGAAATTTAGAGTCTTGCTGGTGTTTATGATGAGTTTGTTGTCTTGAAACCATTTTACTAGTGCTTGCAAAGTTTTGTGAGTTTCTTTTTCTAATGATTGTTGTGTTTTTGCTTTGATGATGATGTTTGTGTCATCTGCAAACAAAATTATTTTGTTGTTCCTTAAAGCCAAAGGCATGTCATTTATGTATATAAGGAATAGTATTGGCCCAAGGATGGATCCTTGCGGGACTCCACAATTTATTATTTGAGGACAGGAGTAGTATGAGGAGATTTTGTTTTCTTTAGTGTGTTGGAGGGCAACTATTTGTCTACGGTTTGATAAATATGATTTGATCCATTGGCCTGCAATGCCTCGAATCCCTAGCATTTCTAGTTTTCTTAAAAGTAAATGGTGGTCAATGATGTCAAAGGCTTTTAACAAATCTAAGAAAAGGCCAATTTCCTTCTGATTTAGTGCAACAAGTATGTCATTTAAAAAGGAGAAGATGGCTGTGTCTGTGGATCTATTACTCCTGAAGCCATGTTGTGCATTTGTAAGGACATTATTTGCATTGAGAAACTGTTTAAGTCTATCATTGAAAAGTCTTTCCAGAATTTTTGAAAATCCTGATAACAGGGAAATAGGCCTGTAGTTCATTGGGTCATTACTATTGCCCTTTTTAAACAAGGGTTTAATTTTTGCTGTTTTGAATATATCTGGAAATATGCCTGATTTTAGAGAGTAATTGCAGATGTGAGAGAGTGGTTGCACTATACATGGAGCACTGTGTTTAATAAGAAAATCTGGAATGTTGTCCCTGCCTGCTGAGAATTTATTCTCCATTTGTCCAATGATTTTAAAAATTTCAGAGGGGGTGGTTTCATATAAAAATATGGAATTTACAATGTGTGTAATATTAGTGTTTGTTTGGTGTGGTTTATTGTTTAGTGTGTGTTGAGAGATTAACTTATTACTAATTTGTGAAAAGTAGTATACCTGTAAATGTAGAACGTATATTATAAATAAGCGACTTCAGTGGCACTGAGAGTTGTAAGTGGTATATAAGTTCTTGGAGTTGAAGGCTGCGGGTTTAAATAATATTCCTTGGATAGCCTACCCAAGAAAGGGTGATGAATGTTTCATTAGGTACCAACCTCCTCTCATGCCTGAGTTCTGAATTGAGTATGGTAGTCATCTCACTTTACAAGGACTAAATCATCATTTTTATTTAATAATTATTACCAAAATTAGTTTTGTGATAATGTTGAAATGAGATTGAATCATCATCATGAACTATTGGTGTTTAGGCTTAACAACCTGCCCCATTATAATCATTCATAAATAATCATTCTTATATTTCAGTTATTCACTC
>JAZDUA010000553.1:797500-812500 GCA_038098605.1 Gryllus longicercus
CTTTTCCAGTGCACTATCGGGGAGGTGTATACATTTTGGCCCTAATTTGGCTATTGCATGGCTAAATATTTTATTATCCTTCGTGCAGTATTTTATCCAGGCCACAAAAATCTCTAATGCAATTACAAATGATTCAGTAGCATATCTTGATGTCACTAGGGGCTGGATTATAGGAGGTACATACCGATTCCTGCAAGACAAACAATCTGTACGTACTGATATTTTTGAACTGTACCAAGCCAAACATGTGACAACTTGTAAGTTCCAAATATAATAAACAATAGAACATATTTGATACAGAACTAATATTTCGTGGACTTTCCTGTTTGCATTCTATTCAATATCATTATAATCATCAATAATTCAAGTACAGTTAGCTTATTTAACCTGACTTTTGCAAAAAAATCACCATCATATTAATTCAGCAAGTCTGACATCCTCCGCACTTTCCTCAACTTTCGACTTTTTTTATACATACATCTGGAGCGTTTCTTCTTCTTCTTCTTCTTTACTCTTATCAGACTACAAAATAGTCAAACAAATACTTCACAATTTCGTACTCTTCAGCCAAGATGTGCTACAGGTTTTGCTATTATTCAGCCGGCAATATGTGGTGTAAAGGTTAATACTCTGTTAACCACCAGTTAAGTACATGCGATGTCATAGGGTAACTTAACAATTTGTTATCCCTCAGTGAACACATATCCTGAGTTTGTACAACCGATTTTAGTGCTAACAGCATGATAAAAATTATCCCAAGTTTATTCTGTGTTCGTTCAACTTGCCCTCAGACAATTATAATATCTCCAAAATCTGGTTCTATTTTCAACAACCTTGAAAATCAACGTTGACACACATTTAATTCTTTCTATTTCTCATAACTGTTTTACTTCACTTATACTTCTTGCCGAGTTTACTCTCGTCAAAACGATTTCCAAGAACTCTTTCCAAACATTTCATATATGAATAAGTATACTTCTCCCTTGTGTACTTAATACATTTAAAATCAATATCCAAGTTACTTTTATAAATAGAGTGAAGAAAAATAGTCGGGATTATTTTTAAATATAAACATTTCGCATTAAACAGTTGAGGGAAAATTTGACAAAGTCCTCAGCAATTCTACAGAAATTCGCAATTCTGTGAATTGATGAACTCAAACCCTGTTTCCCTGAACAAAAACTCCTGTTTTACGCTGTGAATAGACATCAGCCTCTGGTGGTGCGCAGCTAAACAAATAAACATTGATACTCTCTTGAATTTATAATGTATATACTAGGTGAAAAAACTGCAGAAAAGTAATTATTTTGTGTTTATATTAAGGTTTATGGTTGTAAATCATAGTCTATAGCACTCCTGACCTTTAAAGGAAGCTAGCTCACAAGTTTCATCGATATTGGTCCAGTATATTCAGAGATTATCACGCTGTAATGCAACGCCTTTGTGTCTTTATATAGTAGTATATGTTCATTTAACGATTTTGTACAATTTATAAGTCTGTCAACACAAAATCTTGTAAGGGGTCATTCATAAATTACTTATCAATGATAGTTTTATTTTTATTTTTATTTTTTTTTTAATATACACGAATAATTTATTATATTCAGTCTTAAATTAAGATAAAACATTAATGTATTAATAAATAAATTATTTTACTGGACGTCTCTTTGTATGTAACAATGTAATGTGGCAATTTCTACCACATTAGCTGTTGGATTTTCCCCTGAAGTGTTGCAATGAACAATGGGAATAATGTCTGTGCAACATGTTTGTGAACTGATAAAAAATTCCTGTTTTATGTTTCACTATTCAGAACTGCACGTTGTTCTGAACCACTCAGTGATAGAAATGGTCAACAAGGATTGGGCAAGGTTATATCAATGCTTTCTGCAGCATTGATGCAGCATTGTTGTGAGCAGGTACATTGTCGTGATGGAAGATGATTTTTTTCTTCGGAAGACCAGGCTTCTTTTCTCAAATCTTCATCAAACTGTCATTAGCAGGTTAGAATAGTATTGTCCAGTTATTGTTTTACCTTTTTTCAGATAATCAATAAAGAGAATACCTTTCGCATCTCAAAACACTGATGACATGACCTTTCCTGCAGATGGCACCATCTTTGCCTTCTTTGGAGCTGACTTCTATCCACTGCTAGGATTGTTGTTTTGACTCTGGTGTGTAACAATGAATCCACGTTTCATCTAGTCTCATATCTATGCAAAAAATAATTTTTGTTTTTCTTAAAACACGCTATGCACCCTCTGCTCCTCATAATATTTTTGTCCAATAGATATTTTCATATGTGTGTGGGTGACAGGTATCCTGGGGTCACCCCTTGGAAAACTGTTCTTTACGGATCAATTCTAAGTGTCACTCTCTGTTTGCCATTGCCATTAACAACATTGCTACTATTGTACACGAACTAGTTAAAACATTGCTATTTGCAGATCTTTTATTTGTCCAAAAGCCTAAATGTCATTCAGAGGCTTCAACTTGTCCTTAATAGACTACATCAATGGAGCAAGTTTAAGAGTTTCAAATTTTCAATGTGAAAAATGTGTTGCAGTTCTGTATAATCTACCAACCCTTTACTAACCCACAGATTTTCCTAGGTGGTCACTGGATGCCATTTGATGATAACCATGTAGGAATCGGACAATGCTTTTTTTCTGGGACTTGCCTTTAACAGATCCCTGATGTGGTGCAACCATATCCATAGGTGTATCCATTTGTTTCTTCTCTCAATCTCTCCTGCATACTTCGTGTGACTTCTTGGGAACAGACCAGATTGGCCTTCTGCGGCGGTATAGAACACTTGTCCGCTCAGTGTTGGACAATGACGGTATTCTGGATGCGCTTTTCACATCAACTCTTCGCCTTTTGAACACTATTCACAACTTTGGCAATTGCATAGCCCTTGAAGGCTATTGCACCAGCCGCATTGTTTCCTGGCAAATACTGGCAAACCACCTTTGAGAAGATGTTGCAATATTCTTCTTGCAGCTAATGGTGGGAAACTTTCAGACCTCCTCGATCATCCAATCCATTAGGTTATCCTGCACCCTAACAGACAGGCTTTATGCTCTTATTCTCTGGGTATCCTTTTCCAGAAATTGTTGAAGGGCCTCAATGTTCTCCTCCCCTTGCTCATGAAACTCTTCTGCAACCCTATTTCTCCCTGGAAACTCCTTTTCTTTATTGTGAAAATCTGTGCAATCTCCCCAGCCACTGGGTAAGACAATGGGCTTAAAAAATTGTTTGACAGATGTTAATTGAATTAAATTTTCTCTATGAAACACAAGTTATATCCAAGATGCGAGCCCTGAGGAATATCTGACATATCCCTAGATATAAGTGTTTTGAATTTAACACTTTGAACTCTATCAATCAAATAGTTTTCAATTGTTTTGAGTAAGGTTTTCTCACATTTAGTGAAATTTTCGTTGTGGAACTATGGTGTCAAAAACCATGTTGCTCATAAATAAGTACACTATTTAAATTCAGTGTTAATTTGCCACTTATTATTGATTCAAATAACTTTGTCTCAATTTGGAAATATGTGTTCAATTCATTACATTCTATTGTTCATTTGCCGTATCAATGGGAGTTATGAAGATTCTTTTCCATACCAATTAAAAGAAATCTTCATTCTGTAATTTTACAAAAAGGTGGTGAAATATTAAAATACATGTGTTACACAATAAGATCACATCATGGAAAACATTTACTTTGTTGAATATATTTCTGACAATTATGTCAATAATTGCCTCAATAAGGTGACAGGGTGGCCGCAGTTGAGGATCATTTTCATTTTAGTATGCTCTAAGATTAAAGTGCTTACATTGATTTTAACATTACATTATTATTTCCCCTAATCAATTTGGAACAAAGATTCATGTTTATTATTTCATTGAATTTTGAGTTATTCATCATTTTTTTAAAGAGAATTTTTTTCCAATTTGGAACAAAGATTCATGTTTATTATTTCATTGAATTTTGAGTTATTCATCATTTTTTTAAAGAGAATTTTAAGTTCATTGACATGTCCACTTCACAGGAATTAATTTCTGGTGTGTGTCTTCCTTGTAGGAAACTCATCCTTTACAATGGAAATAAATTTCATTATGAAAAACCTGTGTTACAATAAAGTGACCTGACTTTCTGACAGTCCTTAATTGTACTTGCATTTCAACCTTCTTTCCAGAGAGAGATGGACGCCCTTCGTGTGGAGCTGAAGCAATATGAGTCAGTCCTCAAAGAAGAATTACTACAAGAAGCTCCAGATGGGACATCTGACCCTCTGCTTGCTATGGGATTAAGCGGCAATAGTGATGGTCAGCTGCGAAACGAGCTGCAACGAGCTTTACTAGGTGGGATGTAAATAGAAATGAAAAGAAATAGAATGTAATTAGTTCAGGGAAATAGAAAATAACATTAAGATTTAACTCTAAGAATTATTCTCCTTAATTATATGATTACAGTATTTTTATTTTAATACTACCTTATTACTCAGCCTTGCCGGAATATTTATTTAATGGTTTTTCAATCAATTAAACAGCCCCTTACACTCTGCCTTGATGACTTGGTCATCTCACCTGCTCTACCCACTCCAGCTCCATGGTCTGCTGCTGTACCTGCCCTAAATGCATTATGTGCATAACAAGTTTCAAAAACAAACAGTTTCACAGTATGCACAGGTTTATCGATAACCTCATAATTTTATAAATATGATGAATTGATGAGTTAGAAAATTCTGGCATCGTCCCATCACATGTTGCTACAATTTATAAGTTTACCTTTTTTTTTCTGTGAATTATCCTAAGAATATTGAATATTCCAAATTAAGGAAATGAAACAAGTTTGATTGTGTCCAACAGTTTGAAACAAAGAATGTTAAATAAACAATATATTTTTGCTTGTGTCTCAAAAACCGATTCCGAAAGATTGTTCTTCAGTATTATATCAACCTTTCTCTTTATTTGGTGTTCATTACAACTTGTATGATTTTTCTAAATAGTTTTTTCATCTCACACAGTTCGAAACCCTTTTAACTTGTATATATTCTGAAGAGGTAATATTTCAAAATTTTCTTGAAGCTGGAAGTAAAATCCTTTTTAGTAGTTTCAGACAAATCCTTGAAATCTAGCAGTTTGTTGAGGACAAATCAGGATCAAAAAGAACGAGTCCTGTCCCTCAAAAACCACAGATACTGTTTTGGATTTGTTTGCCTAGATCTTTTCCAACGTTTACATTATTAAGAAGGGAAAAGCAACCTTTGAAATGGCCCCTCTTGCGAATTATCTTCTTTTAGATGTTTCTTCTTCACTATCTGATTGAAATCAAATTAGGTATTAGAGAGTTAAGCTGGAAAACACACACTCACACATACAAACACACAACGTCCATCCATTTAAATATAAAATATTTAAATACAAACACCTTTCAAAGTTAGTTAATAAAATCATTAGTCAGTTTATGTTACTAACAAAACTGTAAATACTGACCTCTTGATTGAATTAGTAGTGTATTTGTAAATTTATTTCCACATGAATGCATACGAGTGCTACTGTACATATTTTTATTACTTATAAGGTATATATTAATTGCTTATTTAAGACATTCAGTGCGCTGTTCATTCCATATTCAGAGATTTTAAATTGTTCATAATGTTAATTCTCTATGATAAGTTCACGTTTTTGTTTCCCAAATTCAGTGTTTTTTGTTGCTTTGGAACTGTGTTAAGAGTCACACTTAAGCCCAAGAAAGTTCAAGAACAAACAAGCAAATAACAGTTTTTCTCATACTTTGACGCTCTGAAATAGAAACCTGCACTAAAATACATAAAAAACATTAAATTGTTTTCTCTCATTTGTATTAATCATACGATTGTCAATTTTGTTTTTATCTTAATTTCTGTAGAACTAGATGTACCATTCAAAATATTCAGGCAGTCATGTTCATAAAAAATTTAATTTACGATTTTTCAGTTCAATTAATGTGGTCACTCTCGTATTCTACATTACGAACAATTTATTCGTTCCACCTATTTAACTGTTACTCCCACCTCTATCCCTTACTCTTGGAGATTAATTTCTTTAATCCCTTTAGCAAATACGTCATTACTGTGTTAATACTTCCAAATATTATCCTTGCAGTATTATTTTGCAATTGGGAAACAAAAGATATGCAGGTGGTTCAGATGTGACAATTTGGGGGAGTTGAAGCAAAATAATAGAATTGTGCCCTGAAAATATTCACTATTAAGTCAGTTTGTTGGGGACATTGCAGATGACAGGTGCGTAGTATTTTGAGGATTTAACCATCTGCTCTCCCAGAATGTGATTGCTCTGGCTCTTCAAAATCTTTCAAATGGAATTTGTGTTAATGGTTTGTTTCTTGGTGTGGGTTTGTAGTGCATGGTTTTGTGTCAGTTAGTTGTGCTACCACATGTCAATGAACTTCTTGTAACACCTGTGACAGCTTTGTAATGTAATTGTGTCATAATGTAATTATGACATTGAAAGTCATTTAATACAGTGAAACTCCATTTATGTTTCGCGGGTACACTTTTTCATGTTTATACGTTGTTGTTTTTTTTGGCAAGTCACAGATAAACTCCTATAATTCCCCTGCTAAATTATTTCAGATATGCGTTTTTCACACTTATACGTTCATAATATAAGTGACCCTTGGGTGAACTGCACAGTGTGCCTGAAAGTTTACTTGCGTTGACAACAGAGTACTCCCGCAGAGCAACCTTCCAGCCTTTGAGGTGACTTTCTTTTAATGATACTTGTAATATAGAAGCTCGACTCGGCCTAGCTGAGGGGCCAAGACCACGTGAGCCAAGTGAGCCGAGCCATGGTTTGTGCACATCTTACAAGCAAATTGTATGTTATTGTATCGTAATGTTTAACCCCCAGATAACAGACTTTTTTCATTATTTCACTTATACATTTTTACCCTACAGTCCTCTGAAAAACATATAAGTGACGTTTTACTGTACTACTATTTTAATCATATCTCACACATTCATCTTCATCAAAAAACTCCTAGAATAGTTATGCTTAATTCCCAACATCTTGTAAGACTCAATTTTATGGTGAATATTAACTTTTTCCCAGCTACCTGCAGTTCATGTTCATTAAAAAAAAATATTCAGCAGAAGTATGTTGAGATGTGCACCAAAATATATCTCAAAGCTTGCCCAGAATTGATTCCTCTAGCCCCCTCCCCCTCCGCATCCAATAAAATGTTCCTCAAAATCCATAGATTTTCCAAAAAGTGTCAAACACAATATTTTGAGAAATTTTCAATTAAAATTATTAAATAATTCAAGTTGATTTAATATTTTACAAAGTTAATAATGACAATATCAACATGAATTTTTTCTTCAGTGTCATCAGCCGATCAATACAACAAATTATTATTATTATTATTATTATTATTATTATTATTATTATTACTATTATTATTATTATTATTACTATTATTTGTATGTGGACCACCACTGACCTCACATTTTATTAATGTAGGTAGTTAGGACTAGGATGATGTTAGATTTTAGGTGGGGTAGTGGAAAGTGGGAGGTGTTCGTGGAATTTTGTAACCATCCCAGCATTCACCTTATGACTGAGGGAAACCTCAAAAACACAGGTCAGGATGGCCAGCCCGGGAATTGAACTGAGACCTTTCGATTGTAAATCCAGCTCCAGCACAATACAAAATACAGTGACATTTTAAAAACCTTCCTTAATTTTGGGGTACCTCTAATGGAAATAAGAAGGAATGGAAATTGTGGAAGATTGTTAAAAAATTTCAGATCTTTTTTGTGTGTGTGGGGGGGGGGGGAGGGGCGGATGTATTTATCAGTTTTCAAAAGTACCATTTTTGGTTTAGTAGTAGACAAGGCTTATTACAATTTATAAAACATTTATTAGAAATCATTTAAAGTGTTTATGTTCTCAGTTCTTTATATCTTGAAGTACATCCATAATAGATTAATTAAGTTGGATTCAGAATATATTGTATGAGAAATTTCACTGATATCAAAAATGCAATTTATAGGGCAGAAGATAAAGCGTAATGAAATTGCCAGTTTGACAAAGCAGCTAGAATCCTTTTCTCAAGAACTTGCAGGTCTTAAAGATAAGGAGAAGCACTACAACACCCGGATAGAACAGCTAGAGGTAAGTGTTTTTTGCTTTCTGTTTCCCTCCGTTCACTTCAGCTCCAAAAATATAAGTCATTTAAATATTAAATTTGATTATAAATATTTCTTTAAGAATTTTTAGCATTTATGTAAACACAAGAACCTTCAATGTTAGCCCCTTTTTTTTGACCACATACAAATTAACAACTAATTTTTATTCAATTGTTTCAGTAATTATCATGTTGTCGATTTTATAACACTTATAATATTGATGTTTCTGCCCTGAAAGTAGTATATTACATGACTTTATTATAATTATTAAAATAAATTGAATTGAATTAATGCCTTATTTTACGTGGCGAGACTTGGGCCATGAGGCCTGCTCTTCCGTCTGACCATGCAAATTTCACTACGCTCCTTTAACCAATTAGCAGAGAAAGGAGGTATTTCTTGGGCGAGAAACAGGCGATTTGAATTTACCTCAGAGGCGTCATTTAGGCATGAGGATCTTTTACATGCAAGTAAATCTACTAATATGGGCCAGCTGACTTTACTTCCCCTCCGAAGGGAGACGTATGAAGGATTTTTTTCGCCCTTATAAATCCATGGCTTTGATCGGGTTTGAACCCGCCAACTTTGGTATAACAGCCTGTTACGCTAACCATTACGCTATCGCCTCGCGCATTACATACATGAACATTCAATGTATATTTATGTGAGAAATCAGCAATAAATTAATATTAAATACTCTTCATTGACAGCTTCTGATTTGAAATATACACACCTTACTGTCTGTATTCCTACTGCTTGCTATCTCTTTCACTGCACAATATGTCACAATCCAGTACTGTACTTTCTGATACTCCTGCATAGCTGTAAGCTATGCATATCTGGACGAGGGGTTATGACTTTCAACACGGGCAGGGAATATTCTGAGGGGTGATATGGGCAGTTATATCTTGCAGAAGAACAGCTCTTTTTTGGGTCTCCATTTTTTGTCCTGAAATTTTATTACGAATACGGAGATAAATACAGATTAACTTTCAAAAATCATTCACAAAAACTAACCTGGCTTTTTGGTGGTTGTAATATTCAAATGGAAAACATCACAATTCCCTACCTTTAAAAGTTCTTGGTTTCTTATCATCACAATCATCAACTGCAGGTTGCTAGGCCTGTCACCGGCTCCTGTTTCCCAGAAAACAGCACCTTACGCCTCCAGGTGCTTCTGATCCAGCCTTTCCTTTAGTGGTCCTCCCACATCTATTCGCCCTGATGGTTTGTATTTCAGCACTGCTTTGGGAATCTTTCATATTTCATTCTGTTAATGTGAGAGAGGTTCATGAGAGTGGCTTCTTAGCTTTCCCAAATACAGTGAAATTGATCTTGTGTGTGTGTGTGTCAGTCTCATTTGAACACATCACAATGATCAATCATTCTTTGCTAGATTTGTGTCCACAAGCTTGATTTTCAAATCTTGCAGGGAGAAATTTCAAGGGTAACATTTTCCAAAATAGACCTGGCTCATCTGTGTTTTGTAATTGGACAGGGGTTCATTATCTCTAAGTTTCATTGCTACATTGCATTGCTCTGTCTCTGACTTTCTAAGAACCTCTGTACTTACTCTTATGCACCTATTCCTTTTTCGTTTGGAACTGTCTACATTTTTTGGAAATGTCTAAATTTTTTGGAAATACAACTCCCTTTGGGGCTGCCCATAAATTATGTAATGCAAATTTGGAGTATTTTGAATACCCCCCTCTCTCCCTATTACATGTGATTGAAATCCCCTAAATAATTATGTAACTTTAATAACATTTGTATTAATTTTCTTTGTTTATGTGTTAAAATTAATGATAATTTAAATTACAATTAGTTTGACAGTGCTGACCTCACTTACCAATAAGATTAGAGAAAAGTTTTTGAGTGAAGAAAGGATGCCTTAGGCAAGACATTTTCTGACAACAAGTCATGGACCCGCCATTGTGGATGATGCATGGACAACAGACTATTGGGCCAATTTAATTGTATTTCAGAATATACTACAGATCAGTTTTGAATATTTTCTTCATAATCTAGCAGATTCAATCAATATATTATTGATGAAGGAATATTTCCATTTATTGTAACAATTACATAATTATTTCTTAATTTATTTATATTTTTTTATTTAATATGTAATATATTTATATTCTAGTATGCGACTGCATAAAAGAAATTATTTCAGTAAATATTGAAGGCGGAAAAAAATCAACTTTACATAACACTGAGTTAACACCCGCCTACCCCTATGTAATGCAGCGTAACGCTTTCTCAAACTCCCCGCCCCCCCTATAACGTTACGTAAATTATGGAAGTCCCCTTTGGTAATTTTTTAATGGTGATTAAATTAATGTTAATCCTGAGCACAGACTTTTGTTTAAAAGTGCATTATATGTTATTGTTGACAAGATAATGTACAAGTACACTTAATACTAATAGTATTTAATTCACTTTTTAAAAGTCAGTTACTTTTTACATGAATCCAAAAATACCACAAACAAGATTTCAATAGGGATTTTCTCAGAACATCGTGTTTTTTTATCACTTTTTTCATTCACTATGTAAATTATAAAAATTTGTTATTTTAAGTAGGTACATCAAAAAAAAAAATTCCTGTTATAAAAAATTTCATAATAATTCCCTGATTTTCAAGTTTGTTGCCATCCTGTGATGAATGAATTTCATTGATCTGAAGTTAGACATAATACCTATATTTAACTTCCGAGATATGGTATGTTCACATTTCATAATTTTTGTTACAACTCTATCAAAGTTACACGAACCAGAATTTATTTTTTATTGACAACCACATGTAAAATTTAACATTTGCTATTCCATGATACTTAATTTTGTCAATTATGAAACCTTTCACTGTTGAGAGTGATAATTTAAATTTATTTTTATTAATTCTCAATTATTTAACATGGGTATTTTTTGCCTAATACCTGAATTATTGTATGTGTTATCTTTGATTTCTTATAGACCAAATGTGTATCTCAACAAGAAGAAATTCAAAGGCACCAACAATCTTTGACAGAAACACGCCTTCTACTTAATGAAAAGGAAAACCTCATATTGCAGCTGAGAGGAAAACTCAATACAATGCAAGAAAATTCATTTGCCCAAGCTGAAGCAGAACTGGCTGAAAAAACTCAAGCCCTTTTAGAAGCAAAGGAACAATGCCAGAAACTAAAAGAAGAACTTGTTTCTCTAAAAAAAAGGGAAGAGAATCCTTTGAGAGATTACAGTGGAGAATATTTACGATTTCATGAACAAAAGTTAGCTCAGGCACTTGAAGAACGTAACAGAGTGCACAAAGGAGAACTAGAGACAGTCAGGTAAGGGTCTAAAAATAAATGTAAAAGGAAAAAACTTTCACAGTTAAATAAAACTGTATTGAAATAAGGCATAATGATTTAAATCATTAAAAATTTAGAGTTGGCTTTGTCATAAGGATGTACGAGTGCTAGAGTTCAGAAACGATATAACAAAATTCACAACAGTTGTAAGGTTAAAGTGTAATAATAGCCATAAAATGAATAGAGGTAAGATTGATTTGTTTACGAATAATTAATTTAAGTTTATAACAGTAAGAAATAATTTTTATATATGTGTATATATATATATATATATATATATATATATATATATATATATATATATATATATGTATGTATATATATATGTATGTATATATATATGTATGTATATATATATGTATGTATATATATATGTATGTATATATATATGTATGTATATATATATGTATGTATATATATGTATGTATATATGTATATATATATATGTATGTATATATATGTATGTATATATATATATGTATGTATATATACAAGGTGGTTCAAATATGACCGGGACTGATTTTTTTTACGAAATAATTTATTAGCAAAAAATTATTTGTACATGTCATTCTTCAAAGTACTCCCCTCCAGATTCTATACATTTTTTCCAACGTCCTGGGAGCATCCTAATGCCCTTTTCATAAAAGTCTTTTGGTTGTCGGCATATCCACTCCCGAACACTGTGGATGACTGCGTCATTATCCGCAAATCGCATGCCTTGCAAATGTGATTTAAGCTGTCCAAAAAGGTAAAAATCACTTGGGGCCAAATCTGGACTGTACGGCGGATGTGGTAGAAGGTCCCACTTCAATTTGCTGATGGTTGCCATGGTTGTTTTAACAGTATGAGGCCGTGCATTGTCTTGAAGGAATGCTACCCGTTTCCCACCTCTCTTCCGTTTGGATCGGATCTTTTCTTTGATTTCTGTTTCCAAAAGTGCTGAATAATAAGCTGCATTGATGGTGTTAGCTTCTGTAAGAAAGTCTACATGGATAACACCCATCCAGTCCCAAAAAAATGTTGCCATCACTTTTCCCGCCGAACGGATCTTCCGCGCTCTCTTGGGTTTTGGAGAAGAGGCGTGTCGCCATTCACGTGATGCCTGCTGGGACTCAGGAATAAAATAGTGAACCCACGTTTCATCAGTGGTTACAATGGACTTCAAAAATGCATCTCCTTCATTTTCAAACCGCATTAGAAGAACACTGGCAGCTTGCATGCGCATCAATTTGTTCTCGTCCGTCAAAGTGCGTGGAACCCACCTAGCATTCACTTTTCTATATTTTAGGTGTTTTTTTATCATGTCTTCTACACTACCCACACTGATGCCAATTACTGATGCAACTTCTTTGATAGTGATGCGCCTGTTCTCACAAATAACCGCATTAACACGATCAATGTTTGTTGGGGTTATGGATGTTCGCGGCCGACGATTATGAGGTTCATTCTCAACGCGCTCTCGTCCCTCTCTGAAACACTTACACCATTCAAACACACGGGTCCGTGAGAGGCACTCTTCCCTGTACTGTTTTTTGAGTCTCTGCAAAATTTCCGACGGTTGAACGTTTTCTCCAACGAGAAATTTTAATGATAATGCGTTGTTTCACGCACCGCGGCACCTTTTGTTCACTCATCGTTCTAGCAAGACCCAGACGCGACTGAACAGGTTCTAACCTGCAAAGGAGGGAGGTGGGGGGTTGTGGCTAGATTCTCTCCAGGCGGCGCAGTTAATGCGTATGTCGGGGTATTTGAAAAAAAATCAGTCCCGGTCATATTTGAACCACCTTGTATATATGTATGTATATATATATATGTATGTATATATATATATGTATGTATATATATATATATGTATGTATGTATATATATATATGTATGTATGTATATATTGTGGCGTCACCGATTAATTAAATATAATTTTATTATGGCATCGCCAATAACAAATGAGTTTCTGCATCTGGAAATAGCTCGCGTCGAGAAGTAAGTGGGTCAGAGAGGACGCGGCCACCACCGAGAGGGTTCTTTCGTCATGCCGCCCACCCCCCGACCGCGCATCGGGCCAGCCCCGAACGCACCCAGCCCCCCTGTCTTCAGAGGCGGAATGTTTATTACCCCCTCATAAAAATACTTGCTGCCCCCTCGCCGGCCCTCTCCTGGGACAGAACGCGCCCCCGCGTCCTTTCTCCAGCCGCGCGACCGAGGGGTGCAAACCCCAAAGAAAGGATTGGCCGGGTGTCAATTAAAGACGACGACGCATTTACGACACGTCGTGAGCGAAACCTTTCTTGGCCATCAAACTGATCCCTCCACCGGACAATGCTAACTCGTCACATTCGTTCTGGCTCGCGTCTCGGCACGCGCCTGGGTAGGCACCCGAATCCCTGCACGGGCCATTAACAAATTAAATACAGTAGGCAGTCAAGTAGCCCATGACGGTCCGGGAATCGGGAATCCGTGAAATGCGCTTTTTTCGCGCGCACGTGTCCACACAGCTGCGATCAGCTCCCGGAGTAACTAACAAAAGGGAAGCAAGAGAGAGAGCGAAGACAGCGACAGACAGAGAGCATTTACGGAAAACTACAGAAAAATCGACACGAGATTGGTTAATCAGATTTCTGCGACGCAGCCACCCTCGGCCAATGGGAAGCTTCGCCATGAGGAAAGGGAGAAATTTGGTGCCAGGAACAATTTGGGAAGGGGAAAGGAACTTCTTTTATAAACGCGATGCAGAGTAGGACACTTGTCAAAATTTCTTCGACGACACTTGTTAAAATTTCTTCAGTCTCACTTTGTAAAATTTCTTCGGAGGAACAGTTCTAAAAATTTCCTCGAAACGAGACTTCTTCTTAGATTTGTTTGAAGAGACTACTTCTAAGATTTTCCGGCGAACTTCACTTGTAAATTCCTTCGACAGTCTCGACTTGTAAAATTTCTTCGTGGAACTTCGAAATTTTCGTTACTTGAGAACTTCACTTCTAAAAGTTATTCAGTCATTCACGACCGGGACGCGAGTTTGGGAAAAGACTTTCCCACAGCCGAATTAGTCAGGACGCGACCCGTAGACTTGTTGCGGAGAGAACTCGGGCAGCGACCTGGGATCCCGCGCCGTTTTCGCTCCGGCCCGCCAGCCTTGCCGCCTCTCGTCCTGGGCTGAGTGACAGCCCTTTTCGCAACGTCAGCGCCCGTGGCCACTCGCCTCCTCTGAGCCTGCTGGAGCTGACAATCTGGAATCGCCGCTACCTGAGCGAGAGAAGACGCGCCGCAGAAGATCAGCAACCCGGAGCCGCCAGCCTTGCCGCCTCGGCCCGCCCATGAAGACCAGCAGCCATTGGTGATAACTATGAGACGTTGCCGTCTCACTGAACAATTATAACAGCGAAAAACTGCAAGTGGCCGCGCTCAGGCCCAGCAGAATTAACCACTTGTAATTAATTCATAGAGTAGTTT
>JAZDUA010000553.1:815000-1005501 GCA_038098605.1 Gryllus longicercus
TACGTTAGATAAGCATTTTTTAGTAATTTTGATTTAATTGCATTTTACAATTAATGGAAATTTTGAATGTAATGCTCATGTCATTGGCTAAGGTTACACAGAGCCTTACTGTTAACATGTGCTTGGTACATATACTTCAGAAAGCTAGTCGAAGTGTTTGAAAGTATTCATAAGTAGAAATTGACAGAAGTAAAATTGTTTATGTAACTTCTACTTGGTCAATATCTTTATAATGTATCAGTTATTAGAGGGGTTAGAGAGTTATTAGACTTTGGAAACAAAATATTAACAGAGTAAGTTGTGAAATTCTGTTAATGTTTTCTTTTTGGTGTCACCAGATTTTTTTTCTTTAGGTGTTCTTAAAAACCACATATGCCCTGAGGTTCCAATTGTAGAAGAAGCTATACATTGACACATGTTCAGAAGTGAAAGAGGAAACACTTTGCAGTTAATGAATATATACAGATGTATTTGTCTGCAAATGGTAGAGGCATTTTGAACATAAGTTAAAGTAAATTGATTAGTAATGTAGTGTTTTAGTTTTTGTTTTCATTTATTATTATTATTATTATTATTATTATTATCTAAGCACTATTTTTTCCCATCATTATTTTATGCTCTCTCTATGCTCTCTATTATTTGCTCAAAATAAGCAGTATTCTTTGTACAATCATATTATTTTTATTCATCTTGTGCTTTGTTTCCTAGATCCCATTAAAATCACATGATAAGTTATAGCATGAAACAACACAAACAATTTTAACTGAATCCATACTTATGACAAATCCTTTTCTTCAATCTAGCAAATACTTCAATCCTTACATGCAACAAAAAATTATAAAGTGTGGAAGGATGGAATACAGGGTTCAGAATAAAATTACAAGTGTTTTGTGAAGACTTGGAATACCTTACATTCAAGTAATAAGATTGTTAATCTGAAGTATTTCCCCAAGTGAACATTAGCAGATGGAACACTGTTTGACTTTGTCTTTCAAGCCGTTGAGTAGGCCAAGACATTCAATTTACATTAAACACAAATAACAAAAAATAAAATTACTCAAAAATTGCTTATTTAACATTTGATTTTATGCATATCATTGGATTTTTCTTTTTACAGCTGTCATGATAGACTATAAATATTTAAGCAAAGTTGTCTAAAAATCTGATAAAATACAAGTAATCAAAAAGAAATGAATACATTTGTCTATTAGCTCCTAGGAAGCAGTATTATAATTTTACGAAACTATTACTAATTCAATGGAGTATGTGCTGTTGTAGCTCCACTAGTTTTTACGTGTTACAGCTTACATATTGATCTTGTGTTAAAGCTAGTGGGGGGTCTGAATGTATGAATGTACTCGCCCACATGCAACCGGTCACTCAAGCTAACTACCAAGCCTTGCCACTGTGAATGAAACTGGCAAGTTTAGTTCCGATAGCGCAAAGCATTGAAGCATTGAATGCCATTGCATAAGCACACACATGTGATCATACCAATAATCCCAAAGTAAGCTGTGCAAGTTGTTTGGTTATAAAAATAAAAGCCACTAGGGGCTTGCAGCAACAAAAATGCTGTTGGATATAACCATACCAAATGTGTTTTCAAAAACCGATGAAGGTAATGACAGGTGGTCTTTTCCTTGGCGCTTTGCAGCCACATGACGTCAATTTTATCAGAAGCAGTGATGCACTGAGTATGAAAATTCAGTGTGTAAACACAGTATGGGAATAGGCAGAATAACATAGTCAGATGTCTGCATTTTTCAGTCAAAATAGAAACTATTTTATTGTTTTTGAATTTTTCTTGAGTTCCTGAGTACTTAACAAATCCATAACACATCTCACATGGATGGTATTGTGCATTGAAAATTAGTACCATAGTTTTTCTTTTCTTCCCAAGTTACTGGGTATCTAAATTCAACATTGGCTCCTCTCAAAAGTCTGGAGGCTTCATAGTTTTCTTTAAATGTCTATGTGCATTGGAAATAAGTAATCTAAATACTAGTGTCCCATATGTAACTTAAGAGTGTGTCAAGGAGGCATAACCATGGAGCTATCTGCACACACAAATTAATATTGATATTTTTTATGTGTATATTGATGTAAAATTTTGTTAAAAATATTATTGGGTGTCCTTAGAATGTGCTTAGACTTTTGTGCACTATCCTACACTGCTTCAAACATCACATTGCAGTTTTAACTAGCACACTTGCATACGTACACTCCCTCCCCCATTTTCCTCCCTCCCTATCTCTTTCCCCTTCTTCCCCTTTCCTTTTTTACCTTTTTCTCTCTTGGTCTCAGCAAAAAGGTCTCAAAGGACAGACTGTTTCACAATAAGGTGACATATTTTTACTTTCACTCTATAAATATTAATACAGTTAAACTCACAAAATGTGAAAAGTGTGTAATGCAGAAATTTGTCTAGTGTGAACATAAATCGCTGTACTACCAAACGTAAATTCCACAGTATTGCATTACATTATGTGGAATCTTGCCTAATAGAGGGTAAAAAATACTGGTTCTCTTGAGATTCTGCATTGAGCAAGTTTTACTGGACCTATTTCTTAAAAATGCTTCTTTAAATTAGACTAGTGTAAATTCAATCTCAATGCCTGGCCATCGATTTATGAAATGTTACAACAAAGATCTCGATTAATTTAGTCTTCATATTATGAAAGCAAATATTCATGTAATGAGCTCTCCTCAAAACTTAATGCTGGCTACAATACTGCATTCTTCTATCTTGTGAAAGAGAAAAAAAATAATATAAGCCTCATTAATCAGGTTTTGATGAAAGATTAGCCATTGAAACAGAAAAATTGAACCTATGAATAGTTATTGAATTGATAAGGAAGTTAAGCTGCTTAATTAATAAAGTAATATGGAATAATTTTAATTTATATATCAGTTTATATTATTTTGTAAATGTGAGTGCAATATCTCTTGTAAATTTAATCATTCTAATAACTAGTCATAAAATCTATAGTCCTGATGAGTGGGGAGAGAGAAAAAGAAAGAAGGGGGAGGGGGAAAGTTTTGATTGACCAATCTCCCATCAGAACCTGATTAATTATTACTACAATTATTACAAAGAGTGAAGAATATAAACATCACTTGTGTTAACAGGGCAGAATTAGAGCAAGCACGAAAGGAAGGTGATGGAGTGAAGGAATTATATATCAACGTATGTCATTCCAAAGACGAGTTGGTCACTGCATTACAAAAGGAACAGAACCAGGTGAAAGAACTACAAGCACAAATTATGCATTTACAAGCAGAACAGCAAGCAACGGGCCATATCCTTCAGGCCAGCTCATCTAGGGTTCACACTGATCTTCAGGTTGGTGTTCTCTATTGCTTCAATTATCAGAGCCAGTAAATTTCTTGCATGATATCTCTTTTGTAAAGTATTAGTAGGTCAAAGTCCAATAGGTCAGATTAATGTTTTAGATTTATAAACCTTCATGAGTGTGTTGCAGAGATACCAAATAAATCTTAACGTAATTGACTTATAGAGGAATTCTCAATTTTCTCACTTGAGTGAATGCAACGTAAAATGTTCACAAGTACAAATCTACACACTCTTCAACAGGATAAGATTACAATTTAGTCACAGGCTGAAATAAATTGGGTGTCCAGTTACAAGTTTTAATCAACTAAGATATCAACTTTGACTGATCTCTTACAGGCTTTGAAGGGTCAACTGCTGTCAGAGAAAATGAAAGTAGAAGAACTTCAATCGCAAAACAAACTGCTCTTGGAGAAACTAGAGAAAGGCAAAGATAACTTGGAGGCAGCCCAGAAAGCTGTCACTGAGATTGCTGGGTTGCAAGCGGAACTGGTTGCACAAAAGTGCCAACTAAAAGATCTTGAAGAACATTATGAAGGAAAGTTAAAACAAATAAGCTTAGAGAAGGAACAAGCCCTCCAAGAAGCAGAGAATAGATCTAAGAACTTCTATACTGCGAAAGTTACGGAAGAAATTGAAAAAGGTTTGTTAATACAAATTTTAAATACCTGTAATTGTGGTATCTTCAGGAATCTTGGTAGAATCCCCAGAAATCCTTAGGAATCCTAAATTGTTTAGAGGTTATAAATTAAAATTTTAATTTTATTTAGCAGCTTTATAAAATAACCCAATGCTAGTTTTGTAAGCTGCAAGTGAAATCTAAATCAATTAGGGTAGTAAAATACCCTTGTAGGAAAAGCAAAGTTTTCAGTCTCCTAGTAGTCTCCTTTCAGTCTATAATGTCAAAAACATCTACAGCCAACTCTGTTATTCTTCATTAGTCAAATTGAAACTGCCTTTCTTTTCCTCCTACAATCACATAATATATCACAGTTCTCTTCCCTCCTACATATTCCCCTTTCCAATCTCCTTCCATATTTCCGTTTGCTATATACCAGCCTTCCTCTTCTAAAAATGTCAATAATATTTTACCCTCTTCATTATCTTTAGGTCTTCTACCTCAAATCAATTATTAATATTCTAATTCTAAAAATGTCAGTAATCCTATTCTTAAAATGCTTTCAAGTTCTCTTTCCTCTCAAATTTCAATTCATCTTCTCAAAATGTCAATAATCTTGTACCCTCTCCATTGATTACATTATCTTTGGATCTTCTACTTTAAATCCATTTTTAATTTTATTGTTATATTTGATGTATTTGCCCCCTAATAAGTTATTTGTATAATTCAAGTTCCTTAATTATTTGCTATTCTATTGTATTAGGCACTCTATCTATATTATTTGGTTGGTGCTCTTTTGCTTCAAAATCGTGATTTGGACTTTTTGTTTAAGCTAAAACAGATGCTCTGATTGATCTAAAGAAAAACTGGCAGGAGAACAATGGAGATGATACATTGGTTGCAAAGTTGAAACAGGTTAGTATGTTAGCTATAGTTATTTATCATTATTGAAAGAACAAAATTACTTAATTGCAAAAATATATTTCAATTTGGGTAATTTCTTGTATGTACAAAACAATTTTTTTTTTCTAATTTTTTGAGACTCCTGTGAAACTATGAATTTGTAGTTATCCATACGTGGTTCATTCCAGACTGGTGATTATATTGAAAATTTGTATGTTTTACTGTAGCTTAATTAAATAAGATATGTCTTTTTGAAGTTCTTATAAAACATTTAGAGTAAAAAATGTAACAAAGAGAAATGAAATCTACTTATCAGGTAGCTTTCTGTAGATGACATTACTTTTAGAGCCTGATCAATGTGTCTTACAAGAATTTGAATAATATTGTCACCATTAGTAATAAATTCAAGGGATCCTTGTTTATGGCATATTCAATGTCCTCTCAAAACAATTTAATAGGAATTTTTACATGATACCTCAGATTTTCTTTTATACGTATGTATGTATAGAGTAATATAAGGAGTATAGAGTCGTGTAATGCTGCGGAAAATCAATTTTGATATTTCAATGGAACTGCATGTGTTGGGGTCCCCTGATACCGAAAAAGTGTTGTTTTTCAAAACGTCTGTCTGTTGTCGGTAAATATCACTAGCACCTACACTGTCTGTAGGTTTTTTTCCAAACTGGATTGATTTGGCCTCATGCGCTCTGAATGTTTTGAATAACATTAATTAATTATTTGGGGCACTTTCCATGAAGCCCCTAAAACTTTTTCAAAATTTTCTCAAAAACTGCTCCAAATTTTTTCTTTCAATTTCTTGTAAGAATAGAGTGAAATATACATAAAGAGATGGCAAAGGTCTAATTTTTCACTATTTAACTCTGAATTGCCCAAAATTGCAAAAGTTTGACATTTTTTCAGCATCATCTTCCAATTATAGAATTGAAGATAAATATATTTCCTTCAAATTAAATTTTTTGTCCATAATTATTTCTTTCGTTGTCATGTACATTTTTGAAAATTTTAGTATTTTTACTGTGTGAAATATGTGCTATATAAAAAAAATATCAAAAACAAAAATTTCTCAAAAACAGGCCCCATTTTTTCTTTAAACTTTCAAGGATTCTGACAGAGATGACTATTTTCCTGTATTCTTTTGATTTTTCCAATTTTTTTTTTTTACTTTCTCGCTATCGCTACCGCGCTGCGCGAAAGGACGAATTTTCGGCAAAAAAAAAAAAAAAAAAAAAAAAAAACTCTTGTTACAGGGGGCTAGTAAGGAAAAAGTGGATAAATCCAGTTCCTAAATTTAGAGAAAAATCCTCTAATACGTGCTGTAGCCAGAATCCGTGTTTTGTGGGTGTTTACCGAAAAGTCGATTGACGGCAAACATCTGTCTGTTCAACCGTCTGGTCGTCAGTAAACAACGCTAGCAGCTAAACCGTTCAGCTGATTTTCTTCAAAATTGATATTCCCTGATCGATCTGGCTGATGTCGCGGCCCCTTGAATTTGAAATCGATATTTTAACTTTGTGGGATACTTTGCATGTAGCACCTGAGCACGTTTTCAAAATTTAAAAAAATAAAAAAAGCAATCGATTTTTATGAAATTTTGTTGTTGGATAATCTGAAGGACGTTGAAGAAAATGGTGCAAGCCTTATGGTTGAAAATCCTGATTTTTTGACAATTGAAAAAATATCCAAATATTTTCCGCATCTTCCCACAACTACGATTATGAAGATACATTTTTTCTTAATGAAATGTATTCATCAAAAACAGATCTTCAAATAAGGTCACATTGAATTTTACGAAATTATGAATATTTTTGGAGTAATTTGGCGTCTAAAAATGACGCCCGATCTTTATTTCCTGCGCTGCGTGAATGTAATTTTAAGCGTTTTAAAGCAGTTGGGTGCTACGTGCGTTAGAATGTGTGTATCATTTCATATTTCTTTCTTTGTTTCTTCTTCGAGGTTTTGTTATAAGTTTCAAAATTAATCTTTTAGAAATTATTTAAAACCTATTTTAAATTGCGTCCTTCAATTGAGTTAAATGTGAAAAGTAATAGATGATTTCGCTTTGATGAAGATGTAAGATGTGGAAATGAAAAGTAATGCATGTAAAAATCGATTAATTTTGATGAATATAAAATGTTTTATATTTTTCCATTCATTTTCATTTTCTTGCCAGCGTTGTCAACAATGCTAATTGGCAAAATATATGTCCCATACGAATTAGCAGTCACTCAACTATCAAACGGTCCACAGACTAGGCGCGATCTTTCCTTCCAATTCCTTGTCCTTTATCCTTTACCCTTCACTTACACCCAGCTGGTAGAGATACTTGGTAGAGGGAAAATCCCGCTATCTGACGTTCATTTGGAGGCGGATCTCTCCAGACAGTGGGCGAAGATGCTACTTCTCGAAGAAAAAACAAACATGCACGATACTTATGGGACTAACGGCCTTAGCAGTTGACTCGCCCGGAAACATAAATCATCAAAAATCTTACATAGGCTTAAGAGAAAGTGGTGCGGGTCTGATTTTCGTTGAGAACCCTGATTTTCCAAAAATTGCAACAAATTCAAAATTTTTTCGGAGTCTTTCTACAATTAAAATTTTAAGATTGAGATTTGTCCCTTAATGTAATGTGCTTCTTAAAAATAGATTTTGAAATTAGTTCAGGTACAATTTTTCAAAAATTTGAGTTCTTTCTGCATAATTGAGCGTAAAATACAGGGAATTTTTAATTTTGTTTCAACAATTTTTCCTCAAAACTCCTGGACCGTTTTTGTTAAATTATTTTGTTCGATAGTGTGGAGGGCATTTAAGATAATCGTGCAAGTCTCGTGTTCGTTGAAAATACTGAGTTATGAAAATTTCAAAAATTCCAAAATTTTTCTGCGGGGGAAAGCGTCGAATTTTTCGAAGAAAATCTCTTATTGCCGGGCCCTGGTAACGAAAAAGGGGGAAAACTCCTGTTCTTAAATTTAGGGCGGAAATTCTCTAACAACTGCTGCCAGAATCCAAATTATGTGAGGCCTCGATACCGAAAATTCAAATGACGGCTAAAATGTGCCTCTCCGTCCGTCTGTGAAAAAGGTTAGCTAAAACCGTTCAGCTGATTTTCTGTACGTCAGTGTCTGTCTGCCAGTGTCGGTGGTCGGCCTGTCTGTCTGTCTGTCTGCCAGTGTCGGTGGTCGGCCTGTCTGTCTGTCTGTCTGCCAGTGTCGGTGGTCGGCCTGTCTGTCTGCCAGTGTCGGTGGTCGGAATGTCTGTCTGCCAGTGTCGGTGGTCGGCCTGTCTGTCTGTCTGCCAGTGTCGGTGGTCGGCCTGTCTGTCTGTCTGCCAGTGTCGGTGGTCGGCCTGTCTGTCTGTCTGCCAGTGTCGGTGGTCGGCCTGTCTGTCTGTCTGCCAGTGTCGGTGGTTGGCCTGTCTGTCTGTCTGCCAGTGTCGGTGGTCGGCCTGTCTGTCTGTCTGCCAGTGTCGGTGGTTGGCCTGTCTGTCTGTCTGCCAGGGTCGGTGGTCGGCCTGTCTGTCTGTCTGCCAGTGTCGGTGGTCGGCCTGTCTGTCTGTCTGCCAGTGTCGGTGGTCGGCCTGTCTGTCTGTCTGCCAGTGTCGGTGGTCGGCCTGTCTGTCTGTCTGCCAGGGTCGGTGGTCGGCCTGTCGGCCTGTCTGTCTGTCTGTCTGTCTGTCTGCCAGTGTCGGTGGTCGGCCTGTCGGCCTGTCTGTCTGTCTGTCTGTCTGCCAGTGTCGGTGGTCGGCCTGTCTGTCTGTCTGCCAGTGTCGGTGGTCGGCCTGTCTGTCTGTCTGCCAGTGTCGGTGGTTGGCCTGTCTGTCTGTCTGCCAGTGTCGGTGGTTGGCCTGTCTGTCTGTCTGCCAGGGTCGGTGGTCGGCCTGTCTGTCTGTCTGCCAGTGTCGGTGGTCGGCCTGTCTGTCTGTCTGCCAGTGTCGGTGGTCGGCCTGTCTGTCTGTCTGCCAGTGTCGGTGGTCGGCCTGTCTGTCTGTCTGCCAGGGTCGGTGGTCGGCCTGTCTGTCTGTCTGTCTGTCTGCCAGTGTCGGTGGTCGGCCTGTCTGTCTGTCTGCCAGTGTCGGTGGTCGGCCTGTCTGTCTGTCTGCCAGTGTCGGTGGTTGGCCTGTCTGTCTGTCTGTCTGCCAGGGTCGGTGGTCGGCCTGTCTGTCTGTCTGCCAGTGTCGGTGGTCGGCCTGTCTGTCTGTCTGCCAGTGTCGGTGGTCGGCCTGTCTGTCTGTCTGCCAGTGTCGGTGGTCGGCCTGTCTGTCTGTCTGCCAGGGTCGGTGGTCGGCCTGTCGGCCTGTCTGTCTGTCTGTCTGTCTGCCAGTGTCGGTGGTCGGCCTGTCTGTCTGTCTGCCAGTGTCGGTGGTCGGCCTGATCTTTATATTAGAGCGCAATATTAGAGAAAGAATAAATGATCTTGCAACTCTTGGACAGATTAAATTCTTTCGTAATGCTGCAGGATATGGGACCAATTCTAAATATGGATTTCTTTGTGTGCAGGATATGGAATTTAAAGCTTCAGCAGGTCTTGCCTATTAAAGATTTAGATATTTTGTGGACACAAAATATCTAAATCTTTAATAGGCAAGACCGCACCATTTGCTTGTAGATAGTAATGTGTTGGCTTTATTAACTTGTGCTCTACTTTATCTCCTGCTGCTCTATTTTGTGTCCACAAAATATCTAAATCTTTAATAGGCAAGACCGCACCATTTGCTTGTAGATAGTAATGTGTTGGCTTTATTAACTTGTGCTCTACTTTATCTCCTGCTGAAGCTTTAAATTCCATATCCTGCACACAAAGAAATCCATATTTAGAATTGGTCCCATATCCTGCAGCATTACGAAAGAATTCTGTCTGCCTGCCTGTGTGCACGTCTGTCTGCCAGTGTCGGTGGTCGGCCTGTCTGTCTGTCTGCCAGTGTCGGTGGTCGGCCTGTCTGTCTGTCTGCCAGTGTCGGTGGTTGGCCTGTCTGTCTGTCTGCCAGTGTCGGTGGTCGGCCTGTCTGTCTGTCCGCTAGTGTCGGTGGTCGGCCTGTCTGTCTGTCTGAGTCGGTCAGTCTGGCTGCCCATAGGTCAATATAACTGTCTGTCCGTCAGTGTCTCTATCTTTCTGTACTTCTGTCTGTCTGTGTGCCCGTCCGTCTTTCTCTCCGACCCTCTATACGTCTGTCTGCCAGGTATTCTGACTGTCTGGAATTCTCGCTGTTTTGCAGGCTGGCAGTCTATCCGGCTTTCTGTCAGTCTGTTTGACTTTGTCAGTCTGGTATCAATTTTAGGTTCCAAATTATTGAGATCTTGAACATA
The DNA here is from genome assembly GCA_038098605.1 of Gryllus longicercus. NCBI lineage: Eukaryota > Metazoa > Arthropoda > Insecta > Orthoptera > Gryllidae > Gryllus > Gryllus longicercus. The sequence goes on from JAZDUA010000553.1 coordinate 825,198, forward strand.
CTAATATATTTCTGTTCGAGGGGCGCTTGGCGATATTAACCACTTCTCAAATACATGCAGAATCTGCAACTAAATGTGTATGATAGGGTCAGAGAGGGAGACAGTGAAGGATGGAGAAAGAGGGAGATCAAGGGCAGAACAACGTCTGAAGTGTTCCTATCGTACTCTTATAAAAATGGCTCAGGTCTCGTTTCCGGTGAACGCTCTACATTGCTAAAATTTCATTTGAAAAATTAACATTGCAAAACTACGATATTGATGAAAGATATTTTTCTACTTTTTTCTCTGTCCTTCAAAAGTATATTTAGCACAAAAAAAGAACAGTTGTAATATACCTGATCCACATATTGTAAAAAGTTCGCGAGTACTGTTGCAGTATACCAGACCCATGATACTGTAACTGTTCTTTTTTTCGTGTAAGGTTATATACTCTATTAAAAATATTTTTCGTAGTTTTTGTATCTTCTTAATTACAAATTGCAATTTTTCGTACTTCTTTTGCTTAAGAGAATCTTTCAGCGATATCAGGTCTTCAATGACAGTGTTGATATGGCACTTTGATTTTTTTTCGCAACGTCTCTTAGCCATTCTCGAGCTTTGAGCATATATTCTCTTGAGTAATCCCCCGCCAACTTTTTTGTCCTTTTGCCTCGTTTGACAAGACCCAGTTAGTCAATTTCTTTTATTATTTCGGCCAGCGGCTCCTCGCAGTTAGTAACCGAGGTTTCCAGACGGTCACCTTTCCAGGAATCCGCGGTATCTCAAGTTGCTTAACTTCCATGACTATAATAATAATAATAATAATAATAATAATAATAATAATAATAATAATAATAATAATAATAATAGTAATAGTAATAATAATTATAGTAATAGTAATAATAGTAATAATAATAATAATAGTAATAATAATAATAATAGTAATAATAATAATAATAGTAATAATAATAATTATAATAAAAATAATATATTTGTCACATAAATACAGCAAACGCCATGTATGACAAGTCAGGATATGTATATAATCATACAATACACAATACAGATATTTCTAAAAATTAAATACAAGACATAAATTAAGTTTTAAATTCAATTCTCGTATTAATACAGTATCATGGAAAGCTAATTAATTTTATACATGGTAGTGAAAGAAGACTTACGTTAAAAATCAATAATAATAAAAAAATGAAGTTGTTCATAGATTCGAGCCTAGGCTGGGCCCGTCCTTTAAATATTCAAAAACCAGTTTAGGGGGGTTTGAAAACATGCAATAGAGAATGCAAAAATTATTAGTATTAGTTTATATTGACGTGTTTATGATGCATGTATTCTTTTGTACTGTAGAATGTGTGGTTTAACAGGAAAGCTTTCAGTTTATTTTTGAATGTGTGTATCTAGTTTAAGCTTTTAAATTCACGAGGAAGTTTATTATTTAGTGTAATGCCTTCTATAAGGGTACTTTTTTGAAAGAGTGAAGTTTTACTCTTGTGTGGAACATGCAGATTTCGTTTTTGTCTAGTATCATAGTTATGAACTTCTGTGTTCAGAGTAACAGAATTCTTGTTTCCCATAAGTGTTTTCATTGTGAAGATTAATATTTCAAATATGTACAAGCATGGGAGTGGTAGTATTTGTAATTTTTTGAACAGTGGTTTGCAGGATTCATGTTTGTGAGTGTTTGTCATTGTTCTCAATATTAGTTTTTGGATGATGAAAGTATGAATACTTTACGGAGCGTAGTTAATTAATTCGGTTAACAACTCCAGGATATTTTTAATCCGAAATTTATAGAATTTCTTCTCAACGTTGGTCTGTAATGATTCTCTCTCTTTGGAACGCAGTTTCGGATAGTTGAATTTGAGTTCGTGTATTAGCTTTTAAAGAATTAGTTTTTGCTCGATTGTGGGATCGTTTAGATTGTGGGATGTGTTAATATGGACAGTAAACAGTATTAAAATAGTATTACGTAACTGTTACTAAAGCAGGAAATTACATGCTGATATAGCACCATTAATTTTAGTCTTTTTATTAAGAAAACTCATATTGTGAGGCTAGCTTTTATTGTCAGAATCCATGTTTTGTACATCCTTAAAACCAAAAACTGGTTTATAGCAAAATGTCTGTGGTCATCATGAGCACCTAAACAGTTCAGATGATTTTCTCCAAAATAGATATTCTTTGTTCAAGCCAAACTCAGGTTCTTGCGAATTTGAAAAACACACATTTTGATTTTGGGGGTACCATGTAGCCAATGTATTTTCAAAGTTTTCTTGAATAGAGCTAAGTACTCTTATAAATAGGTCTTGTTTTGGGTGAACACTGTATTTTTTTTAAATTGCAAAAAACTAACATTGCAAAACACAATATATAGGTTTTTTAGCAGAGATTTGTTTCCATAATGAAATCTGTTCTAAAAACTAAGATCTGTAGATCATGGTCTATCTTTAAGATCATAAGGACATTACATTTTAGTTTTTTCATAATTTTTGCTTGAAGTAAAGGCTTGCACAAAATGGCTTTGGTCTTGTTTCACGTTAAAATCTGAATTTTCCAAAATTACAAAAGTTACAAATGTGGGATAGTACGAGCTAATGTAGCTCTATTAATTTCATTGCACTTTTTGTACTGATAGTGCAACACACTGAAAAACGTTTCATATATGCAATTTTTATTTTTCCAAAATTATATATACGATTTATTTACCTCTCTCTTTGTTAATATACACAAGTTTATTTTATAGTTTAATGCATTTGCTAACACAAATACTTCAAGTGATCTTAGTAAGTTTCTAGAAACCTTTGCTCAAAATTGCGCTTTTTCAGTAATACTTGAATGACATTTTCAAGGAGGAAAAGAAAAGTTCCAAATTTTTAATTAAATGTCCACATGAAGAGAGCTTTTGCTCTTCAGTGATATTCTGTCTCCTTTCATTTAAACTAATGGGGCCAAACAAGAAAGGAAATGTGAAAAAGTATACTTTTTTTTCACTCCTCCAAACTTCACTTCCCTCAATACAAACATTAGATGAAAAAAAAATTAAACCATAGATTGAAAAAATTGTTCAGTATTTTATTCCACATTATGAGTTGGTGTGAGTACATAAGAATATTAATGTAAATGTAATATTGGATAAAAGGAGTTAATCCAACTGGGTCTTCAGTATTTGTAAATGAAGAATATATCCTTTACAAAATGAGAAATGTAGCAATACATGAATTTAAAAAATGTAAAACTTTTTTTTAATAATAAAAGAATTTGTTCATGTTTTAATAGACATATTTAATGAATTTCATGTTTGTAGTGAAGGGAAGTTTTATTTCTTCAAATTTATGTAATTAAGCTAAAGCTTTTAGTGTTTATAAGAACTTTTTTTTTTATAGCTAGAAGAGGACCATATGGTTTTGGAACAGCAGTTGGAAGCTGCAGTACAACGTCACGCTCAAGACACTGCAACACTCTCTCACCACTTGGAGAAGGCCAAATCTAGGGAGGCAGTACTGTGTCAAGAACTTGCGGTGAAGGTTAGTTTTCTTTGAGTATGTGGTTTAGTTTACCTTTTTTATTAAAAAGTTATTGGTAATTGTTTTATAGGAGTTTTGTTATGTTTCAAAATAATAATTAATCAAGGGTATATAAATATATATTAAATTATAATATTTAAAAAAAATAGAAAAGAATTCTGCAATTTGATTTTGTTCATATTCACTCATGTACCCTTCATGAAAAGAATTTCTCAGTTTCCTAGGTATTTGATATTAAAAAATAAATATCTTGCAGGTTTTTTCATTGTTTGTCTTAAGAAAGTAAGTGATATTTGTGAGGTTTATTCATAAAGTGGAATGTAATTGACAACAGGAAGCAAAATTATGTGCCAAATCTTGTAAACCTAGAGAAATCATAACTGGCATATTTTTATCGATTAATATTCATTAGCATTTCCTATTTTGAATTCAATTTGAGTTAGTTTTAAAAGAAAGAACATTTGTGTACATAGGTTTTGAATGAATGTTACTAAGGTGTGCTAACAGACATGTAATTTTGATATTCTCAGAACAAAATGCATCTGTATAATATAATAGGTTTTTTATAAACACAGTGTTTGGTTGAGACTCAACAGAAAATCGTCTCATTGCCAAAGACACTTCTACAATCCAAATCAGGATAAAAAAGGCTTAAACAATTTTTAAAGAGATGAAGATCTTGCACATTCTATGTACAATTGTAGACAGGGCAATAGGGTAAACAGGGCAATAAGCAGGCAAACTTGAAATTTAAAGGCTTGTTGAAAATGCAAAAGCATCTCAAACTCACCAAAGCCAAAAAAAATGTTTTTAATTCCAAAAATCAGTCAATGGTGTGAAAATGAGTGGAGTGCTAAATGGGTAGCAGATTCAAATTTAGATTGCAGAGCTCCAGTTTTATAAATATTGAAAATCTTATTTTCTATTTAATCCAGCATCCTTTTCACAGTGCACGTTTGCTTGGAAAGAAGAATTAGAGTTGCTCATTCTTTACTTGTACGATCAAGTATGTCATTCTGCTTGTAATAGCATACATTTGTGCATTCTATCCTTTCGTTTCTTAGAGAACGTACAGAATTTTTATTTCCTGTAACAATATTTTTGTATGTGCTGCCTTCATTTGGATAGACCATTTCTTACATATATGTGTGATAGTCTTATGACTTAGCATCCTATTTAGATGTCAGGCATTATCTTAGTTCTGAAAAATATTATTTTCAACATTGGTTAAAAAATGTTTCTTTACTTTATATGATTTTCATTGAATATTTTTGAAAAATTTGAAGAAAAAGGTGATGGTGAACTTGCACTTAATATGAATACAAATATTTAATTTATCATATTTCAAATATATTTGAACAATTGATTCTGAATCAATTTGTAAATATGTTAGTCATTGTAAAACAATCTGATTATTAATAAAAAGCAATGAATATAAAGCTCTTTGTATAAGAAGACAAATAACACTGGCTACCTTTTATGACACGCCAAACCCTTATGCGACAAAAAATAGAAAAAAACGTTGAGATATTGCATCGTCCAGACGCCGCAGTTTACAGTATGCAGAGCAGACTTTGCATCACTCGAAAGGAAAAGACTCATTGTCAGTACTGCTACCCCATAGAATTTCTACAACAATGAAACGCAATGTTCTAGAATATGAGCTTGCAACTTAAGGGGAGAGGGAATTGGAATTCAAAGCTACTGTTGATTATGTAGACTTACCTTGGGCTTTTATATTTATTTTCTTGTTGAAACAAGAATAAATTGTGTGTGTGTGCATGTGCATGCGTGTAGTGATTGATTCATAAACTTTTAGGTCACGGAATGCACTCAAATTAATTATTAATTTAATAGACATTCAGTTGACTCTGGTTCTAGTGAACTTTTGCGGCCCAACAATTTTGGTTCACTATATCCGAGGTATTATCTTATTAAAGAAAATGTGTACATTTGCACATTTTATACACACACACACACACAAATTATAGGCTTGTATGGCAAATAAACATCATGTTATTTTATGTGCTCTCCCTAATCTTCTAATTTGTTTTTTTATTTTAAGGATGAAGAACTGAATAAATTGAAGCAAACGTCAGAAAGTGATGAAATTTCAGGTTCTTCTTCAATTGAGAAGGTAAAATAAGATTTAAAGCATTAGGGAACTGCTCCAGTGTTTAGAACAAATATATTTTCTAATAAATCATAGATTCAGAAAATGTTGCAAACAATAAAGGCCCTTAGAGAAATATATATACTTTTCTTTTCTTTTTTTTCCAAAAGATTGTGTAATGGTTTGTTCAAAAGCTTATTAACCTCGTTTTCAATTGCTAGTAAAGATTGGTTTACTATAAATGAAGAATGTCATTGTAGATCCTCAAATTCTTATGATTGTTTCTGCAATTTTTTTTTACAATTTTTTCAATTTATTCATTTAACAAACATATTGTAATTACTTTTTTCGTATGTTTCTGGTTTCTTCGTATATATATTCTGTTCCTTTGGTATTTTTAGGTAAAAAAGGAAATGATGGGAGCATTTGCAGCTAAATTACAATCGGTACAAACTCAGCACCAACTGCAACTGGAGGAAACTTGTGAGCGTGTTAAAGATGAAACTGTAAGTTTATTATTTGATGTTCGTTGTAATGTAACCTCTCTAAACGTCTATCTGAAATTGAAATTAGTTACTTAGAATGAATTTTAAAATTTTAAAACTTTGACAAGAAGTTGCCTATAAAATCAACACTGTGCTTGATAAACATTATTCTGAGGGTTACTTCTTAACTGCTTTATCTTGGTGTTAGTATCTAAATAACACACATTTTTCTGTTTACATTTGTAATGGTGTAAGTCAGGATATGAAATATTATTAAAAAATTATCATTGATATAATAGAGGGGTTGGTTGGGGGGGGGGGGGACACGAATTGGCCACCTGGGACCACGCAAATGTACACCTGCACTTACCAAGGCTCAGTTTCATTTATCCCATGGCAATTGTACATGACTACTTTTGAGGGGTTCAGCATTACACTGAATCCAACTTTTATCCCCTTGGATTGCTAGCCCTGGAAGGGTAGAATATGGAACGATGATAATGAAGGATGAATGGAAGACTCGTACAGACACACACAAACACACCCATACCCGAGGCAGAACTCAAACCTGTGATCCTACCGACCAAGATTGCCATGGCATTACTACCTTAGCAATCTCGGACATCCAGATCGGCAGAGATTGTTGTTGTTGATGTTGTTAATATTATTATTAATAATATTATTATTATTATTATTGAGTAACCTTTACAAATTCAATTGTGTTTGACGAGTCAAATGTGTTGTATGAGGGGTTGTGCAATTGCCCTTGTCTTCTCGAGTCCCAAAATCCCCGTATTCTAATTACACACTAATATTAGTAAAGGTTGAAATAATAATGCAAATGTTGGGAAAAAGGTATTAAAACAAAATAATTGTTCTGATGAAAAGTTTTCTACCTAATTTGAAGATAGGAAATAACAAAAAAACTCAAGAAAAATTGTTTAGTTAGATTGTTTCAGAGATTCATTCATGAATTAGAATAAAAGGTAAAGAAAAGAAAGTGTCAAAAATATGAATCACATCGTGTGGTTCTGTTCTATACTGTATTAACTTTTGCTGGTTTATTTTGTAGTTCGTCTTCTGGTTCAAGGCTCTTACCAATGTAGATAAGAATACACAAATATCTGATAATCCAATTCTACAATTCAGCACTTGCTGAATCATAAACTAGACATCAACAATTTCTTTCCAGCATCGCAAAATGAGAGAAGTTAATACTAATATTCAATAAATAAACTAAATGGGGAGGGGATACTCTCGGTGTGATGGCTTCTTATGTATGACCTTCCACCACTTAGCCTGGTTCAGTCCCTGCCAACCCATATGGAATTTGTGGACAAAGCAGTGCCCTTGGCAGAGGTGTTCTCAGTGTTCCCATATTACACCATTTTTCCTTTCCTTTCCTTTCCCCCTTTTTTCTTTTTTTTTTTTTTTTTTTCTTCCCTCTAAGAACTTATATCATCTAATCTTTGGATGGGCATCATTTACGTTAGTTGTTGAAGAAACCAAAGAATAAAAATTTGAAATTCCTGTCTTATTGGAACTGACCATAGGTCTGAAACTTAGGAGTTACAAGTAACTCTAACATCAGAATGTTTAAGAAGCTTTGTGGTGGGAAATACGCTAGGAAGTTGTGTAGACCTGAAAAAAGCAGGAATTTTGCCAGGAGTATTATTTCTCTGCATGAATTTTTATTATTAGGGTACATATTTACGTCTCTTTAAATTCAAAAATAAGCATTAAAAATTATTTCATAACTTCACTTTGACAAACACAATCTGTACACTTTTGAAGTCAGCATTTCATGATCGAGAAAATACTTGCAATTTGTCAAACAATAACTGAACAGTGAATATCAGAGAACCATGGAAAATAGACCACGCATCAGAAGACCTAAAAATAAGTGCCCATCACCTCTGCATTGGATTGTTGAGGTCAGTGGTGAGAATAAATTATATTTCGAGGATTGTGTGGGGATAACAAACTTTGGTAAGGGAAGAGAGTGTATTGAGATGTAAGAGTTATCTGGTGTGGCAATTCTATATTTTTTAAATCATGTTCTCTGATGCTCTTCAGGTTTGAATAGCTTCGTGGTAAATTGCACGAATTGTGATCAGAGGGTATGAAATTTATCAAAGACTTTTAATATTATTAACCAAGTATTGCTTTAACACATCTGTTTATTTATAACACCATGGGATTTTGTTTACAAAAAAATTGATGGTAAAAACACTTCATTTTCATAATAATTATCATAATAATATAATGAATGTTTATCTGCCATAATTGGTTCATTCACATGTTTTTAATAATCTTGAATTATGCAAGTTATTGAAGTGGGTCTTGGTGGTTTTGTTTTGTCTGTTGCAATCCATCTTTCCAAAGCAGTTGACATTTCAATATGTAGTGCGAAATTAAAGTTAGTAAAGTAGCTAGTATTATAAAGTTCAAAGTTCACTATTATTAAATATAAAGGTGCGTATAGAAATGTAATGTCCAGCAATAATCCAACCCGACTTCCTTAAAAAATTGCAGTGATGATAATATTGTGGAACATAAAAATTTCAAGTTAAGGTGAATAGCAGATATATTAGTACAGTCCACTACAACATAGATGTACTGATCTCAATAAGTATAAAACAATTTTATGACACTGTATGAAATATGTTCAACTTTTTGTAAACAATGAAAAGCAATTGTATTGTTCCAGAATTTTTTAACTCGCTCATTTCCTTAGTTTCGGAGAATATATGTATTGAACAATAAAGAGCAACATTTTTGGGGTTTCAATTTTCCAAATAGTGCACATATAGTAATTTTTTTGCAACTTTTCTACAGCTTTTTACTTTCCTTGCTTTTTCCTAAAGTTATGTAATGCTGTGGAAAATCAATTTTGAGATTTCAACAGAAATACACGTTTTGGGGTCCCCTGATACTAAGGTTTTTTCTTTTTCAAAACGTCCATCACTACTAGGGCCTAAACCAAAAATAGGATTTTTTCCAAATTGAAGAAACCCCTGTCCATCTGGCTCAAGTCAAAGCTTTGAGATTTTGAAAAATGTTTTTCTAAATTTGGAGGTGCTTTAAATGAAGTTCCTGGGGCATTTTCAACATTTTCTCAAAAAAACTTTTCTGAATTTTTTGCTTTAAATTTCTTGTAAGAATAGAGTAAAAGATGCTTATAAAGGTGGCATAGGTCCGATTTTCATGGCAAACTCTGAATTTTGGAAATTTGCAATAGTTAAAATATTTTTCGGACTCTTCCTCCAATTAAAAAATTAAAGATATGACATTTTTCCTTCAAATAAAATTTGTCCTCCATAGTTGAGTTCTTCAATTAAGGTCATGTACATTGTTTTGATAATTTTAGTAGTGTGTGCATGATATTGCGAGCAATAAGTGCAATTTTAAAAAACTAGAAAAACAAGATTTTCTCAAAAACTGTTTCAATTTTTTTCTTAAATTCTCAGTAGAGATAGAGCTAAATGTACTCTATAATGTATTACATAAACGGCATATTGTTCTATTTTTTAGTTTTTCAAAAAGTACAAAACTGAATTTTCTTTTAATTTTTATTTTATTTTTACTCCTCTCTCATGTCATTAATATTTATATTAGCGGTAATTTGCTCACATTATTATATTTATTAGCGCATGTGCTTTAAATAATATATACATTTTCTTGAACCGTTTTCTGTGAAAGATAGATCAAAATTCTTCAGTTTCAGAAATGATCAAATGCTATTTTCTGAAAAAATGGCTCCAAATTTTTTCTTCAAACTTTTTGAAAGGATAGTGCTAATTGCAATCTTTAGTGTGACATAATGTTCATTTTGGGGTATTGTTTTTTCAAAAATTATACTAACGTAATATTTTTGAACGATTTCTCACTATTTATATGCACATTTCCATCAATTTGTTAACACTATTGTATTTGTGTGTTAATGTTCTCGGAATTAAGTTTTTTGAACCCAAAATCTTTCTGTGAACAAGAGCTTCAAATTTACAGTAGCACTTTTAAGTGTCACTGTCACTGTAAGTGTCACACAGCTCCAAATCTTGTAAAGAAAATTACCATTTAGGTCAAGGTTTTACTGTTCTTTAATATTCATAAAATAATATTTCGGTTTTACTATTAGAAAACCAAAAAATTAAGTAATTAAAAAAAAAAAGATAGATGACGGCTGGCAAAAGTATATGACAAGATGTAGTAGTATGTAGAAAACATACGGGAAAGTCTATGGCATTCTGTAGCATCATGTTTTTTTGGGTAATGTAATCACAAGAGTTCAGCTAGTGTGCATTTTAAAAATAAGGTCAATAATTTTATAAGCATTCTATTTTTGAATTATTGTTCTATTCAAAAGTCTCAAGAGTGTATGGGTGGGGGTGCTTTTTACCTTGCTAGCGCCCCTAGGCAGATGTCTGAATAAATGGAAAAGCACACATTATTTTTTATTTTTTTTTTTTTGTGAATTCTATATTGACATTTCCATTACAACTACTATTGTTAATTTAATATATATTTCATTCCAAAATTATCATTTTTAGAATAATTTTAATGCTACAGAATTTTCATATTCATGTATACAATTGTTGTTTCTAGTATATAACTTGACCTATTTGTTTGGGAAACGTTGGTGAATTTCTTCACACATGTACAGAAAAAAGCTGGAATAAGGAAATTTTATTTAAAAATTTCGTTATACACTGTAAACATACATATATTATGAATGTCTTGTAGTTTGATTTCAAAATTTGCAACAGATTGGTTCATCATGCTTACAATTACAAGCTAAGCATATATACCTTGTTCTACTATGTTTTTCTTTTTAATAAATGGATGTTGCTTAATATCTTCTCTGTACAATTAGTTTCCTAATCACAATTCCATGCATTTCTGCTCAAACTCATTGATTCTAAAGATAGTTACATTTATTTTTCTTATTTTTAAATTTTCAATCAGCATCTAGGAATCCATTGTTTTAAAAAAGAAAAATTTAGAGTAATTATTTAGTTAGATTTAAATGATTTGGAGTTGTTAGTTTTAAAAAATATTGATTACTCTGCAAAAATTTTATGTATAGTAAATATAAAATGAAAATGTTAAAATATATATATATATATATATATATATATATATATATATATATATATATATATATTTATATTTATATTTATATATTTTTAGGTCCGGTTCTGTGTGCAGCAGATCCGGCAAACAGAAGAAAAATATCTCGCAAGTATAAAGAAATGTAAAGAAGCATATGCAACTGAGATGGAAAAGTTGCGTTCAGCCTTAGCAGACACTGAAACAAAACTTGCTACCACCACAGAAACTTTAAGAGAGACAAAAACAATTCTGGAAAAGGAAAGATCTGTAAAGGGCAACGATAAAGAATTGAAGACCAAAGTCTTAGCATTGGAGAATCAATTGAAAAATGTTGCATTAAAAGCTGAAAAGACAGAAAAGACATTGGAATCCACAAAAGCAAAATATCATGCTGCTAAGAAGGCAGTTTACAAATATAAAAAGTTCATTGAAGCTCAACAAAAGCACATGGAGAAAGAATGGGAACGGATAAATGTTGGATATCAACAAACTCTCAATGAAGTGCAACAAAAATTAACTAAGCTTGTTTGCTGTAAGGATGATGACACATGCAATAATACATTATAACATAAATATTAAATGTACAGGTTTTGTAAAAATGAATTGTAAATACTCTAACTGTATAAATTTTGCAAATATATTTTTTTTATTCATTGAATTGAATTTTTTAAATGCGTGTCTGGTTTCTTTAGGTTCTAGTGCAAAAATTTGCCAATTCTGTGGTTTATCATAGAAACTTGCCCTAATTAATTACCCTTCATTTTACACCATGTTCTTCCCAACCGATTGTTATATCTGACGTATCCGCGCCCGGAAGAAATTTAAAAAGACCCGCCAAACCTGCATCTCAGATTGTCAAAACAATTAATTTTGAACTTAAGAAGTTGTTTCAGAGAAGAGCTCCCCCACATTTGTATCTTTTTGTGTCGCCTCGTCCGTAATCAATACAACCCATATCGATCCCTAAGGAGAAGCTTGGAAGTTGTAGGACATGATCTTGAGATATCTCCGGACACTTCCATACCTCGTTTAATTCACTCAACAATGGGAGTACGTGGCACTACGATCGAAAAGATCCAGTGTGCTTTCATACTGACACAAATCAACTTTCCCGCAAGAAACCATTTCCTGTCGTCCGCTTTCACGATTTAAGTTAACGGTCAAAGTAAAATGTTGGTAGCACTTTACCTGGGGAACGCATAAAATTCTGTGGCTTCTCACGGTAATGAAAGGAAAGTAATGATGCATGTTTCGTGTACTACGAATATACCCACACCCGCTAACATTCTCCACCCGCTAAATTGCTATTCTTGACGAAATCTAACTCGTTCGAAGACTAATAAATGCTGTCGATCAATAAATTCCCAAATAACTTACCAGATGGCAACACAATCGCGGCAGACTTTCTGTGAGTAATGCGATTGGCTCCTTCGAAAGTAGTCCCATCCATGTGTTACATTTCCCGCCTCTTGTGTTCTGTTATTGTGTAGACCCCTCTAAGACGGCATTGGGACACCGCGAATACGTTGTGGCGAGTGTCCGTGTCCGTCATTCCCGGTTAGAAGGTAAAGATAGAAGGAAGTGGCACGTAGTGGTCGATTGTGGTCTTCAAAGGATTACAGTGAGGCATGGAGAAGAGGATAGAACTCGAAAAGCGGGGAAGAAACCCGGCGAAAGTGAGTACAACGTTTAATTTTATAAATTTCAGCAACAACGTAATAGCATAATGTGTTGGGCGAGTGTAGTTTGTGAAAGGTGTCGAAATTTTGTTTTGTGCCCAAGTTTTCGGAAATTATTTGAAATATTGTGGCGTTCGTAACTTGGTGGTTACATATGTTGTTTAGTAAAATACTGTTGCGTTGTCTTGGCATGCTTTGTTGTCATGTATGAACAGGTTGGAATATTGAATACCTAATTGTTGCACTGTACTCATTCAGTGTAGTTTTATTTAAATTAATGTTTACCTAGGTAGGCGTGCAAATGAGAATGTGTTGGCGTGGGCAGACCTAAGTTGTGATTAGGTATAATTTGAAAGTTAGCGTAATTCAAATAAAGGTTGATATTATTATACACGATGCAAATGGATAAAAATTTGATCTTATATTATTTTGTTGAGGATGTAACTTTGTTTTAAAACTTGCCATATAAACAAGGTATGGTCTCTAGTTTTCTGACGATGTTATAGCCTGTAGCAATTATTTTGTGAAAATGTCGCGAGGGAGTTCGAATTAAGAGCAGTGTTTATTGTCGAATGTTTATTGATATTATCTAAATGTTCGTGTTTTGGAATTTTGTAATGATGCGTCCATGGCGCCATGTTGGATTCTGTTTTTTATTTAAGAGAAAAACGTTTCCAAGTCGTCTCGGATTAACAAAACAATACCGTTGTATTGTTGTGTATGCACTTCCGTTTGAAGGGCGTTGTTTCGCGAAAGTTGATGTTAAACTGAGGATGTAAGATGGACGCGGCATCGGAACATCGTGTAGTCTTGTTTACCGGTGATGCACCTCGTATCGGAAGCGCTAAAGTAACGCGATGGCACTGATATGCAAATACATGCATTTTCTCAAACGTGATGCTGTTTAGTGTTCTGAATGGCTGCAAAGGACTATTATGCTTTGGATATATTTTCCTAAATGCACTTGTATTTTAGCGGGTCGCCAAGCGGCCATGATGGTGACCCTGTTGTACATTTGACCGTGCACGTAGGCAGTTTCCTTGACAATTTACGTATCATAATACAGAATTTACTCTGACTTGCGAACCTTTTAAGATAACATTATTAGCGTCGCATAGTACATACCGAAATTACATAGCAACGGTTACGTCCATTATGTTTACGGGAAGTAGTTATGCCTCATTTCTGCCGACTCCCAAACAACGCAGAAACATCACTTCTCCCACCGTGTTACATACGCGTTGATGGTACCGCTACGAGGTGTTCACGTTGCGATCAATAAAGTAGTACCTCCCATATCGGTGGGTTTGCGCATTCGCCCTCGTAATACACGAAATACGTGGATGTTGACATATGATTCATTTTATTTAGTCTAGATCGGAGTAACCACAGATTTTGTTGAATGAGTATTTACGGTGCTTTTAGGCGCTTTATTTAAAAACGCTCGTACTTGCTATTGGCCCCCCAAAAATTCTAGAATAGCTTATTTCTTAAAGTAAATATTCTGCCGCTCTGGTTTACGGAAATAGCGGGACTGTTTGATTCTGAACGTGTCTGGCCAATATCAGTCGAATGGAATGGCCGTGTTGATGAAGTATAGTACTAAACCGTCCATTTTTCTCAGGAAGCAATGTTGACGAGAATGGTGTTGGCAATCGGGAATCTTTTGTTCATCAAATCAATCTAGGAGATACCACTGTTTACGGCCCAATGAGTAATTGAATTAAATTGCATTCGAAGAAATAAAGATTTGTTAGAGTTAGATTTCCAAGAAAAATGAAGTAACTACAGAAACTGAAATCGCTGCTACAATAAAAATGATTGAATAAAAATCAACAATTTAGAGTTTTCTCTAAAATTTCTTCCTTATTGTATGAAAACCTTAAATGTGCAACGTAATTGATTTTTTTACGTAGATTATAAATACCCTTGATATTGTAAAAAGCAATATTTTGTCAAGATTAATTTAAGTTGAATTAACAGTAGTGCTTCATTTCCCTGTAATTCCAAAAGAAAAAATATTACTTCACATGTTTTGCCAATGAAAAGATGTGGGGTTGTACATTTCACTTTTCTAAAATTCAAGTTAAATATTAGTTTTTTGGAGTGAAATGACGAATTTTTTGGTTTAGAGCATTTTGATAAGCAATAAAACCTGAGTAACTGGCAGATTTGTTTTTAGGGCTAGACAACTGTTTTAAATGCCTTGAAATATACTATCATGGAAACCTTTTTTAATTTAATTGTATTTTCAAGCTAGATTTGTAATGTTCAGGTTTGCAGAATAAATTCAGGGTATTGTTCAAAAGTTTTAGAGTCTTCAAATTGTTAAATGTTTATTATTCTGAGCGATACTTTTTATTTAAAGAAACATTTAGTGCAGGTTGGGAAATTTAGTTGTATGTTAGTCACTTTGGATCATTTTCACTTACTTTTCATGTTCAATGTGCAGATTTTTTGGTACTACTTAAATAAAAATCTGTATAGTTTGTTATATTTGCAGTTAATGGAGATGTACCCGTGTAATATTCGTTACTTTCCTCAATTTTTTTTTGAGGTAACATTTTCCTCTAATATCAGATTATGCACAATGGTTGCAGAACAAATAAATGAAGTAATGCACACAAAAGAAGGTTCATTCTTTCCAGAATGGTAATTTGCTCTCGCATGAGGAGTAGAAATTAAAGGATAGGAGCAAGGTTTCACAAAAGAATTATTCAAGTCATGCCATGTTTATATAATTGGTTTCAGAGTAATTTTTTAGTTAAAGCAAAACATTGAAAACATTGCTTTGTTTAATGACTAAATTTTCCATTTCCACAGATCCTGGAGTTGAATCTGGACAGTTGCAGGAGTACCAGTTTTGTTGGTTTCAGTGATGAGTTCACAAATTTACAGTCTTTAAGTTTGATAAATGCAGGTCTTACAAGTTTGAAAGGTTTTCCAAAACTACCAAACTTAAGAAAGGTAAGGAGCACAGAATTGAATGTTGAAAGACATTCCTTCTCTCAATTTTTATTCAAAATTTGCATTTTGCTTAAGTAGTGCTGAAGATTCTATCTTAACTATGTTGTTGACATTTCTTTCAGTTGGAGTTAAGTGACAACAGAATTTCTGGTGGTTTGAATGTTTTGGTTACAAGTCCAAAGTTGTCACTCCTTAACCTTAGTGGTAATAAAATAAAAGATTTGGATGCCTTAGAGCCATTGGTAAGTAATTATTTCTTTATATACATACTCTCAAGCCATTTATTTTACAATTAATCTTCCCCAAAGTTGTGATATTTATTGCTAACAATCCTATTTTAGATGTTAAGCTTTTAAAGAAATTCGGATTTTTCGTGATTATTTGTTTAATTAAGTATCAAAGTACTTTCTTTATTGCCTTACAATTTTGTTCTCTATAGGCTGATTAATGCAGAGAACGTGTTTTTTATTATTGAAGTTTGATTTGCTTCAGTGTAAAAGGTTGAGATAGTAAAGCTTCTTGTAACATGTTGTAGGATGATCCAAACATCACTGATGGGTACTTTTTTAATAATTTTGTTAATGTCTTGTAATTTTGTGTTACAGAAAGAACTTAAGAATTTGAAATTCCTGGATTTATTCAATAATGAAGCAACTCTTGTTGATAACTACCGTGAAAAGGTCTTTGGCCTCATTCCCAGCCTCAAGTACCTGGATGGGTAAATATTAATTTGAATCATTTCAGTAGTGAGAAAAGGATGTGAATAAACATTAAATATATACTCTTTCATTTCAGATTTGACAAAGATGATAAAGAAGCTGAAGACAGCGAGGTAGAAGACGATGAAGTAAATGGGAACGAGAGTGGTAAGAACATGCTGGGATTTAATATAAATATTTAAATTTATAAATATCAAATATCTCTATTAGCAAATGGTTTGTAATTTTAGAACTTCACTAAATGAAGTGCTAAATCTGTTTGACCTGTAGTGTTAGAATCTTGTAATTCTCAATCAGCATTTTTCCTGTAGAGGAACTGTTAAAAATGCTGGAATGTGATGTTCTGTTTTCAGATGATGAAGAAGGTCTTGACGAGGAAGATGAAGACATAGATGAAGAGGGTGTAGGATTGGATGCGGTATACAAAGATGATTTAGATGTGAGTTGGATTTTGTTCGTAGTCTTGAGTTACTGATCAGTTTGATAAGTTTTGATCTCATGAATCTCTCTATTGTGTATAGGAAGAAAGTGAAGGTGATGATTATGAAGGAGAAGGTGTAGAAGATGAAGATGAGGATGAGGAAGAAGACGAAGATGAGTTGGGAGAAGAGGAGGAGGAAGGAGATGAAGAAGATGGTGAAGAAGGAGAAGAGGGGAAGGAAGGTAACCACAGTCTATGTACAAAGACTTTTCCAAATGTTTGTAAAGTGTTTTACAAAGGAAATGTCCATTCAATTTGACCCAGATAAAAAATGTTTTCTTTGAAATTTTACATTTTTATAGTTTTTGACTTTATTGTTAGCAAATTGTAAAAGATCTTCACTTTAAATCGAAATGGAAGAACATCAGAGACATTGCTTTGAGTTCCTAGGACATTTTGTTGTGATTAATTAACAGAAAATTATTTGTCAACTTGTATTATAGATAATGTATTAAATTTCTTTTTATGTTAAAACCGTTACCGTATTTGTTCCAGAAGCAACACCACGAGGAAAGAAGAGAAAGCATGAGGATGGTGACGGCAATTAGGCCTTCTCCATTCCAACTCACACATGGCGGGTTGTGCTGGTGTGAGGAGCCTGTGAGCTCGTGGACAAAGAGACTGAGAGGAGTTTGTTATGGCAGTGGGCTGTGGCGACTGTGTCCGGTGTAGCAAGCAAAGTTGATGTCGCATTTTTTTTAACGTCTCGGCCAATTTTAAATATTAATTATTAGAAGAGAAGAGTGTGAATTTGACCTTAGGTGTTAACGGAGGCAATTACTCTGCTGATGCACTGGAAATAAATGCGGGCTGGC
This sequence comes from Gryllus longicercus, assembly GCA_038098605.1. Lineage (NCBI taxonomy): Eukaryota > Metazoa > Arthropoda > Insecta > Orthoptera > Gryllidae > Gryllus > Gryllus longicercus. The sequence goes on from JAZDUA010000553.1 coordinate 843,090, forward strand.
CACGGTGCTGCTCTCTCCACAGTTGGGAACACTGGATGCGGTTGGGCAGTGCTCAGGATGCTGCCTTTGCCCAGAGGAACTGGATCCCCCAGTCTCTTCTACTCTTGACAAGGGTGTGTGTGTGTGTGGTTGTCCAATTCGGCGCAAGATATATGATGGAACTCAAAGGCTAGAGATATCTTTTTGTACAGGATTTAATATATTGCAAAATAATCCCATAAACATATGATTATTGTTCTAATTGCACTGTATCCCTGCACATGTAGCAGATACATCTTAGCATCTAGTGTAAAGGACTGCTAATTTGTTTTTATGAGAGACCTGTAGATTTAAGAGTTGATGAGATTTGTCCAGACCTGGTAAGATCCAGTACTAGAGAAATATATCTTAGTTCGTAAAAATGCCTTACCGATCAGCACCAATGGGTCTTAATTTATGTCTTAACTAGGATTCTCTGCCTTACGGCATGAGATATCTTTGCCCTCCAGCCTGCCATAGACTGCCAAGGGTTCGGTTTATCCAAATTGAAAAATAAAGTACAAATTGTCTGATATTTTGTATCACTGAATTTTTGAGTGCTGGGATTCTATGGTAGGCAGGAGGGATATGTTACTTTTTAAGAAACCTGCACTTCATACATTTTCTGGTGATCAAAAGAACTGTTATCAAAATGGATTACTTTGTGTCCATCACATTTATCAGGTAAATGTATCGTCTGTCAGTTTTGTTGTTAAAATGAATTTTCCAGAATTGTCTTTTTAATTTTGTTTCCTTTCCCTTCCTTATCTTGTTCGGTATTTAAAACTGAGGAAAATTTTACTATTGTGGTAAAATCGGTGATTAATAACATTCAGTAGGTTACGGTAATTTTAGATGTTTATAGGATAATTGTGTAGTGCGCTTTTTGACAAAATTAGGATTGTGAGATGAATACATTCTTATACACTTGTAAGTTTAAAATCCAAAAAAAAAAAAAAAAAAAAGTATTGTATATTTTTTTTAATTGCAGCATGGTGTGTGTAAGGGGAGGGGGCATGGAATTTCATTGCTTTCAGTATGGATCGTTTCTAGTATGAAATTGACAATGTTCTCAATTGTGCTGTCAGTAGATAGTAGGTAATTTAAGAGTTGTTAGACATGTCTGAATTCTGGCAATTGGGAGACTTCATAACTTTTGCTGGGCATTTTAGATCAAAAGTAGAAATTGCATCAACCCATTAATTTTCAGTTGGTCTGCTGTAAATTTTCTTCTAAAAGAATTGTGCATTATGTTGCTTTTTGATATGGCTTTGAATTGTTGCTAACAATTTTAGACAGCTTCTGCAATAGGATCCTGAAAATTAATTATAAAGTTATGATTTCAGAATAAATATAAGATTAGTTAAAATAGTTGTGATGTAATATAATTTGCACGCTGCAATATTACACTAAGGAAATGCTCTTCATACATGCACTTGTTTGTCTAGGGGAGGCATTACCTAATACACAATGCCTACACCAGCATTCAATGCTTGCCAATTACAAATTCTGATCGGTTTCTTGACAAACTAGTGTTCTTATCATTTTGTTAATTTTTATTGGAAGCTTTTTAGTGTTGGATATCACAAAGAGAATGAACTATTTTTGTAACATCTAAATTTATTATTATAGCCTGGACAATGAAATGCAGAATGCTAGTGATAAGTTCATTCTCTTATTCATGATTTAAAATTGGGAGCTAGAAATGTTTGTAATTCAGGAAAGAATCTTACAAAATTTCTCAAAGTTGTTGAGAGTAACTGAGTCTCGGGCTTTTTCAGGAACAATTTTGACAAAGTCAAATTTCTGGCTACAAAAAATATCTGGATAAAACCAATTTACTAGAGAATGTACTGTTCTCATTGAAACAATTAACTAAATATTTTATAAAATATGAGAATATTCTGAACCTAATTATATTTTTGGAGGTTCAGTTCATCAGAGTAATATCATTGCAGAATATTGAAGTGCTTGATATTTTGTACAATAGCACTAGTAAGCTTTGCTAAAATGTTAACCCATTCAGAGATGAAGGGCAGAGGGTTCATAGATCACTTTTAAAACAATTTGTGTAGAATGTAATGTAATGGAAATATTGTGGGATCTCAATCACAATTGGTGTTTTAAGTAAAAATTGTCCAGTATCCCGTCTAAGTATATAATGCCTTAAGGAAAGACGAGAATATTCAATGTGGCTTGCAGCAGTTTTAAACGTGTCCGGAAATTAAAAGAAAACTGCAGCTTCTGGCCTGTGTGAAGCGTCTGGTTTCTTTAAATACTCAGTATCCCCGGAAAACTCAAACAATGATTTACGTTTTTGTCCGAAAATTGCAAATATTTAATTGTGTTGCGCTTTTAATCATAATTCGCGTACAGTAATAGCATTCAAATGTGTCACTGCTCAAGGCGCGACAACAATGCTCCAAGCAAAAGATCGCCTGTCATTAAAAACGTACGTAATTAATTGTACTGTGTAACTAAACTATTTCATATCATGGTAATATTCGTGAAAACTTATTTGTTTTGAACTGTGCGTGCTACTTGCTGGAAAACCTATTTTGTGTGGTTTTCTTCACCCGCATTTTTGCTACGGTAGGCTGTAGGGAACCGGGAACTTAATTGCATCAATAATGTCGCCATGATGTTCGTGAATACTTAGTTTTTTTATCCTTTTGAAATTAGCACATATTATAATAAATGCATTATTTGCAAAGCGAACCCAGTTTTATTGTAATCATTAGAGCTTGAAAGTTTGGCAATATACCTTTTCGTTGTTGTTACGATTTTGTGATTTTTAACAATTGGAATCGATTGTACTTATGGAGATATTTTAGATTTTAATTTTGGCCCATTTTAGTTTCTGATGCCTATTTTTGTACATTTGCTTATTTCTGCCTTTTATGTGCCTTTTTCGTCTTTATTGCCACATTTCCCTCTCCGCAAGCTGGAAACATACCTGCAAGCCTGGACGACATGAAGACACGGTCATGTATTGTCTTTCTGGGGACGCGGAGGTTCCAGTGTCAGATTGTGTTAAAAATCTAAAAGGGAAAGGATGATACCAGAGAAGATTTTTGATATTTTTCATTAATGCTCACAGCGTTGTTCCCTTTTAAGGACAGGGCTGTCAGTTCAGTATATGATTCTCGTTTCCCTTCTGCCGATTACACAAGTGCAAAGAACGAAATCTAAAATTACGTTTTCGTAGTTAGTATTTCAAGATTCAAAAGGGAACCCACAAAACCATTTCGCAGAGACAGCGACGCGAGTAACATAAAATCGTAATCACACCGGATGGTCATGTGCTATGAAGATTACAAAGAAATACTAGTTTCCTTCCGCGAAAGTTTTAATGTAAATTTTGGTGTAGAATAAAAATGTGAATGGTTTTAATTTTTTATCTTTTTTTACAATAATTACTTTTAAATGGCGGTTTTTCAACGTTTCCTGTGTTTTTACGTGCTTACTTTAGCTAGAATAAATGCCTTTTTTGCCTACCGATTTTTAGGTAGAGGGGACAACTGCCCCCCCCCCCCCCCAATATTAGAACAAATTTTAAAAATAGATATTTAGACATTTCATTAATTTCGCGTATCTTCAAATTTATACTATAAAAGATTTACTTTTTACTTTCTCGCCCTTACTAACGTAGGGGAGAAAAGTTCGTCATTTTACTAAGCACGATTACATAAGTTTTTTTTAAAGTTTTGTAATCGTGCACTGGAAAATGACGAATTATTGCGGAGCCCTAGTAACGAAAATGCGGACAAATCCAGTTGCTAAATACAGAGAAAAATTCCTCTAAAACGCAGTGAAGCCAAAATTCATGATTTGTGAGTTGATACCGAAAAATCGATTGACAGCAAAATGTCTGTGCACAACGCTAGCACACACCGTTCAGCCGATTTTCTTCAATCTGATATAGTATCTTCAATCGTTCTGGCTGACGTTGCGTCGTCAGAAATTTGAAGCCAATATTTTAATTTTGAGTGACTTTACATGATGCTCCTCAAACATTTTCAAAAAAACGGCACATTTTGTTTTATTAAACTTTCTCTCGAATAGGATAAATGGACGCTTAAAAGAATGCTGGAGGTCTCATTTTCGTTGAAATCTCTGATTTTTCGGCGTCTTCCTAAAACTTTAATATTGAAGATAGATAGTTTTTACTAAATGGAATCTGTTCCTTAAAGACAGATCTTGAAATAAATTCACGCTCAACTTTTCGAAAATATGAGTAGTTTTCGTATATGTTTAGAAATAAAGGCAATTTTTTAAAAAATCTCAAAAACTGCTCCAATTTTTTTCTTTAAATTTTCTCCACACATGTAATAAGTGACGGTTAAAAATATAGTACTAGTCCAATTTTCTGCTATTGTTCGGTTTTTCGAAAATTGAAAAGTTTTAACATTTCAAAACTACAAAATTGAGGATAGAGATTTTTGCCTCAGACAAAGTCTGTTTTAAAAAACCAGTTCTCTAAAAAAGGTCAAATACAATTTTTGGAAAAAAAGAGTAATTTGCGGTTGAACTTATTGCAATTGTTTAAAAAGATTATCGAAAATCGCTCAAAAAAAAGTCCCCTCGCATAGAAGGGACGCTTAAAAGAATGACGCTGAATTTTCGTTGAACTCTCCGTATTTTCGAAAATTGCAAAAAAATTTGAAAACTATAAAATTGAAGATATAGATTTATGATTTTTAAAAAAATGTTCTAAAAAAATCAGCTCATTAAAGAATGTGAAGTACATTAGTTTGAAGGAAAATACAAGTAGTTTTGGGAAATTTCTGCTTGAAATTAATGAAATATATACTGCTGTCCCACCGACTGCGAGCCACGAGAAAAAATCTCGGAGAATAAGAATGAAAAATAATTTCATTTTAATCATAATTTACTATTAGAAATTCCAATATTAAGTCTATTTTTACTCTATTCAAGAATATATATCCTCAATATATTGAAGTATTTTCTTTTAAGCACTCTTTAATTTAAATTTGCGCAACAATGCAGCAATGGATCTTTGAAAAGTACATTGTCGAGCACCGAGATGGTAACGGCGATGAGATAAAGCGACTTTATTTACAGTCGAGCTTGTGTTGTACGTTTACAAATTAGCCTTTTATAGATGATATGAAACATTTGATAATCCACTTTTTTTCTTTTTTGTCCTTGTTGAGAGTTATAGAAAATACATATTTTCGTAGAACGAAAGTCACTTATCTATGCATATTTCAGCATTTCATCAGCAATATATTCCAATATATTCCTTTCCAAATTTCAACGAGTATAAAGCGATACACTGGGACGTCAGTTATCCTTCTTTTTATATCAGGGGAACATTAAAGGATTCATTTTACTATTTGAAATTTTATTACTCGTATATTAGTTTGGTGACAGACCAATTGAATGAAATGAGAACACTGGATAATGTGATTCAACTTTAAAGTTTCATTTTCCTGCGCTTCGTTTGAGGCAATGTTAATAGACCAAAAGGCGGGAATAAATTAAATTAATATTAAAAATCGTGGAACGTTAGTAATTAATTAGTTTATTAGTATTAGAGTTGGATACCTGTCAACTGTGTATGATATACTACGACTATGCGATAAACAAGTTGAATTGTGAGTGTAGATGGAAATAAGCTTTTTTCCCAAGAAAATATTCACCAAGCATACAGGGAAAAGTCATTCAAAATGGGGACACTAGCATATTTCAACATATAACAAACTAAATTATCGGTAAAAAAACAGTTTGAAAAATATTTCGATGTTACGTAGAACTTGAACTATCCGAAGTAATGGTTTTTGTGTTTACAAAAACATTGACTTTAATGGAAAAGTACCTTTTCGTGAAAATGTGCAATGTCCCCGTTTTGAACAACCGGTTGGCTAAAATGGGGTACTCACAATTGATCAAATGTTGAAGACATTTATTACAAAACATTTATAAAGTCAATAATTAAATTAAGTAAACTCTGGCAAGTACGAAATATAAGAATAAATATCTTGTCATTTTGTAAATTTATTTTTTATTAATATTCTATTTTGTTCAGGAACATCGAAATCACGCAAAAAGTCACAAATAAACATGTCATCCCTTCTTCAGCATTGAAACAAGCTTCATGTGCCCAACTTTCACAGGTACCACACTATCCAGATTTCGATTCCTCTGGAATTCCTCTAAAGCTCATTGCAGAAGAAAGGGGCATCATCAGCATTCTCGGGGGGGAGCTCCCGGTTTTGGGCCACTTCAATATCCCCATTTGTGCATGCCATGACAACCGCTAGCAAACATGGCGTCTTTTTACAACCATACGAGATAACATAATAAATTATATGTTAAAATGTACCTTAAAACTAGGAGAATGAATGCTTTACTCACCAAAAGTGAATGACAAAAAGTAGCTAGTTTAAATCCAATATACTAGTTAAATGAAATCGTAGCGGTTCTCAATTGCAAGCACGCATCCACAACTCCTCTTAAAGTGTTTGACAGGTTCTCTAGTGTAGCAGTACCACGTTTAGCCACCCGTAACAAACCGAACGCCCCCGTTTAACCTGCAGTCTCCAATTTCAACAACTTTCCCCTATGCCAAACGAATTGCATATTGTTTTGACAACGCTCCTCTAGCAACAGTACGTTGCTCGCTTCTGTATAATGTGCTGTGAATACTGTAACAGTCCAGTTTTTTCCTGTTTGTTTCATTTGTAAAAGAAAGAAATGAATGCAGACATACATCCCGATCGCTTTGTCTAAGTTCGTTGAATCGGACATTTTTAAGTAATAGTTGAGGTGTTAGAAGTACAGAAATTGAAATATTTCTGTATTACGTAGCTCTTTCCAACGTTGCGAGAAAGTATATGCTGTTGTAGCGTTAGTAGTTTCTGTATTTTGAGAAGAAATGTAACAACAATTAAGTGAACAATGATATTATTAAGCCGAGCTAATAACATACATCAATAAATCGGTGAACTTTAGTTCAGTATAATAAAAAGCGCGGTATAATGTTCAAGGGTAATGTGAATTTCCCATATCAATAAATCATCTTTCAATTATATTTTGCTTTTAAACGTTATTTATTTATAAATTAAACAGTACCATGTCTAAAATCGTGAGTCACCTTCAAATTAACTCTTAAAGCCAACCAGAATTTTCTAATTATTATATGCAAATGATACATGGTACTCAAATTTCAAAATATAAAACAAAATCTGAACCGCTACAATATAATACTATATTTATATACATATATTATATTTATATGTTATGCATCAAATTCATTGTCACCAATAGCGGTTATTTAAAAGTAAGATGTTTAATACAAGCATACTGCTTTTCGTACATTTTTATTATTATTTAAACAAAGAAAATTTTAATTAATTTACCAAATACTTACCCCACTCCAAATTTGCACCCCAGCCCCGATAAAAGATCCGAAATCCCGCCTCTGATTTTAGGTAAAATATATGCCTGAACTTCCAGACTCTACTAATAATTATTAATTAGCTCGACCCATACAGATACTACAAAGTACTACGCAGTTTGTAAATCTTCATTATTTGTAGAAATAGCTTCATGCTCAATGAAACTTAGAACGTTTCTGATAACTCGTACTTCGAAGTGGGACTAACCTCCAAAAATGTATCTGCTGTATGTTGCGGTATAAGAAACATACCCCAGTTTAAAGGACGTAACATGCATGTTGTCCGAAATATGCACGATGGTAGTGCACTGTTACGTATGGTGTGGGTTGAAACGTGCCTGCATTTCCCCTTCACTTCTTTTGCAATTTTCGAAAATTCATACTTAAATCGGACCGTGTAGTTCACTCTATTCTTATGAGAAATTTAAAGAAAAAAACTGAAACCATTTTTGAGAAAATTTAAAAATGTGTCAGGAGCTTCATCAAAATGATTCCCAAAAATGACCCATTTCGGCCATTTCCTTCTGAGGAAGGTCGCAGTATGATAGCAAAAACGTAGTCATCTATTCCATCAACGACGCATCATCTCTCAAACAGTCAAGTAGAAATTTCTCTGTTCTACCTACACATGAAAGTGAAAATGGTGTGTGCCAGATGTAAAAAGAAAGACAAATAATTTAATTGCTGAGTACAAGAATGTTTATTATGAAGCTATAATTTGACTTACAAATTGAGTAATTTCGCTAGTTATCTTGATGTTACCCTTAGGGTTTTAAAGTAGCAACTACCTGGCCTTTGAATGTGCGGACTTGCGCGAGTTTGTCAACAGTGGGGTCCCACGTGGACTGGAAAAAGTTACCTGCTACAGGCGGCAATTCCAGGCCGTGCTTCTCGGCGAACTTTTGGAGAGAGAAATGGAAGCGGTCGTCCAGTGTGGTAGCGTTGTTCCGCGGTTCGCCATCGAACGTCAGCCTCCCGGGTTGCTTGAGAACCAACACCACGTAGCGATGCGTGCCTGTCTCCTTGGGTGGGCCGGGACTCAAGTACTCCCAGACTGGATCACCAGCGCTTACGTCATTTCCTGCCACGTTCCCCACCTACACACCAAAGAAAATAAGTATTATTCGTAGCTGCGAAAAAAAATTGGGAATTTGAAACAAAATTACATTTTTTGACTTCCTAACCCTTCGTAGAGAGAGCCCTTCACAGGATAGAGAGTTTGTTCTTAAAGCAAACTAGCCTACTCTTTTTCTTCAATATTTTCCTCTCTAAATGATGTCTTCAAAAACAAAATTAAAAAAAAATCAATTTTCGCGTAATTGTGAAGCATTACATCAATTTTTTCAAAAATGACCTAAACACAGTTAGCCTCCAAATGTTACTTTAAAACTGTTTGAACGGTTAGAAAATAATCATGTCGTGTTCAAAGAGGGAGAGGTCAGCGGATCTTGCTGGCCACGGGAGGACCTCACCATGCTCTTGGTAGTCCGTAGTCGCACGTGCGGTGTGTGGACGTGCTTTATCTTGTTGAAATACTGTCCCAGGGTGCGGTGCCAGGAGGGACGTGCAGACGCAGAATATATGTAACGTTGCGCTGTGCCGTCAAAGTCCGCCCCTCTGCTCGACCAACCAGCCTTATGAAGTCCCACACTGTGCCCTCGTTCAAATACAGTCAGTTGATGGATAGGCTGTCGAACATCGGCGTGGTAATTCCATCTTAATGTACGTAAACGTTCTTTACTGTCTTACTCAAAGCAGTTGACTGATAACAGCGCAACAACAGGGTGGTGACATCACGAATTCAATCCGGTGGGCGTCCTGTACATTACAGATACGTGTGAATCTAATCATTTACTCACAGATCAATGGTATGCTTCTACACCTAAATAGGATAATAGTGGACCACTCCTTCCGGGCGCATCATTTATTTTTTGTCAGGCAGTGTATTCACATTAGATATTTGATTATTTAATTCATGCACTATATCACAATAGCTTCAAATGATCTATTTCTAATTAAGTTTCTCGATATCTTAAAGGTTTCGCGTATAAGAAGAAAATCAGAAATAAAGATATTTAGGAACCTACATACGATTTTTTTCTCAAAAGAGGCACCCCCGGATAAGATAGTAAAAAGTTCCTCTTCACCAAATGACATATGAGCAGTTACACTATGTCTCCTGCATGAAAATAACATTTTTGAAACGCTTTTTAGCCCCCGCTCCATTACTCACACTCCTCTACAGACAAACACGTGTTGTTGTTTCGTCAACTTAACACTTTTATGTGATTGAAAAAAAAGAAAAAGAAAATAATATATACTATCACAAAAACATTTTTTGATATTTCCTCGGCCTCAAATTCAAACGCAATAATATTTTTGAAAAATAGTAACAAAAATAATTTTTTACTCTGTCTTAAAACTCTGGAACACGTTCGAAAAATATCTCAAAAGTTTGCTAAAAACTTGATGTGATTTTTTCCAACTGCTGGGCTGTAGTTACAAAATTTAAAATAAATATTTTTACCATTTATTTTTTTCAGTATTCTACTGATTATTATACATTTGTATATATTGTAGCAGCCACTAATATTTTGACTTTGGAATGTAGTTACAAATTGTCATGCTATATAATGATTTGAATAAGTATATCATACGCTAAGGAAAAATGATAGTTTTGGCAGTTTATAAGAAACTATCGGCACAAAACTCTTTAAGTGTGCTACTGGTGGAAACAGAATTACACCCCGGTCCTACAACGAACAGATTTCGGAGGAAAAAATAAAAGTTTTCAAATTAAGATACACAAAAGTTATTATTGAAACCCACATTATTGAAATTACTCGGAAGCGATGCGTCTTAGACCTTTTAAATCAGATTAACGACTTTTTTGAAGACAGGTAAATAATGACAGATGACACGTTTAGGGGGGTGGGTAGATGACAGATGGAAAAATGATGAGGGACAGTTCAGGTGCTGGTGATGGATAGATGGGTGGCCAGAGGTGGAAATAAAGGGGTTCATGTTGTTGTTGCAAAATAAGACCTTTTTGAACGTTCTTATACAACTTTGCAGATTTATTTCTTTTGGGTTCCCCATTCCATAGCACGGGTAGTCAGAAAAGTGCAGATCCCGAAATTAATGTAAAATAAAATTGAAGGAAAGATACCGAAATTATTTTTCACGATATTAGACTCTTTTATTTTTTTATGCATTTTAATCTCAACGTTCAGCAATATTGGAATGGTTGTATTGGCCCGTACTCTATAATGCTGTAAAACATTTTGGAGGATGGGCACTTGCTGTTGGGTGCTACTTTAAATCAATTTTCACTTTTCATACAATTATTATTCACAAAGTTTTCGCAGCTGTCCGTATTGTATGCACTTATTTACATGGATACAAGAATAAATATTTACGTAAGAGAAAATACAACTTTTCTCTAGTCTGAAACAATTACAGATGTGAGAGCATAGATTTCCGCCGCCGGAGTAAGAAACTACTTCGCTGTCCAGGAGACGCCACGTTCTAGGCACAAATGATGTTTCGGGCGCCATTCTGCGACCTTTCTCCTGGAGGAAGTCACAGATGCCTGGGATGCGGATCACTCGGACAGTCAAGTAGTTAACTGGAAGTGTCTTGTTTGTTAACTATGGCCGAGCAATTGAAAAAAAATTCAAAGAAATTCACAAGAGGTGATTTGAGATTTTTTATGCCTGGACGGATGGACACATTGAATCAGTTCTTGTAAATTCGGATCCAAGCTGTTCACCTTCATTTCCCCACATGTCCTACACTCACCCTTCACCTATGCCCGAATTGTCTACTTATAAATTGCCAAAAACTACCATATTTCCTTAGCATATGATATACAAATGATTACAAAACATCATATTTTGTAACTACATTCCAAAGTCGTAAGTTGGATGCTACAACAATGTATAAAAATGTATAATAAATACTAAAATAAATGCACAGAACTGTTGCAGTCATTTTCAAAGAGTTTTTAAAGTATATTACTTGTAACAAACTGTATACGTACGTATACGAGAAAGTAACTAGTGGTGCTAAAATGTTACAGGTATTCTCGCTCTAGTTAGTTTTCTAATTCCTTTGGTGTGGGCTGGCTTTTCTGGTTTGCGGACTCGTCCCAGCTACCGTTTATCGCCGCCCAAACTACATTTTTTTCATATTTTCTCAATTTTTCGGTCCTTTAATAATAGAAGCTTTAAGAAAATTAGACAAGAGTAAAATCTTGTCGTAGTAATTTTCGTAGAAAAATGTCGAGCTGTTTTAGAGAAAATGTCGTTTAAACGTTCCTGTACTTGCGAAATTTGAATTCCTTTTTCACAGAAAACTTTTGCGTTTTCGAGAAAATTCATTGGAAATCATTTGAAGCACTTTGACTTATTAATGCAGTAGGTATACAAACTACTTGTAATATAAATATTAACGGTGAGAGAGATATTTAAAAAAAATAATTTGTGTAATTTTTGTGGAAAAAAGAATATTGAAAGTGACATTAATGTCATGTTGTTTGGTTCATTTAACACTATTCGTTCAAAAAATTTAAAGAAACATTTTGGACCTAAATTTGAACACATTTTTACACAGAAAACGTTTGAGTGTTCGAGAAACTTTATGAGACATCATTTGTATCACTTGTAATAAATTCAATAATGTATACAAATCGCGGTTAAAGTAAATATTAACGACTTTAGGGAGTCGTCAAAAAATTACAATTGTGCAATATTTGAAAAATCACAAGAATAGAGAAATATCGCATTTATGATATCTGATACAGTACATTAGCACTATCCCTACAAAAGGTTAAAGCATGAGGGAGCGGAGTAGGGGTGGCTTGGCCGAAGGGTCGCGACAGGCGCGACTGGTGATAGATGGGAGGAAGGGGAGGGCGGGTGAAGGCGGGTCTAGGGGAATACACGTTGGGCTAATTTTAGCAGCGGTGACGATAGTTCAGGTATTTTCTGGTTAAGGCATGTTATGATCTGGTTTTGCAGGTAGTTATGTATCAGAAGAGATTCTAACTTTAGTCTGTGCCAGTACGTACTTTCAATTTCTAGATTACGGAAATTAGTGTTTGTCGAATATGTGTTTGTTTTAAGTGATTTGCGAAGTGTAAGACTACGATAGTGCTATCTCCTCACGCTGCCGACCGTCGCTCTGTTCTCTTAAATGAGTGTCTCTCAATAAACAGCAGAACTTCCTTTTCCTACGCAGACTCTGCAAGCTATGCACGGTCCAGTTTGCTGACACATTTGGCATACAATGTTACATAACATTTTGTAAATAATTTGTACAATTGCCATTTGTACTTCAATTTATATTTCATGTTTCCTATTCTATAATTTTCATATTAACTCTGATAATGATGATCGCTACGCGATTGTAAAGAACTTCAGAATAAAAATATTGATACCTGACACCATTTTTCTCAAATTATTAGAAGGTATCTACCTCACCAGCGGTATTATTAATTACTAATCTTTCGCTCGAAGTTGGAATACCAGAATGTAACATCCATGAATATCACTGCACTTCTACCCATAATACGTCACATAGTTTTTTACTGCTTTTGGCGTTAAATAAATAAATAATAAAAAAGTGTTTCAACGAAGAATACACTAAAAATCGTAAAATATAATATAAAAAATCAATGTTTGTTAGTTTGTTCATGTTTTATGCGCTGCCGCATTTTATATATTTTATTCGTCCTGTTGCGATAAAACCTTGTCAACTTATTTCTTGCACATGTACCAAGATTATAGGCATAGTAAGAAAAACGTGCGTCTGTCTGTCGTAAATAGACGCAAAATGGAGGCGTTGTTGATTATGATTTGTTTATGATGACTCAAGCGCCCCTGAACAGAAGCTATACGCAACCCGCCACGCTCTCAAGCGCATCTTCGATGCATATCATGTCCCCGCGATTTTAAAAAGATCGGTCGGAATTATTTCTTGTACGTCATCTCGATCAAGAAAATCAAATTTCTCCAAGACAGTGTCATAGCGAATGCATGCTCAACTTGAATGATAACGTTTTAACAATAGAATACTTGACAATCATGTCCAAACCAGAACGAAGAACAAACCCATTCTCCCGAGAAAGCCTTTCATCTATTAAAATGTTTGCAGAGCGTAGCGTAAAACGTGATTAACAATCACATGACCAGTAGCATGTGAAGTGTAATACTTTGCAATAGCGAGGCATTGCCACTAGTTACTAATAAGTCTTTGTTCTACAAAAAATATTAATTTGAGTCCCTGCTTGAAGCGAGATACACGACGTCGCATTTGTGTTCTCTCATTGAAACTCCCTGCGAATGTGCACAAGAAGCGTTCACGAACCAGCCAGTGCACGAGCTCGCCGTAGATGTGCTGCTCTATGGTGGGGATGTCGGGGTTGGTGATGGCGACGGTGTAGAGCGCGGCGTCCTGGGCGTCCCAGGCGAGGGCGGGCGCGCGCTGGGCGTCGGTGGGCGAGACGTCGGTGCCGAAGTCCACCGCCAGGTCCCCGAAGGAGACGTCGAGCGCCGCGCCGGGCAGCGCCGGCAGCACCTCGGGCACGAAGACGGCCAAGTCGCCGAGGGCGCCCGCGTCCGCTCGCCCCGCCCGCCCCAGCGCCGCCAGCGCCGCCAGCGCCGCCAGCGCCACGCACGCCGCGCCGACTCCCATGGCCACGATGCGCCGGCGCGCGCGCGCTGCCTTTTTAAAGGGGCGCCTCGGGAGGTCGCCTCGGCTGGCGGCGGGCGGGGGCGGGCGGTCTCAGGCGGAGGAGCGTCCGCAGCGGACGGGAGCTGCTGGCGGGAGCGAGCGAGAGTGAGCAAGCGGGCGCTTGCGGGAGAGGGCGAGAGCAACTGGGCGGGAGTAGGCGAGAGCGGGCGGGCGCTGGAGCGAGAGGTCGAGAGCGGGCGGGAGCGGACGAGAGCGGACAGGAGCGATCGGGCGCTGGCGAGAGAGGGCAGGAGTGTAGAAGAGTGGACAAGAGTGGGCGAGAGCGAGCGGGCGCTGGCGGGAGAGGGCGAGAGCGCTCGGGAGCGGACGGGAGCGACAGGTGCGGGCGGGAGCGAGAGGGCGCTGGCGAGAGAGGGCGGGAGTATAGAAGAGTGGAGGTGAGTGGGCGAGAGCGAGCGGGCGCTGGCGGGAAGGGCGAGAGCGGGCGGGAGCGGATAGAAGCGGGCGGGAGTGGGCGGGTGCGAGCAGGCGCTGGCGGGAGAGGGTGAGAGGGGACGGGAGCGACAGGTGCGGGCGGGAGCGAGAGAGCGCTGGCAAGAGAGAGGGCGGGAGTATAGAAGAGTGGAGGCGAGTGGGCGAGAGCGAGCGGGCGCTGGCGGGAGCGGGCGGGAGCGAGCAGGCGCTGGCGGGAGAGGGTGAGAGGGGACGGGAGCGACAGGTGCGGGCGGGAGCGTGAGGGCGCTGGCGAGAGGGGGAGGGAGTATAGAAGAGTGGACGAGAGTGGGCGAGAGCGAGCGGGCGCTGGCGGGAGCGGGCGGGAGCGGACGAGAGCGAGGGGGCAAGTTAGCGAGTGGGAGCGGGCAGGCGCCGGCGGGTGTGGGCGGGCGCAGGCAGCGTGACGAAGGCGTGCGCGCTCCTCGCGGATGTGACGCTCGCTCATTTGGGCTTCTTGCGACCACAGAAAGGACTGTTTTTATGCAAAGACATTGGGAGCCATACCACCTTCGGCTTGTTGTTAGATGTAATTTTGCTCTGTACGTCACTGAATGGAAAATAATGTGGCAAACGTGTCATCCTGTTCTGCCAACAGTAATCGAGTAAACTGCGCCCGCCCGCGTGTCCGTCACCCACGGTTAGGCCTCTTCCGAGCTGCCACTCGGGCAAATGAGGTGTCTTTCGACGAGTGTAGGTCACCTGCTGGGGACCACGCCGTTTTGTGCGGATTAATCCAAAATATTTTAAGTTTTCTCTAAAAAATTGGTTGGTGGATTTAAGCAACAAAACAGGTTTGGTGGAACTTAAATCACCTGCAGAGGTGTTTAATTCGATTTGTCTCGACAAGATGAATCGAATGCCACTGTATCTCACCGGACCTCTCTAGAATATAATGAAATGATTATAAATGAAAACGTTTTTTAAAGATTGTAATCCATCTATTTTGGTAATGCATTATGAAATACTAAACTGTTTTTAGGCGTTACATAAATCGTTACGAATTGATTAATAAGATCCAATATAATTAACCAAATTTGTAATGATGCACACAATTTTTTTAAAAATATAACCACACTTTTCAAGTAACTTTCTATGTCTTAGGATGAACAAAACAGACATCTGTATTACGGTTAAAATGTCTTTTTCGTATGAACTTGGTATTACTCTGAGGAATAGCTATAAATAATGCATATCATGTAAATACCCGCTGGTGAATCCGCGCTAAGCTGTAACTAAGTAATACGTCCGTATGCCCATTGATTTTTTCATGGGACGTCCTTTTCTGTGCCAAGAAAATATTTTTTAATTCATTTATTTATAGTCGCATCAACGTTGAGGTTATTAGCGACTTTTAACAGTTACAGATAAATTGTAATACATTTATAATAAGGTACAACATTTAATCAACACAATACAAAGTGGAAGTAGTATTTACATGCTACAAATGTCCAAAAAAATATTTGTCGCTTTACAAAAGTTAATTATGTTGTTTTGATCTTCAGTGGAATGAAGATATTGATTAAATACAAATAACTGCCTTAGATGATTGAATCTTGGTCAAACTTTTAAAATGTAATCTAGATTTAGTGGGACTTTGCACAATTCGCAGGTAGGGGGAGAAGATTTTTGTATTAAGTAATGATGGCTTGGCTTGGAGTGTCCAGATTTTATTCTCGGGAGGACTTCTTGTACCCTGCGGCGCATTTTCCTACTGGTGATTAGTGTGTTAAAAGTGTTAATAACTTTCTGTAATAAGCTAGTTTTGTAATCTGTTCAATCATGTTTCCATTTATTTAGCATTTCTTTACTAATGTATTTCAGAATATCGTCTGTAGTACATTGTGGTATTGGTGATCATTTTAAGTCAATTGAAGATATTGTTGACTAGAATCTTCACTTGTTAACATATATTCGATTTTGTTAGGGATTCATGCTAATGCTCAATTTATCTCTGCTTTGTAGATCTGGGTATAAGTTTCCATAATTGCAGTATTAATTTCGGATTTCGTTCTGTTGCATCAGTTCATTGATGTTAGTGAGCTTGAAAGCAGGATCACATTAGGGCAGTGAAGGTGGAGTGTAAATTAAAGTCCTGACATTAAGGCATAGGACTTTGCACTGTTGTTTCTTTTCTAATTTGCTTGCAGCAGTCGTGGAACAGTTTACTCGACATCTTGGTGATAAGTAAAAACGTGTATAGAGTGTTTTTTTGTTATCCAAATATTGAAAGTTAGTAATATATAAATCCAATAATGCAATAGTTTTATGCTGGCCAAAGGTTAGTTGAATCATCTCACAGGCAATTGATGGTTTTGATTCGCGAAAAAATCGAGTTCGTCCTGGAAAATCCAAGAATTCGATTCCCCATACTGTACGAAAAATCCATTCAAATTCTCTGTTTACTGGATATTATGAAGCCCTCGGATGGTGATTGACGGTACACAAGAGAACGGGTTCGATTACTGGAGGGATAGAAGACTTTTATAGCTTCCGCAAAGTAAGGAAGTAGAAGTAGCAGGTCGCATTGTCTGTCACTGGGGGCAATGGAGAAGCTGACGACAATTTGGAAGCTCTTGCGGAGTGATTCCCAAGGCTGAGGGAGCTTCGGCGCTCCCTTGCTGTGTGAGGAAAGAAGCTTCAGCAGCAAACTGTCTCACTTTCTCCAGGTGCCTGCTTCAGTAGTGCTACTCTCCACTGCTACCCTCCTTCCTTCATACGCGTCAATAGTGCTTCTCTCCAGTGATGCTTTGAGGATCGAACTATACAGCCTAGCAGTAATGGGTATCGGGGAGTTATTCCTGGAGAACACGACACTATAGCACACATGTGCACAGTTTGTTTTGAGGGTCAGTCCCGACAGTGGGAGAATGTTCGATATGGGCCATGGGCTGCGCGCGATCTTGCCTTCCTGTTTCTTGTTTTGTCAACACTCCTTACTTACACACATTCACACTTATATGCTCTACACTACCACACATGTCGAATGATCAGTCGGGAGAGTAGAGCTTGATTCGGCTGCCACGGTGCCCCGCTGGTGGGAGATGCTTTGTTACGATAAATCTCACTCAAATAGCCGATGTGGAAAACCCCCGCGTCGAATCTAACCATCCAACGAGAATAGATCATCGTCACGCCGGAGGGAGGAAAACATGCCCTATACTTACGGGAATAATAACCTTATCAGTTGACGCTTCCGGAAACACGAAATAGTCAACCCATCATTCAATCATATTCAGGGTATATTCTTCTCATGTATATTCTCTAACATTCTGTTTTATCTTTATTTTTACACTAAATTGATTCCAAGTAATACTGAAAAAACCCATCTACTGAAGTCACTATTTATTAATATAATATCACGCTTTTCATGTAAAAAGCAGCTCCCATAATTAAATACGGTTAAAATGGGGAGTTTCTCATTCTGATGTCCATTGTGAAGGTAACTTTTTAGGAAATGGTAATTTATCACATTTGTTGCAAATTAGTGAACAGACTTATTTGTGATTTCGTTTCAAAAATAGTATATTAAGAAACAAGTTCATATCAAATACAGACATCAAGATCAAATGTACAATTAAGTTGTTCTTTATTGTTGTGAAAATTGCAAGTTTTGCATTTTTCTTCACGGCCAGTAAATGTCATCCTTGGGTTTCGTAACAAAGTAAAAAATGTGTGACATTAGCGTTCTGCTCTTTGCCTTCTCACATTGCATAATTGCAACCTTTTTGTGCGTATCGTCTTTAGGTGGGGATATTCACATTTACATAAGATTATTCGTGTCTCAATCAGGTTAAAAAATTCGAAAAGTCAGCAGTGGCAGTGGTGACAATATATCGAACAAAACGTCTCAAAGGATTAAATTAATACATTTTCTAGTAATTCGAGCTTATTTTTACTTTGCGCCCTTACTTCTAAAAAAAGAGAAAGTATTGTGATCGTGGGCCGGAAAACGGCTAATTTTCGGCAGAAAGACATTGCCGCGTCTTGGTAACGAAAAAGTGGATAAATCTTGTTCCTATATATCTAATAATTACTTCCTCTAAAACGTTGTGTAGTCAGAATGCTGAAACATAATTGTCAGTGTTTATAATTATTTCAAAGACAGAAGACAGAAGAAAATTTTACATGCGAGGCTGTTGTCCTTGCATTTTTGTTGGAGTTGTTTCGTTTATAGATATCAATCATAGAATGAAAACGATAGTTATTATACTATACACTGAGGAAACAAAAGTACCCGGAAAGATGTCTCAGTGCATCAACTGATGTCACTGCAGTCCCTCTGACCGGGAGGTCCTAGGTTCGAGTTCCGAAGGTGACAGGATTTTCAACATTAGCTTGTTAGCTAGGTCAAATTCAGTCGCTGACTGGAGGAGAACTCTAGCGGCCGGTTCTCTGATCGATAGTTTTCCGTGCTTTCTCCGATCAATACCAGGCGAATGCCTGCGTAGAACTCAGAATCGACCCGTGGACCGCGCGTGATCTTACCTTCCTCTTTCTTGTTCTATCCTCACACACACTAACATTCACTACAGTACGAGTACCACACATGTCGGGAGACCGGTCGGAAGCTTAGAGCTTGTCCCGGCAGGGGCGGTGTCCCGTTTTGGGGATACCTGCCGACGGAAGGTCGGCGCGGTATCTCGCCATGCAACTGACGAAAGACTACCGCCACATACCGAGCAAAAATGCACTACGCTTAAGGGACCACTTACCATACTAGTTGACGTGCTCGGAACCACTTACAATCAATCAGGGCGACGAAAGTCATGGGATACCTCCTAATATCGTGTTGGACCTCGTTTTGTCCGACGAAGTGCAGTTATTCGACGTGTCAGTGACTCAACAAAACGTTGGAAGTCATTTGCAGAAATATTGAGACAGGCTGCCTCTACTGTCTCTCCGCCAGCCATAATTACGAAAGTGTTGCCGGTGCACGATTCTGTGCACGAACTGACTTCTCGATTATGTCCCATAGATGTTCGATGGGATTCATGCCGGGCGATAATGGTTGCCAAATAATTCGCTCGAATTGTCCAGAATATTCCTCAAACCTATCGCGAACAATATTGTGACCCGGTGACATGACGCACTAAGTTCATTAATGGCTGCAAATGGTCTCCAAGAATCTGAACATAACTATTTCCATACATTGAATGGTTCAGTTGGACCAGAGGACCCAGTCCATTCCATGTAAAAACAGCTCACCATTATGAAGCCACCACTAGCTTGCACAGTGACTTGTTGACAACTTTCGTTCATGGCTTCGTGGGGACTGCGCCACACTCGAATCCTACCATCAGCTCTTACCAGCTAAAATCGGGACTCGTCTGACAATGCCACGGTTTCCCAGTCGTCTAGGGTCTAGTCCATATCGACTAGACTAGACGAGCCCAGGAGACGCGCTGCACGCGATGTCGTGGTGTTAGCAAAGGCACTCGAGTCGGTCTTCTGTTTACTATAGCCCAATAAGGCCAAATATCGTGGCACTTTCGTAACGGATACGATCGTCGTACGTCCCACATTGATTTTTGCGGTTATTTTACGCAGTTGTACTTGTCTGTTGACAAGTCTACGCAAAAGCCGCTGCTCTCGGTCATTTAAGTGAAGGTCGTTGGCCTCTGCGTTCGTTGCCCATGGTGAGGGGTTATGCCTGAAATTAGGAATTCTCGGCGCAGTCACGACAGAGTGGATTCTAAATTCGCTATAGGTTTCTGAAAAGAAATGTCTCATACGTTTAGCACAAACTGTCGATTGATTGTTTTAGTCATTCCGGGCAAGTCAACGGGTCGTTAATCCTGTAAGCGTAGTGCATGTTTTTTCTCATGAGGCGGCTGTGATATTTCCCTCGCTATACGGCGAGATCCGACGCCGACTTAGCGGAGTCGATTAGTGAGGTTTTCCCCATCCAGGTATCTCCCACCAGCGGGCCACCGCCCCAGCCGGGACACATTTTAAGCTCGCGACCGGTATAACGGCATGTGTGCTTGTGTATTGCGTGTTTGTTACGTGTGTGTGTAAGAGGAGAGGATAGGGCAAGGAAGAGGTAGGAAAGATCGCGCGCGGTTCGTGGCTCGTTTGGTAGGGACTGCTCCAGCATTCGCCTGGCGTTGATCAGAGAAACTACAGAAAACTACCGATCAAACCAGCCGGTCGTTAGAATTCTCCTCCAGACAGCGACTGAATTCGACGTAGCTGACAAACTTATGTCGAAAATCCTGCCACCGTCGGGACTCTAACCTAGGACCTCCTGGTCAGAAGGACTGCAGTGACATCAGTTGATGCCCTGAGCCATCTCTCCCGGTTTAAATTAGTGAGTGAAGTGCGCCCATCAACCGGCAAAGTTCGCTTCCCGCATCTACGTACGACGAAAACATTGGCACCAAACGAGAGTTAATCAGCGCGATTCATTAAACGGTGACGTATCACCATCGCCAACTATTTACATGGAATCTTTCGTAGTAGGTCAACCCAACAACTTTCTAGTGGGATAGTTCCACTCGCACCCTACGTCATCGATGGACACCAGCCCCTCGGCCCCATCATTAGGAATCCCGCCAACATTCAACCAAGCTTCAACTCTAAGCGATCGGATCGATAGAGACCTGTGAAGAAGGTGACAGCAAACGCGCGGCAACGCAAAGTAATGCCCATCCTAGTAGTAACTCAAACCTTCAGATACTGTACGACGTAAAAGTTTCCAATAGATTTCGCTTTCTCAACGAACAATTACCTGAAGTACCACCCGAGCCAAAAAAAATTTCCACCAATTTTTGTTTCCGCCACAAGCAATTACGCGGAACTTATTTGTGAAATTAAAAATAAAATATCTGGTACCTTTACAACAGAATTCACTGTCAACATAATTAAAAATTCTTCCGGTCCACACATTCTTGCGCTAGGGGCGCAATGTTCTCGCGCGACCTGGATGCAAGGATGGAGGTTTCGCGAGCCCCGCGGGCCGCCTTTAGGGCAACCCTGGTCTAGAGGATGATGCCGTTTAAGTTGCCTGATAGCTTCACTGTGGTCAAGCAACTTGGTGGTGGGTTGATTGGCATGATTATCTCCTAAGATAGTCCTCTAAAACATTTTATTGAAACTAATAATTTCTACCTTCAATAATCGCTCGAAGCCGAAAAAAAATTTAATTTGTGATTTTCAAAAAAACAATTTCGAACTCTTAAGCGATCTTTGCACTATTTGAATTAAAAATATAATCAAAAATTTAAACCAGTTTTGAGAAAAAAATGTTTTAAAAAATGGATACAATTTCATGCAAAATAACGCGAAAACGACTAAAATTTCCGCAAAATTGTACATGATCTAATTTCAAAATATGTCTTTAGAGAATAGATTTCATTATATGAAAAATATCTTCAATATTTTTGTTGTAGAAAGAGGCCGAGTGTTTTTAAAAGAAAAATCAGATATTTTAACGAAAATAAGATCTATCATTCTCTTATGCGCCCTTTTGCTACCTGACAATAAAACCTAAAAAAATTGGTGCCATTTTTGGAAACTTTTGAAAATATCCCAGAAGCTACATGTAAAGTACCCTCTAAAATTAAAATATATATTTCAAATACAAGGGGCAGTGACATCTGCCAGATTAGGGAACATCTATTTTGGAGAAAATTGACTGAACGGTTTAGCTGCAAGCGTTGTTCACAGAGGGACGGACAGATGAATAGACATATTTGCTGTCAATTGATTTTTCGGTATCTAGGACCCACAAAACATGGATTCTGGCTACACTATGTGTTTGAGGATTTTCTTCTTCTTCTATTTTTAACAACTGGATGTATCCACTTTTTCATTGCCAGGGCCCAACAATAAGATTTTTTCTGTCGAAAATTCGCCCTTTTCCCCCAGCATTATGTAACATTCTCTAAACTGCGTAATCGGTTGCGAGAAAGTAATAATACATCAACCATATGTCTCATACTCAATTATTTTCAATAATTTAACATTTTGAATTATAATTTATGAACATAATACATAGATACTATTGTATGAACACGTAATAACCGAAAATTGTGAATCTACACAGTAGGTCTAGAACAGGGGTGTTCAACTTGCAAGGCCTCAAGGGCCACAACTAACAACTTTAATATGGTCGATGGGCATATTTTCATTTCTCGGGCGATCCATACCTGAGTACTGTTGATCTCGCCAGTTTGCTAGACTGCTCTGAAACGGGAGGGGGGATGGAACCATGCGTGATATCATAATATGCATAACGCAGCGAAACACATTGGGATGATTTTGAATTTCTGAATTTACTAGAAAAAAATCTTTAAATCTAAACAATCTGCTATTTCTACCTAAAGGGTGTGTTGACCCTGGCAGAGCGTATGCGCTAGGGGCGCAATGTTCTCGCGCGACCTGGATGCAAGGATGGAGGTTTCGCGAGCCCTGCGGGCCGCCTTTAGGGCAACCCTGGTCTAGAGGATGATGCCGTTTAAGTTGCCTGATAGCTTCACTGTGGTCAAGCAACTTGGTGGTGGGTTGATTGGCATGATTATCTGCTCTTTAGGTGAATTTCGCGCGTCTTTTTTACTTCTTCTATTATAGTTTGGATCTGTTAGTTTTTGTGTATCGTTGCATTAGTTACGCCCCAAGTCCTATTAAAAATTGCATTTATGTTCATAGAAACCAGATCACTAGGAAACACGTGAAGGGGACAACACTTCCAGCATCCGTTATGATTGTGATGAGTACACAATTTATGTTTTCATTTCCGTGCAGGATGTCCAGTACGACTAAATTATTTTCGCAAATTTGGGATATAAAAATTCCTTTTTTTTTGGTAAGCAAATAAAACAGCGCCTACGCATACATTACCCATTTTATTCAATTAAAATTATATCGAGTTTCCTTTAATTGACGCACAGTTAGTATATTTAGACGTTGCCGAAAAAATTGTGTTCAAAAGATAATCCAGATTTTAACATTGAATAGCTTCATGAATATTTGATTAAGATAAGTAAACATTCCCTCAAAACATATCAACATTACATTGTTTCTGAATGCATAATTTCATCAACCTGGATGTTAACATTACTTGATAAATTGATTTTAAAATTGATGGTTATGGTAAAAAAAGTGTGTTTCCAGCTTTCTTTTGCAGAAAATTACCTTTCTTTTTTATTAATTAATTCTTTGTTAACCTCCAAACTGCCCCTTGCATCTTTCACTTTAACCTTGAAAAAACTAGCGTAGCTCGCCCAAATTCGTCTCCCAATCTATCTATTCCGTCCACCTTAACCTAAAGAAATAGTTAGCTCACGTCTCACTCCGTCCATATCTTTCTATCCTCTTACCTTCAACTTCATAACATTAAGATAGTCTGCAAAGAGGTTCCTAGTGTGGATGACCTCACACAGAATTAGGGGTATTGTTCCGTTGCAGTTACGTGATCCCCAGTAGTGCATCCATCCATTCCATAAAATCCATTGTATATTGTACCCCTAGATATAAACTAATACTCACCTGTAAAGTGGCATTCCCACTGACTTGGTTAAATAAAATTTAATTTTTTTATGTAATCTGTAACCTTTGTTTATGACGGAATGTATTCAAGTTTTTATTATAAAATAATTATAGACCACGATGCAATTTAATTGTAAATGTACATATAAAATAAAGAGAGTTAAATCAAACATTTTCCCAACACAATGAGATCAATAGGAAGTAAAAAATTGGGCTTTTGACGAATGGCAATTAAAAAGACAAAAAAAATCATTGAAATCAGTTCTCAGATTAGTAAATAACAATTGTTGATATGAATGCAACAAAACATTTGTTCATCAATGTAATGATAACGTTTCAGTTGGCCAGCAAAAATACAGTGATCTACTAGTTCGTGCAATCTACTTGTAAAAATGTGAGAAAAGTCTTATCAGGGGACATGCTTTTATCAAAGTGCTTTAAACAAATCAATTTGTCTAGGGCCCATGCAATGAATACGTAACTAAATTAATGAGGTGAGCTGCGGCTATGTTCTACAAAAATCTTAGACTCTTGTCGAATGGATACAGAGGAAACAAAAGTAAATAAAAAAGTGATATTACAACTTGTTTAATGCCAAAATAGTTACATGTGAGGAACATTATTACAAAACGAGGTGTTTTCTCCTCTGAAAATTATTCAGCCTTCAAGATTCTTTCTCTAACGAAGGTAGTGAGAGAGGATTATCTTTCCAAACTATTTTAGTAGGTACAATAATTTCAAACTATTTTACAAGATATAATGCTTGTATTTATCGTACAGTGAACTGTGGAACTTCCGTGTCAGATATTAGGTCGTACTCATTAACGTTTCAATTTAGGAAGGCTTGTACATCAGTAGTCGCTCTAGACAGGCATATTAATACTGCTTTGAAAGATACATTATTTTCAGTATAGGAAAAAGCATATCCGAATGGTTGAACGTCCTCTCTCTCCTCTCTCTCCGTGTCGTGAAGCTGCAAATGCATAAGGAGATCCGCGCGCCGTCGTCCTCAGCTGGTGAACTGCGCGTGCAGCGTGGGCACGTAGTCGTCCCACTGCGCCAGGTAGTAGGTGCCGGCGACGGCCGGCTGCTCCAGCGCGAAGCGGTCCGCGAAGTGCTGCACGGAGAAGCGCGGCCGGCCGATGCGCGAGGTGGCGTTGCGGCGCGGCTCGTCGTCGAACTCCATACGCCCCGGCTGCCGGAACACCTGCGCCGCGCGATCAGGCCTCGCTTCATTGATTGTTTCAGTGATTCATTCGGTGATTGATTGGTTTAGTGATTGAATGATTTATTTAGTGATAGATTGATGGATGGATGGATTTAGAGACTGATTTGGTGATTGGTTGATTGATTTATTGATTGAATGATAGATTTCGTGATTGATTAAGTGATTGATTTAGTGATTGTGTGATTTAGTGATTGATTGATTTAGTGATTATTTGATTCCGGCCATGTTAACTACAAACGTAATTAATCCCGTAAGTGTGGTGCATGTTTTTCTCGGGAGCTGGCGGTGATATTTCCCTTGCTGTTTGGCAAGATTCGGCACCGACCTCCCGTAGGCTAGCGTGGTTTTCCCCAACCAGGTATCTCCCACCAACGTGGCACAGCCCAAATGAAACAAGCTCTTAGCTCCTAGCTCTTAGCTCCCGGCATGTGTGCTTGTGAAGTGCGTGTTAATGTGTGTTAATGTGAGGGTGTGAGGATAGAATAAGAAAGAGGTAGGAAAGATCGCGCGCGATCCGTGGCCCGTTTGGTAGGGTACTACTCTGGCATTCGCCTGGTGTTGATCGGAGAAACCACAGAAAAATACTGATACGAGCAGTCGTCCACTGGAATTCTCCTGCGGACAGCGTCTGAATTCGATCTAGCTCAGTCTTCGAGGCTCGGCCAAGGGGAAGTGCAAAGGCGACACCGCTGATGTAGGAGAAGTTACACTAAAAGCCCATTCACAATGCAAATATCAACATAACCATAACGCATAGACGTAAATATTAACATAAGTAATAGATTGAAGTATTTATAATGTCTAACTTACACGTAAGCAAATTAAGAGTTTGTATTAGCTGTGAGACATTTTAGTTTACTATTGATTGGATGTGATAATCGATTTCGAGGTATCAACTGTGTCTATGGCCCATGGTACATGGCTTTAGTTCCTCTATTGACTTCTATCCTATTTCGATACTCGATTTTGAGTTAACGTATTTGGTTCATTTCTTATGTCTTACGTAAGCAAAGGCACAGAAGCTTGAAGCTTGCAAGATTTTACGTTAAAGTCTTACGTGTTATGCTTGTGCGAACGCATTGTGAACGAGTGCGCTTATGGACGTAGTCCTAACTTTTATGTTAACGCCACGCTTATGTTTATGTTTTTATTGTGAATGGGCTTTAACAAGGGACCACTTTGACAGCTTGGGCAGCAATTGAACGCCACGCACGGCGATGACTATGCAAGAGAGTGATGAAGCCATACACAAATGAGCTAACTGCACACGATCGCATGGATATGACCTGCAGTAATGTTGCTTGCAAAGGCCAAACAGTAGCTGTCAAAGCGGTCCCTTCTTGTGGTAATCTCTATATAACACGAGTGAACGGCTTAAGTGACTCAGGACATCAAGAGATGCCACTGCATTGCCCCTGACCGGGAAGTACTAGGGTTCCACTCCCGACGGTGGCAGGATTTTCGGCACTACATAGCGAGATCGAATTCAGCTATGGTCGACTGTTCTAATCGGCAGTTTTCCGTGGTTTCTCCGGTCAACACCAGGCGAATGCCCGAGCAGCACCCTAACAAACGGGCCACGAACCGTGGGCCTTTCCTTCCACCTCCTTGTTCTATCCTCGCCCCTTACTTACACATGCATTACTGTGTATTGCTCTAACATGCATTACTCTAACACACATGCCGGGAGACCAGTCGTGAGCTTAGGGCGATGCCCTACTGGTGGGAGATACTTGGTTGGGAAAACCCGATAGCCGATGAAATCGGAGCTGAAGCTCGCGATTCTGCGGGGGAAATCACCGTCACCTCCTACGATAAAACATACATTATACTTACGGAACTAATCATCTTGGCATTTATGCGCCCGAAATCATTAATCAATCAACCAAATACGAGTGAGAGTTTGATTCCTGGCGCGTCAACTACTTAGGTCGTTGGTCCCGTAAGTGTGATGCATGTTATATCCCGTCGCGTGATGGCGTTCCTTCCCTGCTAGAACGTGATTTCTGGCGCCGACCTACATCTCGTTTTCCGAGATATTCATCCTCTAGGTATCTTCTTCTGTAATGCACCGCCTCAGCCGAGGCAAGCTCCAAGTTCTGACATGAGTGGTAGTACAGTGCATGCAAGTGTAGGTGTTCATATAGGCACAAATGTAAGTGCAAGTTTATATTTTAAAAAAATGACAAGAACAGAGAATTAAAGATGGTCCGGGGCCGTTTATTTTTACGTCATTTTTCTTTGCTTTTAGGGCATTTCAAAGCATTTTCAAAGCATTTTATTGATCATTTTTGGCAATATTTTAGGTCATCAAAATCCACTCCATAGTCATCAGTGTACTTTTAAATTACAAAGGTTATATTTCGAACTTCCATTTCTAATTCAAAGGGAAAGGGATTTGCACGCAGACATTGCCCTGAAGAGTGAAGTGGAGGTGTCATGTTTTTTCGCAAGGTTTGCTGATATATTCAGCAGGGACCCGGGTATCCACAAAATGATGTTAATTGATGATAATTGTAAGTGTTAAAAAGTTCACTACTCTGGACACTTAAGTTTAACATTATCCAAAAAGGCTGGTTCAAAGCTAAGGAGTTTTAAATTCAATTCAGTGACGAGTGTAGGAAAATCTGACATGATTTCGCTCCTTCCCCTTCGTTCTATTAGTTCCAGTATATTCCCCCTTCCTATTCTCGCTTTTCCTGCCCTACACCCTTCATCCCAAAGCACTCTTTCCACCCCGACCGCCTGCGTTAATCCCTCCCCGCAAGCCAGGCTTTGAGCCTTTGTTCGGGACCGCCTTACGTTTGGGGTTACGTACAAAGGGTTCCTCGCGTGTGTTGGGAGGGATACACCCATTGTCGCAGGGGATGCGCGCTCTTTGTTGAAATGCTAATTCACACTAATGTAGTACATAATGGGTAAAACGAACACGTACAAACCACACAGATCCAGTAATTCAATCTTTTTTAATTTTTGGGGCTCCTATTTTGGTTCATTTTAGAGGAAAATTCATGTCTACTCTACTTAAGAGATGCAACTTTAGTACGGTGTAATACGGTATATGTTGGTAGTATAATTACGCATATGTGTGTTACAATTATATAAATTTGTAGGCCTACGTATACAATTATATACATAGACTGTTTTATTACTCTGCATCTTCGGTGATGCAGATGCAGAACTTGAGTATTAGTTCGATTTGTGAACTTTCTCGTGTATGTTTTCCCTTCAGGGCATGGAGTTCGTCAAAGAGGGCCCCCTAAAGCAGCTGCAGTTGCGTCTCCCCCTCGGCGTCCTCGCGCGTGCTCCCGGGCGCTGCGCTTCCGGCCCTTTGTGTACGCACCAGCAGCACGTAGCGGTGCAGGCCGGTCCCCAGCGGCGGGCCCGAGCCCACGTACTCGGCCAGCACCTCGCCCCTGGCCACGTCGCCGCCCGGCACGTTGCCCACCAGCCAGTGCAGGAACTCGCGGTTGGTGGGGGTGGCGCGGCTGGGCGCGTCGGGGTCCGTCATGCACACCGTGTAGAAGTCCTGCGCGTTCGCCTCCCACGTCAGCGCCGGCGGGGCCTTCACCTGCGCAAGCACGCGCGCACGCACGGGCGAGCCTCAGCCGGGGCGGCGCTCCAGGGCGGGAACGGGCCGCGGGCAGTGCGGGGCGGACCAAGGTGGAGCGGGATGGAGGCGAGGCAGGGGCCGGGGCGGGGCGTGAGCAGGCTGAGCGGGCCAGGAGGAGGCGGGTGCTGGGTGGGGTCAGACGCGGTGTCGAGGGCAAGGTGGGGGAGGAGGCAGGGCGGGGGCGATGGCGGAGCGGGGCGACTGCGGAAGAGCGGGAGCAGGGAGAAGGTGAGAGCGGGGCGGGCGGGAGCGGGCGGGCGAGGAGGAGGGCCGGGGCGGGGCAGTGAGCAGGCGGGGCGGGCCAAGTGGAGGCGGGAGCGGTTTCGAGGGCGGGACGGGGGCGAGGTGGGGGACAAGGCAGGGCGGGGAGGAGGGGCGGGGTTGATGGCGGAGCGGGGCGGCTGCGGAGGAGCGGGAGCGGGGAGAAGGCGAGAGCGGGTCGGCCGGGAGCAAGGGGGCCGGGAGGAGGGGGACGGGGCGCTGATGAGGATGCGGCTGCGGAGGAGCGGGCCGCATGGGAAAGAATCTGCACGCACAAGACAATGACCAGGAAACCCCACAAGGGCTCACTAGGCAAAATATCTACTACTAGAGACCTGCAACAGCAAAAATGCTGATGGATAAAATGGTTTTCCAATCAGTACCACGCATACTGCTCAAAAACAACAAATAAAATTTCCTCGTATAACACTGCAATACATTAAATATTTTAACGAAAACATACTCCACGAGTAGGGCAATGGGCTAGTGATGGGATCCATTTCTGACAATAAATGTGTACGGAAGTGGGGAGATCGAATTGCGATACTTTTCAACATCTTGGCAACTCAGAACATTTTTTCCTTAAAAAATGTAATTTTATCTCTTATACACGCCTTTCACATTTGTGCACTAAATAGCAAACAAGTTATTGTTGCACCTTACGTTTTAAGATACTGTTATGAGACTATATACGAGAGAATAAGAAAAAGTGATCTTTAGTACAAAATTCTTGAGTTTCCTCAGAACTATCTTTTTGTGATTTAAGTTCTTATGGTTACTGGTGCCTGAGATCATGATCGATTTTGCTACATGCGTAACTCAACTACGCTGACCAGACGACTTGATATTTTCTAGCTTCATTTTTAAGAAGTTTTCATTTATGCTGAATTTAAAATTTATGATTATTTGTTACTTACTATATAATTATTTATAACTTATTCTATTGAGTCGCTGAATGCCGCTCGTTACAATCAAAAATTTTGAAAAACTATATTTGTGAATTTTTAACATCGGATTTGGGGGAGGGGGCGATGAAGATCCATAAGCTCTCCCTCTCCTCGGATGCGTCTTCTGTTAGGTTTTTGATATCTCAAGGTCGAAAAGTTTTGTTTTTCTAGGTAGAGCAGTTAACAAAGGAAGGGGAACCGAAGGTGCTAAAAACTAGAATCTGGAGATCATGAACTTTCGTGCGCGTTGCCTATAACTCAGTTTTTGTACTCTTCTTGATTTTTTTTTTTACATTAATGAAACATATCAAGAAGGAAATTCAGACAATTCAAAACCTAAATTCTTGAGGAGGCAATTGAAAGTATTTACTCGGAGTTGCCGAATGCTATGTAATCAAAATTTTTATTTACAAAAATATCAGTAGAAAGGGTTCCATTTAGCGTACGAGAAACAGCTCATAAATTTCAAGTTAAGATGTGAATAATCAAAACACATTCTAAAAATAATTCTCTCTAGGAATGTGTACTTGAGAGCGTCTATACAAGAATACAACGCCTATAAAATGTTTTCAGCCCGCCTCCATAAAAATGACATCACGCACCAGGTAGGCGCGGCGAGCAGCAATGGAATTTATTACCTTCTAGTTCAGCTTTTCAATCACAAAAGCATAGCAAAAGCAGCGATTGCCCGTTGCGGAACACACGGCCGCAGCACTTGACCTACTATGCTCAGCCAGTATTAACAAAGGTCCGACGGTTTGTGTCCACTGGAGATATTTTCTACGACGAAAGCACAGCTAATCAGTCGGAAAAATATTTATTTTTCTTAATGAAAAACATAGGAAATGGTTGTTAATATTGCTTTACTTGTGGAGCAAAGTTTGAACCGGCCCAGATTAGCATTTTAGATGAAAAGTTTAATGTCAATTTGCACAAGGTTAAAATAGATTTATTTTAGATACAGAGTCGCGATGTATCTCTCAGGTTATTTAATTCAAACGGGAAATATTATACAAGAAACGCAAATGTGCTGCAAAACAATAGTATGCGTATTAGAAGTCTTTATTTTCCAGTAGGACAATATTCTGGAGACCTCTCAGGATGCGTGTAACTATAAAACGAATTTGCAATTAATAGTTTCATGTTCAAGTAAAAAATGTTTAAACTTCAGAAAAGAAAACTGAATCAGACTTAAATATATGGGATTTGAATACTACTTTTCTTGGAAGCATAATAATGTTCAGATCTGGTAAATATAGATACTGTTTAGGAGAGCTTCTAGCTCTCGACCAAGATTCCCCTTATCTGTACGTGCGAATATTACCATAGTAGTATATAACTATATACACGTCGTGAATAAAACGTAATTACTGAAGCCACGTCGTGAATAAAACGCAACTGCAGTAATCAGAGGCGTATCTACGGTATGGCAGCGCCGTGAGCATCACTCCCAGGGGGCGCAACTTAGCTAAAACAAATAACAACCGCCCTAATTTGAAGTACCCCGACAGGGGCGCAAATCCTGCGCTTGCCATGCGCGCCTGAACGGCTGGATTCGCCTCTGGCAGCCGCGCCACAGCAGCGTCCACGCACCGCCCGCGGCGCCAGCGCAGCCTCCGCCGCCGCGGCGCGGCGCGGCGCGTCGGGCGCTGGCTGCGGGCGCAAGGAGACCTCGTCGCGAGGCGCGCGCCGCTCGGCCTCGTTACCTGCGTGGGTGTGAGCTCCTCGCCCAGGCCGAGCTGCTTGTCGCCGAAGCGCACCGCCAGCACGTCGACGGGCGGGTGGCGCACCACGTCGGGCACGAAGTCGTCCAGGCTGGGCGGCGGCGGCGGCGGCGCCGCGGCCTCGTCGGCGGCAGCGGGCATCATCGCGCCTGCCCACAGCGCCAGCGCCGCGCAAGCAACAGCGAAGACCATGGCGAGGAGACGCGTCTCTGCCGGCGAGCAGGCGGCCCGGCCGCCCGGCCCCCCTCCGGCCCCCCACTCGCGCGCAGCCGCAGCCGCCGCCGCCGCCCTCGCCCTCGCCCGGGCGCAGTGGGCGCCCCGGGCCCCGTGCCTGCGCAAAGCGGGGGGGGGGGGGGGGGCGCTGCAGTAGGCCGGGGGCGCGCCCGCCGTCCACAATAGCGTATTATCCCCGCACGCTTTCTTCAGCCCTCGTTTCGCTAGAGGCCAGAGGAGCGGGGAGGCTGGTTATTTCAATGACAGGACTACTACCGTATTTACGCGAATCTAATGCGCGTCCCAAATTTCAAACTTAAAATAACGAAAAAAAAAAAATGTTTTGTATCGAATGTAATGCGTATTAACCGCACAATATTATGTACACCATTTTATTTAAATTTATGTAATATAACAATATATTCATAATTAGTCTTCTAACTACGTTACGCTTAAATGAAGCATCATAAGACGTTCTTCTCTGTCCTCCATTTTGTAACTAAAACTCCTCTAAAAAGTTCCAACGATAAAAGAAACGAAGTTGAATTTGAAAAGTCCATTGTGACGTAATAATTAAAGAAATAAATGATGGCGTAGTACAGAACAAATTTGCACTCGAATATAATTCGCACCACCATTTTGAATGCTACATTTGGTCAAAAAAGGTGGGCATTAGATTCGCGTAAATACGATATATCAAATTGTAGTTCCTTTTTCAATGTAAAATTATTTCTATTATGCCTCTAGGGTTGTTGGGGCTCATATTGTTTTAGTTGTGCAGTAAAGTTTGAATTGTGCCAAATTAGCATTTTAAAAGAAAAGTTTAATTCCCAAAGTTATATTCGCACAAGTTAAAATAAGATTTATTTCAGATATTTAGAGAATCGTCTTATATCTCTCAGGTTGTTTAATTCAAACATGACGTATTAAAGAAACGCAAATGTACTGCAATACAATAGTGTACTTATTAGAAGTCTTCAGGGCTGAAGAGAGCGTGCACATATAAATATCTACACTTTTTTCTGTACATATTTAACCTTTTTTTTAATATTCGAGCTAATAAACACGTATTCCATGAACAAATGAAGGAAATTTAGAAACTTGTTTGGGGTACCAAAAACAAGGGGAGAACGTTTTTCCAAATGGACGTACTATATCTGTGGAATGAGTTCAGCGAAGGAAGGAATAAGAGGATTTTTTGACAATAATGATTTTAATATACGCATTAGTTTTAAATATCGTGATGGTGTAGAACGTACGGGCTAGTATGTTCCTTTTGACCTTAAAGAATAAGAGGAATAAGTGTCGTAGTACATCTTATTACAATTCGAGATTGTAATAAGACACCGTTAGGTCGAGTTTCAAAGCCAATCAGGTATTGTAACAAAATATTTCAATTCCACCTGAACGAGAATCTCAGTTCACGAACAATGGAAGTAGAAGGGTAACTGCAGTTATTAAACCGAAGAATAAAAAGAACCATTACCCTTCCTGCACTCTAATTGATAATCTGTTGTATGTTTGGAATCTTATGAAAATAAAATGGAATTGCGCATGGAAAGAATACAAAGAGAGCAGTGTCCATAAAACTATTCAAGACTTTACGAAATTGGAAACTAACTCAAAACTTACTAGAAGAGAACAAGTGGTTTTAACAAGAATTCGGACAGGTCATTCAGAACTTAGTCATTTTCACCTTCTACAAAAGACGCCTGCCCATACCTGTAATTTATGTAACTGTATTCTTAATCTAGATCATTTCAGTAATTCATGACCTAAATTTTATTTATAGCAAAGAGGCGTCTTTCAAGATTTAGATGCTAATGTACTGTTAATTTCTTTTGCTAATAACCGAAAGCTAATAATTAGATTTTATAAAATAATTAATATTATATCTGAAATATAAGTTCTAAAATGTAAATAACTGATGAAAAGCATAATTGAATACGTTTTTGTTATAGTATCACTTTTTGTAACTTTCTGAAGTCGCTAATAACTGTATCGTTGATGCGTCTCAAAATAAATATATTTAAAAAAATATGCTGCTAATTAAAAACGCCATTCTTTCTGCAAATTGTTCTTACATTTGCGTGGCGTGTTTATAATATTGCTTATTTTGGTACCTGTTCCAGTTGCTGAAGCTGATCGCTTTTTTCAAGTTAAACATGATAAATATTTTGCTCTTTTTCTTCAAGACTCTGTTATCAATTCAAGTGCACGTTGGATTGATGAAACAAGAGCTACTTTTAGAAGAAATTTTGAGCATATTACAAATGTTTTTCCCGACGTTCAAGTTCTTCATAAAAACAACAAAGGGAAAGAAATCGTATTATTGTTGTCATTGTCCTCAGTTTCTTGATGTAAAATGTTAGTTTCTTAACACTGAACTTGAGGCAAGTTATTTTTACAAAAGGTGTAATAATAAAATATTTCGCATTATGATTTTGGATCAAAGAATGAAATATACTTTATTTTTTTATAGCTCTCAAATTTCAATTTTTTTTATTGCATCTATGTCTAAAAAGTTCACACAAATTTAAAACATGTGTTAGAGCCCAAATCAGATCCCTTCATTCTAATAATAAGCATCTGAATTGATTACATTCTCAATTCCATCAAGAATTTTGTTCTTAGAATAAATAATTTATTTTATTAAACGAAATGCGCTGTTCGCAGTGAGTCAACCTAGATAATTCACCAAACACGGAAAAAAGGAACGAGAAAATATGACTTTTACCGCTACCTTTGATTGCTCAGGGGGTAAAGAACATGATAATTGCTTTGTAAGCAATAAGTATAAAAAAGTAAATACATGATTTGGCTTCCCCTTTGTCCTTAGTATGTTCAAGTCACCAGTGATGAATTAACGAAAAACAATAGAAATACGTTTATTCGCGAATATACGGTTAAGAAGGCCAAGAATTTTTGTTCCCAAGAATTATTGGTGTACATTTTTCATTCTGTTGCTTAAATATTAATTTAGAGACAATAATTTAATAGTTTTAAAAATTGATAAATGTTCTAAAAATAATTTTATTGATTTTATTTAAGAAGCTTCTTTTGAATACTTAAAAAAATTCGATTTAATTGTAAAGTCACCCCTCTTCCTTTGCACTCCACTGCTATAATAGATTTTTAAAGACTGAAATGAAGGGTAAAGTCACATACTCTCTCAGAAGACTGAAATGGTAGAACCGTTGTAATGCATGTAATACAGGTAAATAACGCAGGTGATAGGGACTACTGCTGTCTCTCTTCGAAAAAATATTTCGAAGGACTTTGTTTAAGATTCTGCACACGGGTATTTTAACTCTAA
This sequence comes from Gryllus longicercus, assembly GCA_038098605.1. Taxonomy (NCBI): domain Eukaryota; kingdom Metazoa; phylum Arthropoda; class Insecta; order Orthoptera; family Gryllidae; genus Gryllus; species Gryllus longicercus. The sequence goes on from JAZDUA010000553.1 coordinate 878,513, forward strand.
AACAATACAAAGATTTCAAAATTTCTAGCGAAAACCAGAGAGCGACAAGTTTAGAGGTCGCTTCCGATAGAGATACAGAGGACGTTACATAACCTCCTTAGGAGTGCGGAACCGGAAGTACTGAACGGATGCACCTATCGCCATAGCGCTCCTGCCGAGGAGTCTGCCCATTTAGGAAGGGGGTATATTCAGAGACTACCGGCTTTAAGAGGCGTTCACCCACCTCTGATTATTAGTATCGGTATCGAAACTCAATTTTCGGCCAACATTAAAGTGATTTTTATAATGTGACAGTTTTTGGACCACATTTTCCTAGCTTTCGGGCGCCTTTCTACTGATTCTCTGCAAATATTAAAGCACGGGCGTAGACTAATATTTTTTCTATCGTATAATAAGCATTAAATAGTTGAACTCATCTCTGTTTTACCTAACTTTCACAAACCTACTATGCGTAACCACGACGTCATCAGAAATCTTCATGGCTTATTCTGTACTTCATCCTTGATAAATATTGAATGATACTATTAAGAAAATCGATTCTTTAGAGGAAATAATAAAGACATACTTATCCAATGTTATGTTGCTGGTATCAATATAAAATATCGTTTCAAGTTTAGTATCACAGAACCTCTAACGAGGATAGGTTTCTTTATTTCTTGGGCTCTACATATGTTACAAGGAGGAAAGATGGTTGAAGGCGAATTCACACTATTCAAGCTCTCTTTTATGAGCGGAACTTACTGACAATGTGGCAAGTTGAGAGAATGACGGCCTTGTATTCTATACTATTACTGAAAGTATAGTATACATCATGAAGTCCCAAGGTTTCTATGCTATTGTTTAGGTTGCAAGGGAAGAGGCAACATCCCACGCTCAACTTCCATTGCTACGTTGAGCAACTTCCATAAATAGTTGATTTCATGAATTACATTTTTGTTAATTTTTTCGTTGACGTTTTCGATACACAAGTTGATTGAATTCTGGGTCGTTAATTATTGCTTATCTTCACGCTAACTTTAATGTAAAATAATAATAATAATAATAATAATAATAATAATAATAATAATAATAATAATAATAATAATAATAATAATAATAATGTCAATCCGATGAACAAGTTTGCTAAGGCAGTAATGCAGTGGCAATCTCAGACAAAAGGATCGCGGGTTTGAGTCCCGCCTCAGGCATGGTTGTGTTGTGTGTCTCTGTATGTTCGAGTGGGTTTATTTCATCACTCATCAACATAATAATTTCATCCCCCCAGGGCTATCAACCCGGGGTTATAAAAATGTAATCCACATTAAAATATTGATTCCCCCCTAAAGAAAAGAAACGTGCACCTACCACGATAATCAAGTCTGAGCCCCGGTGGGATACACGTATCGCGTGGTCTCATGATGATCGATTCGCGAAAGAAAATAATAATAATAATAATAATAATAATAATAATAATAATAATACATTTGATTTTCATAATAGTTTTAGAACTATTTCTCCTCCAATTCAAACCTGTGAATTCGATTTATTCAATTTAAGCAAACGTGTTGCTTCGAATTTGATCATTGAACATTTTAATGAAACATCTTTGGTCTGAAGCTTGGACACTTATTAAAACTATATATTCACTTTAGTGATGGAGAGTTCTCCCATTATATGAGTGATTTTGATGAACTAAGTTACTAAAATTTGAACTTTTTAAGATACTTATGTGATATTTTGTTTTCAAATCTTACTTGAATCTTACGAGTCTCGGTTACGATCTCGTGAATATTCTTTCCTGGCAATAAAGTATTAGATCTATACATGCGATGAATTATAAATAACTTCAATGAAATAATGAAAAAATACAGAGAACATTCTGCTAATATTTTTTTGTCTGAAAACATGAGCTTCATGAGGCCTACTTCAGGTACGAACGGATGAAATTTAGATTTAAAGAATGCTTAGGCAATACATTTTGCGCTGAAATAAGTCATATCGCATTATCACATGCGTCTATCTCGCTAACGCCAAGTTTATCATCATCTGGTAGTTTGTGAGTTGATTTGAATGGTGCAGTGTAGACACGAACTCCTGGAAAGGATCGAGTGTGATGTGGGTTGCCTATCCTCCATATGATATTCCCATTTTTGATCGGCGCCAAACGAGAATTCATTTTTTTATTAAATTGGCAAAGAATGCAGGATGAATGATGCGAAATGAAATTCTGAATATATAATATTTATATCATCCTACATGCAAAAGAAGACGGAGTGGATTTTTTTAAAATGCTTGTTTTTTAGGTGTACAGCTTTACGTGGCAGCGACAATGTTAATGCTTATCTCTTTCAGCTGGCGTCGAGGGCCCTGCTGCGCTTCCTAATCGATAAAATACTCAATGGCACGCGTTACACATCTGTTTCCATTTAGCAATAATTTCAGGAAATATCTAGTTCATAGGCCGAAAATCCAGTTCCAGGTTTCGTACCCTCTATTATGGTGACTGATAAGTTTGGATCATGTTACAAGATCGTTGCATCGTCGTCTGGACAACTGAAATTAATTTTTTTCCGACTTCTATAAAGACCAGAAAAATCCTTATATATTGAAGTTAGCGTTCAAAATTATTGGCCATTGTAGGGGATTAAATGCCTAAGTTGACAAGCGTCCTCATTCTTGTTTCTCTTTGCTGGGCAATTTATACAAATTAATTTGGTAAATACAGAAAAATGCTTGGAATCATAATTGCATGTGGAGGTCTGTTGCTAAAAGAAAAAGAGGACCCAGAATTAAGTTATATTAAGGCAATAAAATCAGTTTATATGTTGATGAATTGGGTTAATATAGAAAAACTTTCTTTGCAATACTTGGTTAGAGAAAATATTTTATTTTGAAAACATATTGAATGGTTCTACCGAGATACCTCCATTGATACCAATGTGTGACATTGTGTTTCATATTGTATTGCAATTACTTCCATATTTTAATATTAATTTGAATCTCATGCTTAGTAGACGTATGTATACATATTTTTTCCCGATGTAAATTCCACAGTGCCTATGTGGAGCCGGTGATGTATTTTTTATAGTTCGAATACCTCAAGGCGCTGCCTTGCACCTTACGCATTTAGAGGGAGAGCTTTGTTTTAATAACTAACTCAACATTTCATTAAACCTTATTGTAAAGTTCAAATATCTACACTTATGTATATAGTTGACAACGTAAGTCATGGCTTCTTGCGTCTCCCGAAAAGTCACGTATTCGCCAGCAACAGATGGCTAGAGGTTTTCAGGATTCTACCGCGTAGTCAGTTTGCCGAAGCTACTGATTCCTTCCCTTTAGTGCTTCTACCTCCTTGGGGAAGAACATAGGCGCGCCTGTCGGCAGACGTTCATTTGGGTCGTTCCGATGCTGCGTAGAGAGCTCTCTGTGAATAATGTAATGTAATGTCTCTAGATATAGAGAGTAGCTGTGCGGTGTTGCGGGTGAATAGGGAACCACCAATGTATCAAAAACCAATGATACTGTGCTTGAAACATAGTCCATAATGCCTTCGATTGTTATAATCTCTCCCTTATTCCTGAATGCTGTCTCGCGGAGCTGTCGGGTGAGAGGATATTAAATGGCGGCAGCCGTTCAGGCTGCGCTACTCTCTGTATAGAGAGATTCCTATAAGAAGGGACCGCTTTGACAGCTACCGCTTGGCTACTGCTGACAACATAATTACGGTTAATTTCCATGCACTCAACTCGTCAATGCGCTCATTTAGTTGGCTCGTTAGTGAATGGTTTTCATCACAATCTCTTGCAATACCATTGATCTACATTACATTCATTTGTTTCCCAACCTTGCGAACTGGTCCCTTATTAGAGTAACTCCTCTCTCTATACATAGGGACTGTTGTAAAATCACGACCATTGATGAATAATAAATTAACATTGGTTCACGGGATTGGTCATTGTGGGTAGAGAAACAATTAGTTGTGCCAACGTTTCGAAATATTTAATTCCTTCATCAGGGCTTACTAATAATCATAAAGGTACTCATTTCAAGCCACCACACCCAACTCCACATGGAGTTGCCGAGGCACGTGGGTCCATCGCGCCTTAAGTGTGCATCGGGCCACGGCCCTAACCGCAAAAATGCCCTATGCCGAAGCCCTAACCCCAGAATGACCAATCCCGTGAACCGATTTCAATTTATTATATAGGGACTGTAGCAAAGCGAGCGCCCGCGTTACAAAGAACTAATCTGAACATCAATATGATTAAACAAAACAAACAATTCCCAAAGAGGAAATGTAATTAGTTTTAAGTTAGTATAAGTTAGTTTATTTAATATAGGTGTTGTGGTGCGTTATCGTTGGCATTTTTCATGAAATAATTATAAACGTTGTCATTGCCAACAATAGTATTTATTATAAGAGCAGCTTTCGATGGCTTAGCCATCATCATCAGTTGTCTGCTGAATAGAAGCGGGACAAGACTTGTAGTCGTTTTTGTGGCTTCCATTCAGCAGACAACTGATGATGATTGCTAAGCCATCGAAAGCTGCTCTCAGAATAAATACTATTGTTGGCAATGACAACGTTTATAATTAGTTTATTTAAGTTACTGCCCTCGCAACCTGCAAAAGCCTCACCGGCTGCAGGAAATATGTATTCCGAAGGTAAATAAATTCCCGCCCCTCCAGGGTAACTGGAGAGGGGAAAATGAGCGGCCGCGTTGTGCCCGCGCAGAGTGAGGGGGCGTGGCCACTGCGCCGGCGCGACGCGGCGCGGCAGTCGCCTCGGGCAGCTTTTCCTCGCGGGACTCTCTCTCTCTCCCAGCCAGGCCGGTTTCCCCCGCGCCGCGGTCGAGGACTCCGCCTGCAACGGGACCCGGCGGCGGCGACGGCGGCCGGCGCATAGGCGGCCGCGCAGAAAGGGGCGAGGGGGGGGGGGGGAGAATGGAATCCGCCGCCGATATCCTAGTTCGTCGGTGAAGGAGGGAATTTATTATTTTGGGTTGTTACTGCCGTGTGATTTGAATAATGAGACCCAAGTTACTTGAGGGCATTCACTTCAATTACTGATTGAATCCAAATGGTAGCTGAAATCCTAGGGCCGTGATGTATGTTAAAGCAGTTCAAAGTTGGACTACAGGCCGACTAAATATATCGGCATTCGTAAACGGAAGTCGAAGGATGATCCTTCGTTAAGGCCCGTTCACAATGCAAACGTAAACATGAGCATAACGCATGGACGTAAACACTAACATAAGTGATAGACTGAAGTATTGACAATGTCTAACATAAACGAAAGCAAAATAAGAGTTTTTATTGGCTGTGAGACATTTTAGTTTACTATTGGTTGTATGTGATAATCGATTTCGAGGTATCGACTGTGTCTATGGCCCATGGTTCATGGCTTTAGTTACTCTATCGGCTTCGATTCTATTTCGATACTCGATTTTGAGTTAACGTACTGTGATTGATTCATTTCTTATGTCTTACTTAAGCAGAAGCACAGAAGCTTGCAAGCTTTTAAGTTACCTTCTTAGGTGTTATGCTTATGCGAACGCACTGTGAATGAGTCCGCTTATGAACGCAGTCCTAACTTTTATGTTAACGCCTTGCTTATGCTTATGTTTGCATTGTGAATGGGCCTTTCGATTTTTTATTTGTCCTCCACATGCTGAGGAGGTGGGACTTTATTTACTTAATTAGGTATACAGTAAACTGTTGTCTTAGAGCATAAACAGCTGTGGGGGTCTTAATAATTACTTAAAACTAACTTATATTTAGCTTAAATCTAATTTATCAGTAATTGTGTAGCACTTTGGCACATCTAACTTAAACAAAATTATTATTTTTCTTAATTACTTATCATTTTTGTTCATTCCCGTAGCATTCATACTTGTTATTGTATACATTACCAACCTTCGTCAGATAGTACAATATGTTAGTACGAATTCAGACGTAGTTTAAGTGAGGTCTTATTCTCATGACGTCTAAACCAACCGTGCAAATCTAGTGGTATGATCTTTAGGCTACATAATTGGATATAAATGTATTTCAGTACCCAGAAAGTCACTCCCCTCCAGAAGCTGATGACACATCATGATCACAAATATAGTTTTTACTGATTTACTTTAGAAACGAATGGCATTCGGTACGTCAATTGATTACATTATAGATAACTATAAATCAACAAATAAAAATATTTTTTAATAATTTAATTAATGAATACTGCTTTTTAGAAAAAAACAAGTTCTCGAAGTACTACATCTATAGTCTCTCCGTAGAAACAACCTCAGTACGTCACTCTTCACTTTCCTTATAACATAACCATTCATTCAACTCATTCACTGAAAGCTTCCCTTCATATTTGAATTTCATTGCCTCCGACAGAAGCCATAACGACCCTGCTGCACGAGAGAACAGAGGTTGGTAGCACTATTGACACGCAAATCACTTTACATTTAGAACGACCTGCTACGACTTATTGTATCTTCGCGTACACCAAGAAACAAGGAAATATTATAACCATAGAGAAAAACACCTTGAGGTTTTGGTTTATATGATATTCACGTTTTATATCTTTTTCTAAAAACTCAGCATTCGCCATTAAATACATTTCGCTGTTCGGAAAAATTTTGATTTTAGTAGATCTTCTAATGATTTCTACTCTTGCTTGTGCTAAATATTTATGATTATACCCTGAAAATGTTCAACTATTATGGATGATAATTGTGTAGCATCTATTGCGGTTTAGACTAATACAGATCTGAGACCTATTCAACATGTAATTAGAGCTTTGCCCCTACCTCATGGATTAGAAAACGTGAACAGAGTGTGCAAAATTGACACAGAGAAAATTTCAAACTTTCACTAAGGTGTAAATTTTGCTAAGTCCTTACACATACATTTCTTCTGCTCCTTTACTTTCCTCCATATGTTCTCCAATCCTTGTAATCTTTCGCGAGATTTTTTTCTTAAGTTTGCGAATGCCCTTTTCATTAGACTCGGTTATGAGAAGTATTTATTCATCGACAACTAAGTACGTAGGTTAGTGTTTTCTGCTATAATGTAAACCACATCAACGGTTCATTACAAGTTTTTCGCTCTGTTGTTTAAAAAGAAGTTGTGAATTATTTCAAAAACAATATTACACTGGCTTTTTAATAATTCTATCACATATTTTTTCATCAGTTTATCAAATGAGCCCTAAGATAATAAATGCATTCATTCTCAGTGTTAGAAAAAGTAATTGAAATTTGTTTCCCGCTGATGCCAACGTAAAAATTCTCGTACACAGCAATGCAACATCTGCTGAGACACGTTTCTCCATATTTTAGCCTCCAGAAAGTTTTTTTATAAAATACAAAGGTAGTGAAACGATAGAGCCGTTAATTTTCCCAAAAAATACGTAATGGGTCCATAATTATATCATAAACATTTTTCAAATGGTCTAGTTGTACTGTTTCTCAATGATACTGAAACGTTCTTTACAAGTTACTACAAACAATGCACTTATTTTGACAACGAACCTTTTTATTACTTTTGAAACTCATGGATTAAAACTACCTTACCGTACTTACCTTCACTGGTTATTGGTTGGAAAATGTTACTTTGTGGTCCGCGTTCGGCGAAGCCTATTTTGCTGTACGCGTATTGCAACGAAGTCATGGCCATTCAAAAGAACTAGGTCCTACAATGTAAACAAAGCACTGGAGCAAGTGTTGTGCGCCATATTTTCATTGCTCGCGCGATCCACACCTGACTTCCCCGTATTGTTGATTTTGGTAGTTTGTCCGGCTGCTCTGAATTGGGCGAGGGGGTTATGGAACCATGCGTGTTATCGAACTGTACGATGCATAATGCATTAAAACACATTGGGATGATTTTGAATTTCTGAATTTACTAGAAAAAACTTTAATGTAAACTTAACCTATTTTTACATTAAGAGGGTATTGACCATGGGTGCGTGCGCTAACTCCTGACCGGCATATATGATAGTGTTGTGCGTGTACTTGTAAGTGTGTGTAAAGCATAGGATAGGACAAGGGATGGGAAGGAAAGATCGCGCGCGGTTCGTGGTTCGTTTGGTAGGATACTGTTCTACTATTCCCCTAGTATTGATCGGAGAAAACGGAAAACTACTGATCAGAACAGCCAGCCGTTAGAATTCTCCTCCAGACACCGAAGGCTTCAAAATGGATTCTATTTTTAATTCTTCTTGGGATGTCCATGGAAATGTGTGTTTGTTTAGGAGAACATAAAAACGGTCTTAAAGATAATATTTTAACGGTTGATTTAGTGGGGTGAAGTTTGATTTTTCATAAAGTAGACCAGTTGTCTATTTTATTTAGATGATGTATTCTGTCGATAATGACCTTCAATGAATTGATGGACTTTGACATTGGTAAATCGTCGGCGAATTGTACTAATAGGGTATGCATTGTAAATGGTATGTTGGCTGTATATATTTTAAATAGTTTGGGTGAGAGGGGTGATGCTTGTAGGAAGTCCTACTCGTTTTGCCGTAAACGAATCTTTCAGTTTCAAGGACTCACCAAATGTGGATTCTGACTATATAATCATTTGCTAGATGAAATAATTTACCACATATATGAAAAAGAATTATTTACTTTTTCGGTATCTGTGACCGCCGTTTCTCCTTGCTTCACAATTCATAATTTTTCTCCAGAAAGTAAAAACTGACTTTAAAAATGATATAAGAACGTTTTGACGTTCCCTCTCTACAATTAAACCTCTTATAATGATATAAAGCTGCTTGCTGCCTCAGTACTCACAGATCGCAATGCAGGACAATTGATTTATTCTCAAACACTGACAACTTAGTCCATGATGTGCTGTGTCTGAGGCAAGCTTAATTACTTTAATTATTTTAAACGTTCAACCAGAATGTTTTAGCCAGTCTTTTTTCATTAAGTTTACTTTGTCCTATAGGTTGTGCCTCTTATATCCAATAGGGTATACCAATACATTGTACAATAATGTCGTGTAATATCATGTACGTACCTGGAAAGGACTTCATTTAAAGTTCGAAACTTCTGGAATAAGTAGAATACTAGTACATCTTTTAAAAATTGTAATGTATGTTTATCTGATCTACAATTATACTTGGAAAATTCATCACAGAATACACAAACTCACATAAAGTGAATGAATTTTATGCAGAAAATGGATGATGTGTGAACAAATCTCAACAGTAAGCATTAAGTAAATACTAATATTTCAAAGTTATTAGAATGACGTGCCATACAAATGACAAATCACAAATTCAGTGCTACAAATTAGTATATATTTTCTTAATTATTGTCAGACGTCTACTTAAAATCAGAGAAAGAGTAAAAACGTGCTAATTTAACTTCAAAACAACTGACCTAAGTTTCAATTATTTAAAATTAATTTTAGTTCTTGGTGATAGAGAAATACGGCTCAAACGTCGTTCGTCGATTTAGTAAAAATGTATAAAGATTAATCGACATACTAAATAAATTTGAACCAAATCAACTTCCTTTTTTCATCACGATACTAAGAACAAATAAAATTAAATAGGTGGACAGTGATACTATATATTGATTGATCATATATTTTGAATTTCGAAATATAATTACATATATTCATAACTAAAAACACGGGGAAAGAGCTTGATCATTACTAGCCGAGAATTCCCTTTCTATACTAAGAGATGACGTGGTTCAGTGTGCGCGGGGATATTTGGGTGAAATGGGCCGTGGCAATAAGGAGATGCAGATAGTGGCCAAATGCGCGCTGAAACATACGAGTACACGAAACGGACGCGAACGTAAGTGAAAGAAGAGAGTAGATAAGATGTTTTGCAGGGAAAACGGATGTACTCCCAGAAGAATATGAGTTGTAAAATACCATATTTTCTTGTAAATTTCGTTCGTCAATATTATATTTTATATTCAAGAGGACAAAAATTATCTTCAAATTTATATTTTATAATTCATCACTCGTCTGAATGATTACAATGTTAACGAAGAGTCTTAATTTGGTTATTCGTTACACTAAGGAAAAATTTTGCAACTTTATTCAAGTTGTATTCAAGTTGAAATAATAATAATAATAATAATAATAATAATAATAATAATAATAATGAATACAGTAACGTATAATAGGTTATTTCAATAGTATTGCTGAGATATAGGTATTCTAAAAATAGACAACTTAGGAATAGAATTAACAATCATACATTAATAAAATGAATTACAAGAAATCACCTGTTGGGTTTTGTTTCAAAAATAATTTTCTTGGATGGTTTTCTCTAGTAAAGTGCTCACGGTGAAAGTCACAAATTTTACTTATTTTTTTATATTACAAACTTTTACTTTTATTTCTCATGTATTCTAAACAGTTCATCAAGACAATAAAAGTATCCGAATTATTGGATTGAATTAGTATAAGAAGCGCATACCTACTTACGATTTATACGTTTTTATACGTGTATAACAGGTTCATTGTGTTTCTTCTTTCAACGAATTCGCGGTACTAAGTAGTCTCTTCCAGACTTTACTTCTTAAGTAGAATGTCGTGAGTGACCGAGTCACTCGATGAAACCATGCCGGGGTTTCTATTGATTACAAGTGGGGGTGGGGGGGGAGGAGGGAGATCGACCCAGCGCCGACCTACGGGGAAGGGGAAAGCGAAGGGAGGGTCACGCACGGGATGGGCATGAGAAGGAAAGCCATCAGAGCCTGCCTGCATTCAGAGGTAAATAAACAGTATGTTGGAGCGAATGTGAGACACCAAATCCTACACTTTTTCGAGGCGACGAGTATAATTATTCTCTCTCTCCTCTCTCTCTCTCTCTCTGTCTCTCTCTCCCTGTCTCTCTCTCCCTGTCTCTCTCTCCCTGTCTCTCTCTCCCTGTCTCTCTCTCCCTGTCTCTCTTCCTGTCTCTCTCTCCCTGTCTCTTTCTCCCTGTCTCTCCCTGTCTCTCTCCCTGTCTCTCTCCCTGTCTCTCTCCCTGTCTCTCTCTCCCTGTCTCTCCCTATCCCTGTCTCTCCCTGTTTTGTCTCTCTCTCCCTGTCTTGTCTCTCTCTCCGTCTCTCTCTCTCTTTGCATTCGCATTTTTGCAGTTAAGTTTACCTTTTAGTTAGTAGGTAGGTAGCAGTTACCTTTTCTAAGTACTGATGAGACGTCAGTCAATGGATCTACACGTTCTGATAATGTTCCTATTTCAGTGTTCTCATCGCGGATTATGTTGCATACGAGATAAAGAGTTGAAATACATCTGAAATGTAGACTGCCTTCAGAGAAACGTAATAGCCACTCCAACCATCTCCTAAATCAAACCTTGCTTTTCAAGTATTGTTCTTTCTTTTATCTTCTTCATCTTTCTTCTATCTCTTCCTTTGTTCTCTCTTCTTCTAACTTCTTGTTTCTTCTTTCTTTCTTTTTTCTTTTTATTTCTTCTAAATATTTCCGATGCTTATTCTGTAGTTTGCCCAAAGTAGAGCACCTACCACAGACAGAGCTCTCATTCGACATGTCATTAATAAAAGAAGACAGCAAAATTAAAGATAAATTCACATAATCCAAATGTATTATTGTTTGTTTTGTGGCAAACATCAGAAAACGAACGACGAATTTCGTTCACTGTAAATTGATATTATATTTTAGTGAATTAGCAGATGGACGGTTGCTCTCTTGTAGAGGTAGAGACTTTTTGATTTTTGGTGTAATCGTATTGGGAAACGTTGGGAAAGCTGTAAAGTTAATACATCTTAAGAAACGAGTTGTGTTTCTTCTTGAATTCGCCCAAGAAGTTGCAGTTTTTCGCAACACCTCACACAATTCAGAACGCAAACTCGTACGAGAATGTCGCGACATCTCACAATTCTGAATGCAAACTCGTGGCAACATTTGTGGTGCCAATAGTTGGTGCATGCAAATAAAACGAATCTGTGATCGTAATGTAATATTTGTAATTTAATTATAATATTAGGAGTAAAATGCAAGTAGTTTTGCGTGTATTCTTGTTTTTTCCCCGTCGCGAAATGTAACACACACAGTGCATTGAATAAAGAGATAAATTGAATAAAACTTGTGTTAATTGCTTCTGAATTTGAGACGTTCGGGTGTGAATAATGGTTTCTGGCATTTCATGTTTCGTAGGTAAATGCAAAATGATTCCACTGTTCCTACAAAACTCTGCTACACAAGCCACAACGTACGAGGGTTTCATTGCCATTGTCATTAAAACCATTTGGAATAGAAAGAGAGATACTTCCTCTCCTTCATAAAAGCCAGTGGTTTTAATTTCAACAATAACAGTAGATACTCGTGATATTATTTACATCTGAATGTCTTATTTGAAAGAGCATAATAAAAATAATTGTATATTAAATTCAATTACTGAATATATAATTTTTCCAAGTGACGAAGAAAAGTAAATTTCAAATTATCATATTTTGGATTAATAACTGTAGTCAATCAAATGTAACCAAATTTACTCATATAAACATTATTAACTTATTTTGCTAGTTTGGTGTAAATAAATGTATTTATTTATTTGTTTATTTAACAACGAAATCAGTAAATATCTTAATGCAACATTTGGGTGAGGCGATGAGAAAAGCGAGATTTTGTAACAGAAGCAAAATGAGGAAGCATTCAGTGTTTATTGAACAGATCAAAGAAACTCCTTTCGAGATGGGAATTTTAAACTCAGAAAAAAATCACTATAAATTCTTACAGGCAGTCCTATAGAAATATTCCATGTACCCGTTAATGCATAACCTTCGTTCTATAGAGGTATGATAGAGCTGATGCGTCGAGAAGTAATGGAGGACGTTCGCCAACAAAATTATATTGCGATTGCAAAAATGAACAACTCTTGTAAGCCTCTCTTTATTAATCTAGGTATTTTACTATTACCTTGTCTCTTAATATATGAATCAGTGGTGTTGGCAATAATGACATACGTAAGAGCGGGAATATATTTTCAGCAAACGCCGTTGTCTATAACTACAACACTCGACGTAGTAATCGTATTCATCATGTGCCAGTATCAACAGCTCACTACAAAAAATTCACATATAATACATGTACATTATTTTACAACACCTTGCCAAATGACATTAAACGATTAAATTCGATACAAAAGTTTAAGTCCCAAGTAAAATCTTTTCTGCTGCATCATTAGAGACTATACCGAGCATCCAAAAGAAAAGTAATATTAATTTTAACAATGACATTTAATGTAATATATACCATTTGGATTGTATAATTTAAAAAAAAACCTGTAACAAGTATTGTACTTCAGCGTCAGCAGGTGATTGATGAAAAGGAAGCATTCCACTTAAACATTGTCACTAAATTACTACACCTTTGGTTGAAGTTGTTTTTCTATGCATTTGTAATCTTGGTGATGGAATCACAAGTTCTAATCTTAAATTCTATCTTTAAAAACACAATAATAATTCTTCAAAACATATGTAGGCTATTGAACAAGTTTCTTAGGAAGGAGGTTACGATATTTAGGAAACTTTAAAGAAAATTATTATATATATTCGATTTTGATTAAGCGGACTATCATTTGCGATGTGTACATTTTACTTCTTAATCTGAGACATCAGCCGTTAGGAAAATTTGAAGAGAGTTGTTACTCGCAGTAATCAATTTAATGCAGCCACGTAATTTAAATGCATTTGCCCCAACATAAGTGATGAGTGTACAGTGTCGAATGATTTCTACCATATTAATGTTAATATCATTCTTGCACACTTCTTTCCATTATTCCACATTTCGTAATGTAGTATCTTCATCGAAGAGATCAATTTTGATATTTGTTGAAAAATTAATATTATAAGAATCGGAACGTTCTAGAGATGTGGTTGTGCTGTTTGAAATTAAATCCTGTAACATTTAAATTATTATAAAATATCTCTCTATTATTAAATCATCTACTAAGCTTTAATGTTGAACGACGAAGTGCAGATATTTAGTGCTGACATATTTAAACTAAAAGTACATTACATTTATTTCATGCCGCTGAGCTTCGGTGTAGATTAATTCAGAATATTTTGAGGACGATTTCAATTATTATTATTATTATTATTATTATTATTATTATTATTATTATTATTATTATTATTATTATTGTTGTTGTTGTTGTTATTTTTATGGCCAATTCCAGGTCATCTGACCCTCTCCTCCGCTTAATCCCTTATAAAAAATACTTTAACAAAATATTACAAATGAGTATAAATGTTTTATGGTACAATTATAAACAAAAAATTAATAATATATCACTGAGTTTTAATAGACAAATATAAAAATGAAGTTTTTCTAAAGAGTAATTTCAACATTTCAAGTAAGAGGAAGAGTGATTCGTGTTTTAAGTGAATATGCTCCATGCGGTAGCCTTGTTTATTTTCTGAGCAAGTAATCAAGTAGATATTACTAATAAGTACAAAGCCTATATATGTTGACTATCAAAGAGTAATATGCTCTTAAGTCTGATAAGTTGCTACTCTCCGACTTTTGGATTTTCCTCCAGAGTCGAACAGTGAGTGAAGAGATGAGGATAGTATCGACATATTACTCGTGGAATGATGCTGTCTTCTCTGGTGGAATATCCGCTAGTTGCAGAAAAGCAACAAAACAGGCTGCATCCTAGTACATACAATTGAAAGCTAACTGATGTTAAAATTATCGAGTCTTGTAAATACACTCTTCGGCTTTTGTCACTGCTGCGCGCCGTCCAGTCGGCTAAACCGAGCTCCCATCTGCTCGTGGAGATGCAAACATCTCCGGCAGTATTAAATAGGTCATAAAATGTGCAATATAAACAAAAGTACACTAATACTGTTTCTAAAACACCCACATTTTTATTCAGCATTTGAAATGTTTAGGATGAGGGTAAGCATGAACAAAGGTCAGGTTTGTCAATTGGTAGTCACAGTAGCACATATATATATATATATATATATATATATATATATATATATATATATATATTATCATTATATATATAATATACAAAATAATAATATAATAAATATAATAAAACTTGATTATACTACGTTTAAAACAAAAATTAAAAAGATCTGACGAGGAATTACGGAGATAGTGGTATCAAATTATGTGGTTCAACCATCTTCAATGGCTCAGAATTAACTCGATCACAAGTTTTGGTAGTAACCTTCGTTTTTACGTACTCTACAGTTGTTTTAATTAATAGTAAAAAAAACTGCATCCTATAAGTTTTGCATATCCATGCGCCACAACAGCGTGTTCCTATGAGGAAATTTGGCCAAAGAAAATTGTGACTCGTGAAGGTTCGCTGGGCTATTTTGGGCGAGTGGGGCTTAGCGAAAGGTCTGGCGCCGCAGGTATGAAATTCTCGGAAGACGTTAACCGAAGCAGGGTTGACTCTAGGGATAATAGACGTGGAAAGTTTCATGTAGAAAGTCAAGTAGAAAGGAAATGGCACAATATAAGTTGGTTTGAATGACAATGAATTAAATATTCATGTTATTGATCTAAGTTTATTAAAAATATTAACTTAAAATGATTATATTATTATTATTTTAATATAAAGTCCGGGCGAGCATTACACTTAATAAATAAATGTTTTAAAACTGAAACAGTCTTTATACTGAATCAACTTCGAACCGTCCGCCCATCAAATGTGCCCCCGAAAAGGCCTTTTAGAGGTTCTAACATGAAGCTATTTTCACTTTTAAAGCGATTAAAAAAGTGCTTTTTAGGCATTGCATTTATTATTATTATTATTATTATTATTATTATTATTATTTGTGCGAAACATCTTCTGAACTATTACATTTTTTGGTATTTTCCACTCCTCTCGGTGCTCCAGTTACTCAGAACTTCCTGTTTCATACGCCAGGGGGAGCCACTGCTCTACCCGCCGGGGTAAAGACGGCTCCACACATTCGACATCCAATTCCTTAAAGACTACTCCATCGGGATATTATTCCTACAAGAGACGTGGTTAACACCTGACAGATCCTTCTCTATCCCTAACTACATAATAACAAGAACCGACAGAACCTCATCCGCTGGAGGCGGTACGGCAATCCTTACCCGAAGATCCATCCCACACACTCCTTACCAGCTACCTCCCACAACAGCCCTAGAGTGCACAGCAGTTGCCATAGGCTCACCCACATCCCAAATCCTCCTGATATCCTGTTACAAAACCCCTCACATACCAATTCCCGACTCCGATTTTGACACCATTAAAAACCTCCCCTACCCGTTCATAATAGCTGGAGACCTCAATAGTAAATCAATATCGTGGGGCTGCATGACCAGTAACGCAACCGGACTACGACTTGAGCACTTCATAGACACAAACCCCCAAATCCAACTGAAAGTGCCGACGGAACCCACCCACCTAATCCAAAACAACCCCCACGACATACTAGACATAATCCTACACTCTTCCCAAATATCAATAACCATCCCCCACCCAAAATACGACTTATACGACCTTTCAGACCACCTCCCGATCATTTTCACAAGCTCCTCAACCTCCAACTACATACTCCCAAAACCCGCACCAATACCAAACACCGATTGGAAAACATTCAAACGCCTACTGTCCAAGAAAATCCACGTTCCCCCAACCATCCTTACAACCCAATCCATAGACAGCTCAATAGACCACCTAACCCATCACCTAAAACAATCATACCGGAAAACCACGACCTATTCCAAAAACACTCACCCCACCCTCCCTGACGAAATACTGACGATCATACGACACAAACGACAAGTTCAACGACGCTATTATAAATACAGACGAGACGACGACAAACGAGAACTAAAAAGGACACAAAAGACCATACATAACCTACTCAAACATCACGAGACGCATAAATACGACGAATTACTAACTGACAATAGCAGCCCCAACACCATACACAAAATCATAAAAACAATCCGAAACCACCCCACTCCCATCTCCCCCATCCTAACCTCCAACAATACCCTAACCTTTGACCCCCAAACAATCACCAACACCCTCGCCCAATCCCTAGCCGAACGCTTCCGCCCCTCCAACATCCCAATCCCAGACAGTGTCCTATGGAACTTCCTTGAAACCCCACCCCTACCACCCGACCAACAACGAACCTGGACGACGAACGACAACGAAATCAAGACAATACTAAAGACAATAGACTGCGGAAAATCGCCCGGACCCGATGGAGTCCTCCCTTCCCAACTCACCCACCTTACTAAAAATGCAATAGACCTAATAACCCTAATCCTCAACTCCTGTCTAAAACTATCCTACTTCCCATCCGCCTGGAAGATCGCCCGCGTTACCATGATCCCCAAACCTGGCAAGGATCATCGGCTCCCACCCAACCACCGTCCCATCAGTCTACTACCTATCCTTGGAAAATTATTTGAAAAAATAATTCTCCTCCGTCTAACACCTCTCCTCGACCCTATCATAACCCCTAACCAGTTTGGATTCCGCGAAGGACGCTCGGCGTCTCTTCAAACCCTAAACCTTGCCCTAACCATCGCCACCCCACTCCAGGACCGAAAAGAAATCCCTGTCATCTTCACAGACCTAACACAAGCCTATGACACCGTCTCCCACCCAATCCTACTGATGAAAATCCGACCCTATATCCCCGACCACATTCACTCCCTACTTCAAAGTTACCTAACCCATCGCTCCTTTCATATCCGACACCTGTCCAAAACCTCTCCAAACTACCCCATCCAAGCCGGCGTCCCGCAGGGCGCTGTGCTATCCCCAATCCTTTTCTCCATGTACATTAACGACGTGCCACAAACCCCAGGTGTTCAAACCTTCCTATACGCCGATGACCTTGCTTTCCTATCTTCCTTCAAATCCCTAAGTAGATCCCTTTCCCACCTACAAGAATCCTTAAACGACTTCCACCTCTGGGCCTCCCAAAATTCCATCATTATAAATCCCTCCAAATCCCAAGCAATCCTGTTCTCCTACAAAACCTACTCATCCAATCCCCCTCCTATAACCATCGGAAATGAACCCATCCCCTGGACGACAGAGATATCCTACCTCGGTGTTACCTTCTCCCGCAGGCTCCTTTGGTCCCATCACATCCATAGAATTACAGTAAAAGCAACCAGAATCACCAACACCCTACACCCTATCCTCACCAATCCGCACATACCCACCAAAAAGAAAATTCAAACCTATAACTCCTATATCCGTCCTATCCTAACATATGCCCATCCCACCTGGTTCACCACATCCCACGCAAACCGTACCAAACTAACCAGAGTAGAAAACCATAACATCCGCCTCATTTTCCGCCCACCCATGTATACCATCTACAACTCCATCCGCCTCCGAAATAAAATCCCGCATATCCTCACATACCTCCACAACTCCACAATAGCCCAAATCCGAAAATATATAAACAATCCCCTATTCCGTAACCTAATCCTCCCCCACTACCACATCCTTAGAAATCCGCCACGACATACCCGCAAAAAACACCCCCTGGATATCCTCAAACTTCCCCCTCCTATAACCTAAGCCAGAGGACACATACGAACCACAAAACACATAACCGACTAACGGACCGACAGAATGACTAACACGCTACTAACGCCGTCTGCAACAGAAAACATATCCGCCACTCCCCGAGCGCAACCCTTGCCAATCATTTCCCCCCCACCTCTCCACCCCCTTATCCCATCCCATCCCAGTCCTCCCCGTCCCATCCCCCCCGTCATCCGCAACCCTAATAAAATAACCAATCTTCCAAAAGACAACTAACCCCTCCTATAACAACCAAGACTCCCGGTCCCCGTCCCGTACGGGGGAGAGGAGTCGAAAACCCCCTTAACAACCACCTGTGAACAACACCCAACGTTCGAAGAGACCCCGCAAGGGGTCAGGCGAACACCACCTGTACACATCATGAAGCGTACATTCGACATCGCCGAGCAGCGAGCTACTGCTCGCCCAATCCCGAACAGCTGACGTGTTCGGCGAATGTTCGCTCCCTTTGATGTGTCTTAAAGACCGACACGCAGAGGGTAGGGCGAGCATCGAATGTTCGTCACTCGGCAAATAGCAAGCAAAACCCATCCACATCACTCGGGATTCGGCGAGCGGTTGCTCGCTACTCGCTGAGTAACGAATGTGTGGAGCCGCCTTAACGTTCATGCAAGTATTTCACAATACATTTTTGATTTTGCAGATAATTTTTTTCTGGTGGGGAGAACCTATGAGAAATATATGGGAAATATTCGTCAGAACATGCAGTGAATATGTGATGAAACATGAAAGAATTATACGGGAAGTATGTGTAGAAATCATATTTATTCTTAAATGCTATTTATACTGAACATTTACGGCCTAGCTTACAAACTAGATAACATGCGGCAAACATGAATTGAAGATGTGGGAAATATGTAGGGGAACATGCAGGGAAAGTTGTGAGGAACGTGAGTGAATGACGAGCGGGAACATCCAGGGCAAATTGCAGGAGGAACAGTTTTCTACCCAATGAGAAGCTTTTGATCCTTCCGTTACATTTTTGGAGATTTAGTTCTTCTGGATATTCCCAAATCAAAGGGAGGATTTCCCTCATTGCCCTCCCCGCGCCTGAGAATTAAGATATTTTTACTTTTAAAACAATAATTTACAAAGTGCGGAATGTTCGCACGTGTCCAGCAAATAGATAGTATTTCACTAAGAGCGAATAGATTTGTTGCCGACGCAAGTAATTATTAGTTAGTACACGTGAGCGAAAATTTCTTGTTAAGAAGTATTACCAACAACGCTCATTCTACCTTTATTCATTATTCTGTTACGTAGGTGGTGTAAAGGAGAGGATATGCAGATTGCAGAACCCAAGAAAACGTACGCAGTTAATACTCCTTACATACAATTGCTTCCTTTTTGTTAAAGAAAGTCACATACAATTTTCTACTTTTTTATTAAGAACGTCACATACAATTTTATACTTTTTTTGATAAATAAGTAAATTAGAGAGAATGCACAGCATACTGAAACGTTTCCTCTTCGTATTAATACTCAACAGTTACTCAGATTTGTTTAAGTTCATGGCATCGTTTAAATATCTAGAATTGAATGAATTTTTGTAGAAAACATCGTAGCGACAAGAATCAATATGATTGAAAACTTCTTTTGTAAGTTGGGACACACCTTAAAATTACGATGTGATCGTAGAGAAATTAGAAAAATACTACATATTCACTATACGGAAAATAGAACATCCCAAGAACATTGTTTCATTGCGTACAGAATTAAGACTCGAATACTAATGAAATAAGGGAGGTTTATACTTTCTGGAACAGAATTACTATTTACAGTGATTTCAAAATTCAACTTTTTTTTAATAAAATGGATTTAATTTTATTTATCAAGATCTGACAAGCATGCTGTAGGGAAATGTAACAAAAACAGTCCTGCTACCTTACCTTAAAATAGTAATGCATCACATCATTATAACCAATGAGGGTTTGTGTGTGTGTGTGTGTGTGTGTGTGTGTGTGTATGTGTGAAAGAGCACATGTATGAGACGATTGCTAGATACACATACACTCATAGATCTTTTTATTTAAAAACACTCTTTGAACTTAAGAAAACTCTTTATATGAGCTTCTCTAACTCTGCCGTACATTCACATTTCGCGAAGAGGAAATGCTGAATGCTCTCAATAGATCGATCACACAATGAAATAAGGAACAAATGGGGACAGATAAGCTTTCATTCTATAAATTGTATGATTTTATTAAAATTTAGTATTCATGAGTACTCGAAAACCTGATAATAATAGAAAACGATTAAACATCTGGAGCCACTTACCATTTAAAACAAATGTCTTAAAATTTGGTTGAGAGTAAATCTGAAATTTCTTTTTTAAAAGAAAGCCTGTAGTGTTTTAAAATTCACAAATTTTGCAATTATTCAAATCCTAGAAGTTTTTAAGAAACTATAAACTATACCATAATTATGAGTGCACGTTCTTCTATTCCAGCAAAAAATGTCAGCCATTTTCCAGAAAATGAAACAGGGGCTTCTTGTAAAGTACCCCCCAGAATTAAAATACTTTTTTTTAATGATTTCCGGGACGACACTATTAAATCTTACTCCTGTCGTATTTACCAAGTTTCACCTCAAAATCAATAATATATAAATTTCAGCGTAATCTGATAGCGTTATACTGGTCACGTCCATTCGGACATCCATCCATCCATACAAATCGATTTTCGGGAACGAGATTGCATGTATCTCCTCTCCAACTGTGAAGTTGCAGTTGAAAAGAACCTTAAAGACAGATTTTACGACCAATATTCGATATCATACTGTTGAGGTGATTCCATTACTTTCCCTCCCTTTAATACTAAACTTTAGGTAGGAAAAGGAAGAATAGTAGGTATTTTAATTAACAAGGGCGCGAAGTGCGGAAATCACCTCGCGCCCGAGATGCGTATACAATTTTTTAACACGCCGTGAACGAAACGTAATGCGTAAAAAGGAATGTACATTAAATATAAAATAACTAGAAATACCGTACTAGTACAAAAGTAAATGAATTCTAGTCAGTGTCGTAACACTATTGTTTGTAAATAATAAACAAAGACGTCGTCAAGTTGAAAGACAATTGCGAATCGTTAAAGGTGTTTGCACACTGTGCTAATTTTTTATTAGCTGTTTCACACTCAGAGAACAAGCACGAGAAACCGCGTTTCACGCACAGCGTGTTAAAAAAATAATGTACTTACTTAAATTTGTTGTCATTGTATCGGGTGTTTAAAAACCTGCTTATCTCTAGCTTAATGGAAGCTCGTCATCTCAGGCACTGATTCAGTTCATGAGTGCATCGAGCATTCTCGAAGTCTCAGTTAACATAGTGCCCCTTAATTCATATACAAACAAGGCATTAGGCATTCTTTTATGGGCCAAAGTCATACTCGTAGCCGCGCTCGGTCAAGAATGATAAATAACGTGTATTGCATGTCAGGTTACTTCAAACATTTCAATAACTCGTGTCTGATAGAAACCTTTAATTTGTATCACTGAACACGGGCGCAGCGAGATTCGCTATGTAAGTCAGTGAACTAAAAGAACTCCCTTAGGTTCTCTAACACTTTAATGCTGATTTATTTCATGACTGCTGTACAACAGTTATCGTGATAACAAGCACACAGCAAGACTATCCTTAACAAACATAGAGCTCCCATGTTTGCCAACTTCAAGTGGTATAGTAATAATTGACGCGTTTCACGCGAATCTAAAAACAAAAAATTAAATCGCTGAATGAATCGCACTCTATGGATTAAGAATGATATTTCTTAACTGCAAATGAATAATTTGAACAAATTATAAATATTCTTAGTAATTTTGAAACTAAAAGTCTTATTTTATTTTAATTTCGAGACGTTCATGATTATATCGGGTACTATGTAATTATTATGATTATGTGATTATTAATCGGAATAATTAGGATTGGAGTTTACCGTCAATAATGATAAATTTCTCCTTTTCTGGTTTGGTACCACATTGTTGTCTTCGATTAAATACTGAAATGAAAATGTAAATAATAGATTTAACTAATTTATTTGTCTATCATCGAACGTCATTTTGGGTGTAATTCTTAATCGATACATTGTATTATATCTTTAGTAGGGTAGTGGCCTAATTGAAAAAAAATCCAATGTTTTGGATTTCCAAATATTTTGAGAGATACACTTTTCAATGAAAAAGTCTTTAATTTTGGTTTTGTACTTTTTCGGAATTTGAAGGAAGTCCGTGATCAAACGCAAAATAGGATTTTCATAATATGAAAGTAAATCGATATATCGACTCAAAAAAAAAAATTGTGAAAGTGTCAATTACTTTTATAAAATAGAAAGTAGAACCATGAAGAAAACATGTTTGATTTGAACGGGACGCCGCAAAAAGTGTAACTTTGGAGAGAGAGACTCATTGCTCCGACTGATCTGGGTATCTCACAGTTTTCGAAATACTTTTGTCAAACTTTATGTCAATAATCCTATCGCTCGCACTTGTGATAACCATTATCGCGACTGTGCATCACAATGTAAAGTTTACATTGCAGACCAAAAAGAACAGCTGGTTCATGTGAATCAGTGATTTCGCCACATCGGATGTAAAGGATAATTATCCAGAGTCACACGTTTCTCCTTTACAATTTCACACACGAGTTTTCATTTCATTACTTCCTTGCTTTCTCAAAGGGTGGAATAATTAATTATAGTAGAAGAAAGTACTGCGACATTTCTGTCCATGCCGCCGTACTTTCGGAACAGAAAAGAATAAAGGAGCGGGTTGAGGTGTTAAGAAATTTGTCGGTAAACGGCAATATGCGGGTGTTTCAGACTGCATCTGTGTACAAACGATAGGGCTGCGGAAAGCGAGCAGATAACAGCGCTCGCGCCGCAGCCAATAGCGGCTAATGCGGTCGAGCTGCCAGCGGCGGGGGCGGCGGCGGCACGGCGCGGCGTCCCGCGTTGCCGGAGAGGGGGGCGTGGGTCGCTCGCTTTCCCGCCGAGGCCATGCCGCCGGCGTGGCTTCGCGGCGCGGTGCAGCGCGGAGCACGTGGTTGGAGCGGCCGTGCGGCCACCGCAGCGCGCTCTCTGAACGGCAGCCGGAAGCGGCCGGGGCCGAGCGCGGCGTGCGCGTATTGCGTCGGCTGCCGGCCGGGCCGGGCCGGGTCGGGCCGAGCCGGGCCGCGGGCCGGCCGGCGGCGCGGCGCGGCGTGGCGCGGGTCCACGCAGCCGCGCGGGGCGAGAGCCTGGCGAGAGCGGCGCGAGAACGACGCGTCGCGACGCGACGCCGCGACCTTCGGCTGCCCTCGGCGTTCGTCGGCCGAGATCGGACGCCCCCTCCGCTCGGCTTGCGACCGGCGGCGTCCTGTCCTCGAGTTCTCAACTCGACTCCTCTGTTCCCGACACACTGTTTACGAGGGAGGGCCTTGGTTGTTTTGGTCTGATGATTTTTGCGACCTTTCACTTGTTTTTTTGTCGTCTAAATTCAAACGGGAGTAACTGTCTTAGAATAGTTCTAAAGACACGTTTCTCGAATTGTGGCGTGGGAAGATTCGTACTTATCTCGGCGAACTTTTTAGTCAGTAATATAATTAAGGATTTCAACGTTTTATTTATTCACTTTTCATACTTCAAAGGAAAGAAATGTAAAAACAAAACATAAGGACTAAAATCGAGCAAAGGTGACAGGTTGGTGACAATTATACATGAAATCGGCCAGCTATTCTGCCCGACGCTTGTTTCTGTTCGTTCTTATGAGCAACGAGAATTGTGCAATAATGCAATTGCAATCAGGAAATTTACAGTCATGTAATGCGAATTGGCCGTAAAGATAATTCATTTTTAACATATTCAATATAATTCACATGTTTTCAATCTAAAATTTTACGAACTAGTATATCGATTGTTCACCTCTTTTAATTTCCTCAGTGGACAATAAAAATTCCCACGGCCATTTATTTTCCTACTGTTTTTACTTAATCAAAGAAAATTATTCTACAATTCCATACCACGGGAAAGTGAAGGCCAATAATCACACCTATAGTAATAATAGACTCGACCTTCACACAAGCGGTTAGCACCTGCTCAATTTGCGAGATAAGTGTATATAACCAACCCTACGGACAGTCAATGTACATTAAGAAATCAAATTCTCCAGCTGTTAATTCCAAATTTAAATACGTCTATCGTTTGTGATGTAGTATCTTACCAAGAGGCATCACAATGTTCTCTCTACGATTTTACTCTGTTCATGCTAGAAGCTGTTGGGCCTCTGCTGTTCAAAAAAAAGGCACTGTGCTGTTAGTAGCTCGTACTTCTTCGCCTCCTTCCTGTCTTCTTCCTCTCCTCCTGCTTCATCACATCCTCTTCCTTCTTATCCTTCTCTTCGCAATCCCAGCATGACAATTGCAGGGATCACTGTAGCATGGAAGTTTGTAATGCATGATCGTCAAGGGTGTTGCCTAATAAAACAATAAGGCAAACGCGATTCATCGTGTTCAGCTAAGTTTC
Organism: Gryllus longicercus; assembly: GCA_038098605.1. Lineage (NCBI taxonomy): Eukaryota > Metazoa > Arthropoda > Insecta > Orthoptera > Gryllidae > Gryllus > Gryllus longicercus. The sequence goes on from JAZDUA010000553.1 coordinate 903,563, forward strand.
AAACCTAAGACTGATGGTGTCTAGAGTCTTTATACAAAGATAAAATTGGCATTATACTTATCATTAGTGACAGCAAGTCCAGATATTTATTTTACCTAAAACTGCAGGTAATGGCTTTTATTTTTTCTGAAATATGCATGCAAAAAGGCATTAATTCTATCTAAAATATGAGTAAAATAGGCTTTTAAAATATAACAGATGAGTTTGACGAAATAATTTGTGGTCGAAATAACTTTATAACAAATTGAAATATATTTCTCTCTCTCTCTCTCTCTCTCTCTCTCTCTCTCTCTCTCTCTCTCTCTCTCTCTCTCTCTCTCTCTGTCTATCTATCTATCTATCTATATATATGTATATGTATATATATATATATATATATATATATATATATATATATATATATATATATATATATATACACAACCCTTGACCTGTGAAAGAGTTCCAATTGTTAAAAGTCTTTAAATCGTAACAACAAGCCAAACTTCCGGGCAAAATTTTTATTTATTATATTTCTATACAACCAACCATCTATCCATCGTCTCTTATTGTCATTTTCTGGTATCAATTTGTTTCCCATCAAGTATGACTAAAACAGAATTTTCAAATATGAATGAAAAATTTATTGGTAAATATAGTGAAACCGCTTCCAATGTAAATTGTGATATCATTTGAATTTGCCCTTACGTTTAACGTACAAAATGCATGGAAAGTGTTCATGAACATTAATATAGAATGGAGTGAGTGTCAGTCGTTTAACCAAGAAGAAAAATAATAAATAATTATCGCTTTATCTGCCAACGAACGAGGCCATTTGATTGATTTGTCTAAAATGTAGACCACGGAATAATTTACCTCAGTTTTTCCAACATTTTTGATTCTAGGGACTCAAACGGTGATATTATTTCCCGCTCGAACGTCACGCAACTGTATTTATACTCCACGTCCTCATTGGCTCTCGTCTTCCTTCCAATTTCTGCCGCGATGACTAAAGAAGCGGGTAATTGTTGTCAGTGACAAATCATCGACATACGCTTTTGCATATTAGCCCTTTCAACATTCTTCATTCATATGGCAATAAGAGAGAATTTATGAAACAATGAATATTTGTTTAATGGGGAACGTCAAATTTAGAGCACTACTTTTCCCCAAACACGGACGAACCGTGACAAAATTTGTAAATAAATAGAAGAAAAATTCACAATTTTGTCAATTTTTGTGAATATGAATACACCAAAATTAATTAAAAGGATAAAATTCCCAAAAGTGTCAATAACAATGCAGAAATTAGCCAAATTGCGAAGGATTCGTTATAATGATTGTGACAGGAAATTATATTAAAAAACAGAATGGTAGTTAAATACCAACTCAAAGAAGACCGCAAGAAACACTTGAACGAAGTTTAGGGTTGTTGTTTGTTAGTGCATTATTGCACTACATTCCAGGGCGTACATACGCTCCTTTATTATCACAAGTGTCTGCGCTGGTCCGCGGAAGATTATCAATTGACGCTCGTGCACGTCCGGGAAAAAACGACTGCGACCGAAGAAAATAAACAACCCACAATTCCGCACAACAAAAGCTGTCGAACCTGTCGAATCTGTGGTGTATAGGTTATAATTCGGTAAATTGTTTTTACTTACATTACGGCACGAGTGGTAATTTCTTCTTTGTAGTGCACTTGCGTGGTACGTAGTAAAATGCCAAATCGTCTATTGTGTAATTTCTGTAAAAAAATCCATTCCTTTATGCATACTATTGAATGAAAATGTACATGCAACAATTCGTACAGTAGAAGAAAAATCAAAATCTCTGTTCCCAGCATTAAAATGCCTTCAATTGAGGCGGCTCCAGCCCCTGTGGCTCCACCTCCACCTGCACCTGCACCCCCTGAGCCCCAAGAAAATGAAGCTCCTGCTACTCAACCTATAGTGGGGATCATTTATCCTCCACCAGAGGTGAGAAGTATCCTTGAAACGGCATAACATTTAACTGTTTGAAATGACATGTTCTGTTCCACAGATTTGCATGTTCAGGCAAGATTTTTCCTTACCTCAGATTAAGATATCGTCGATAAAACTGCAAGTTTTGTTGCCAGAAATGGACCAGAGTTTGAAGCTCGAATCAGACAGAATGAAATTGGCAATCCCAAGTTCAACTTCTTGAATTTTGGAGATCCATATCATTCATATTATCAACATAAAGTCAGAGATTTCCGTGAAGGAAGAGGTAAATTGATTTCCATGGAAAATTGTGTTGAAAGATTAAAATTAGTGACTATCTAAATTTGTACAATGTTCAGGGCAAGATGCAACTGCTCCTGGACCTCCTGTTCCTCAGCAAAAGGCTCTTTTGTCATCTGCACAGCAGAAACAACAGGAAATTTTGAAACAAGTATCAGAACAACCATTTATTCCTAAAGATCCACCTCCTGAATTTGAATTTATAGCAGATCCTCCTTCAATATCTGCTCTTGACTTGTAAGTGGCCAGAAATACATAACCAATATAAAATTTATTAAAGATCTTTTCTTTAATTTCTTTTACATGTGTTTCTCTTTTTCTGTTAGTAATTTTATTTTAATTCTTAAAGGGATATCGTGAAGCTAACTGCTCAATTTGTAGCCAGAAATGGACGACAGTTCCTGACAAATCTCATGAATAGAGAACAACGAAATTACCAATTTGACTTTTTGCGGCCACAACATTCCCTTTTTCAGTACTTCACCAAACTTCTTGAACAGTATACAAAGGTAAATCTTAATTTTGTTTTTCATAATAAAAATGGATAAATTGACATGTTTGCTAGGTGCAAGCTTTTTACATGAAATTTTTTAGACGTTTATGTATTGGATTTATATTTCTGGAAATTTTTATGAGGTGTGTTATTTATCATAAAGTTTGTGTTTTATTGTAAGTTTTATTTGGATGCAGCATTTCTTGAAAATGGCATGTAAAATTAGGCTAAAAAAATTAAAATAAATCTCGATATTTCTTCAGAAAACTTAGTTGCAGCTATGAAGTAGTATTATATTCTCGATATTTTTCCTACCAATTATTTGTGTTGTTGAAATAATTATTCTAATTATGAATTTTTTGTTTGTTGTTTGAATTGTGAAAAGTTTAAGAAACTTAAGTAAATACATACTCTCAGTTTTTGCCTTGCTCTGTAAAATGTGCATGTTTGTTTGTTTAGGTGCTTATACCGCCAAAAGATTTGATGTTCAGATTGAAAGATGAATGTTCTTCAATGAATGTAGTATTGGACCAAGTAAAGTATCGTGCTGAATGGCTTAAGTATCAAGAACAGCAGCGTCGACGGGAAGAAGAAGAGCTTGAGAAGGAACGAGGTAATTGTACTCGCATCAAACAGACTACTCTTATGTAACCTTATTGAAGTGGCTTTCATTATTTTCTGCTGCCTGTCTTCCATTTTAACAAGTTATAATGTAAATGATTATTTGTTTAATCCATGGATTAAACGAATATCCTGGGAAAGTGAACTTCATTTGAATGTATTGCTAATGTGATGTGTAATATTTACATTTTTGTCTCTTGTGTTTAACCCATTAAGTCCCTCTGATGCGTGAACGCAACATTTAAAATTTTTTTTTTCTTTTTTTCAGATGTTAATGTAAATATCATGTTGTTTTAAATACGTTCGAACTATATATAGTTTCGGTTATGGCAAAATATGTATTAAAACGCTATCATTTTACAAATAATTACAGTTTTTCTAAATACGTGGCACGTCACTACTTTTCAGATGTAATTATTATTATTTCACAAAAAGTATTGAAATTAATCTTTTTAAAAAAAATTCATTACTTTTGTGACACATTGATGTATCTAAAACATCATGTCATGAAAATGTTCCATTAAACGTTTCCTTTGGTGCCTATTTTATAATGTTACGCATAATATTGTGTGAACACATCTTTGGGAACACACTGCAGCACCTCCCTAGAGGCTAATTGCTCTTTGGTCGCCTGGTGGTTTGTGCAAGTTTTTATGTCCCCTGGCTCGAGTTCTTCATCATCGTCCACAGTTCTTCTTTGAACTAGAAACTGATATTACATTTTATACCTATAGATGAGAGAATATATATTTTGAGATTTAAAGGAAAATTTAACAACGATAGCTTAATTACACCACATGCATCTATTGAATATAAAGAGGATTGTGAAAAGGACACTTTTTATGACATTATGGAGAAAGCCTATGATATGTGTCCATCATGTGATGGACACATATCATAGCCAACAAACAGATTGACCATGTTTTAATTGACGAAAGGCACAAGTCTAGCCTCTTGGATATCGGCTATATGAGGGGAACTAACTCAGATTCCGATCACTTTCTTCCAGTATCTAAGATAAGAAGTAGGATTTGTAGAAACGAAAATAAGGAATGTGAAAATTACAATACTAGGAAAATATTTGACGTAGAAATATTGCGGAGTTCTGAAGTGCAACTGTTGTTTAGCCAAAAAGTTGCCACGAGTATCCAAAAATTGAACAGTGATAACTCTGGAATACAAGTAGAATGGGATAAAATCTAACAAACTATGAACAATGTAGCTGTTGTAGTTTTCAGAGGAGAAGAGGCAGGTGAAACGTAACTCATGGTATGGCGTTGAGTGCGAGAAAGCTACATTAGAAAAGAATGAAGCATACAAGATGATGATCCAGGAGAGGTTCTCCCAAGTAACAACTGATTTATATAAAGAGGACAGAGCACAAGAGAAGATCTTCAGAAAGAAAAGAATGTGTGAGGAATATAAAGTAAAAAGGTTAGATAGTATAATCCCATATAAAGAAAGCAGGAAGTTTTGTCAACATGTCACTTGCATAAAAGGCCACAAAAGGAGAGTGAAACTCTGTTGAGATGAAAACAACCGTCTGCTTACTGATAGAAGCTCAATTATGAAGAGATGGCAGCGACACTTCCAGAGTCTGCTGGGGATAAGAACAACTGGACAAACACAGGAAATTACTGAGATGGGCCAAAGTGAAAGTGAAAGTGACTGTGAGAACACTGCAACTGATGGACATCCAGATGTGAATGAACTATTAAAAGCTATCAGAAAATTGAATAATTACAAACCACTGGGGGTGGATGGTTTAGTTTCAGAAATGACGAAAATCTTTGAAAGGTAACTTAGTCTACAGAATAAATTACACTACATCATATGTAAAATATGGGAACAAGAAAACCAGCCAAAACAATGGGAAGAAGCATTTATACGCCCAATATTTAAAAAAGGGAATACATTAAAACTGGAGAATTCTAGAGGAATCATTTTGTTGATCTTCTCCAATATTTTGTTTGAACACAAAGATCTTCTCCAATATTTTGTATGAACGCCTGACACCGTTCACTGAACCACTTATCGGAAATTACCAATGTGGTTTCAGGGAGAAGAAATTAATAATGGATCATATTCATACGGTGAGACAATATAGTTTGAGCAATTTTTATCTATTTATTGATTTCAAAACAGCATATGATACTATATTAATAGGATATCCATGTTGCTACTTTCACTCTGCACTGTACTTGTCATATAATTGCCTATACCAGACTGATAAGTAGCCCCTTAATAGGGGCTAATACTAATATATAAACTAATTCAGGCCATGGAAGAGTCTGGCTACCCAAAGAAACTTATCAGTCTGGTATAGGCAATTATATGGCAAGTACAGTGCAGAGTGAAAGTAGCTACATGGATATCCAATCCTTTTGACAGCGCACAGGGATTGAGATATGGGGATGCATTGTCAATGCTTACTCTTTAACGTAGCTTAGAAAAACCAATACGTGTTTCTGGTATCATAGTTACAGGTACGACAATGAGGAAATTGGAACAACTCTTGGTCTACACGGATGATATAGTGATCGTGGGGAGAATTATAACGGCGTTATGGGAAGCGGCCTCAAGCTTGATTGATGCGGCAAAAGAGATTGGACTACGTGTCAATAGAAACACCAAATATATGGCAGTAACCAAGAAGAAAATTAACATGAAATCAATCAAAATAAAGGAATATTCCTTTGAAAGGGCAAACTCCTTTAAATATCTAGGAACACTTCTGACGCATTATAACTCTTTGAGAGCTGAAATTAAGGCAAGGAAATGTATGGCAAACAGAAGCCACTTTGGACTAAAATAACTTTTTGGCTTGCGGTCCCTTTGACATAAATATAAGCTAAAAGTATACAAGACTTTGCTAAAACCTATAGTGGTGTATGGAACTGAATGCCTAGCATTAAGTAATAATGAATGATATAAATTTACTTCGTATATTTGAGAGAAGAATCTTTGGGCCAGTGCAGGACAGTGGCAAATGGAGAATCCAACACAAGAGAGAGATATGAGTTGTGCAATAGCAACAATATTATTAAAGAAATCAAACCAGCTAGACTAAGGTGAGCTGGCCATATCTGTGGCTTGCCAAAATCAACTGTGTGGAAAGATTGACGTTTACGCACCTTGTTGGTGTTCGCAGAGTCGGAAGACTAACCCTAAGATGGTGTGATGAAGTTGAGGTGACCTGAAACGCATAGGAGTGAAAAATTGGAGGAGGAAGGCACGGGAAAGAGATACATGGAACGAAGTACTGAAGGAAGCCGAAGATTTTGTCCATTAAACTAAGATGGAATGAGAACGAGTCTTAATTTTAACACTTGTGGTGTGTTCCCAAAGTTGCGCAAACACAACATTAATTTTTTCATATTTTGGATAAAAATAAAAATTTTAAAAACAACTTATATATTTTCAAATAGTAAATTGAAATGAAAAGTACAAAAAACCTAATTTGATAATTATTGATGTGTGTTGGAACTAATGGGTTAACAGTCCACATGGTAGGCACGCCCTAAATGTGACATAGATGCTCTTATTCTTCCTTAAATATTTAAAAGTAATTCAGATTCATCCATGTATTACATACTGCCAAAGAGATTGGGAGAGGGTTTGAGAAAACGTTACGCTGTGTTACATGGGAGCATAGAAGTTGGGGGTCTTATTTTAGTGTGGGTGTGTTGTTTTTTTTCTCTTTTGATCTGTAGTATATTTTAGAATACAATGAAATTGACGCAGTAGATTCTCGCCCATGCATTCGCCACTATCTGCATGTGTCATTGGAGGTGGGGTGTTGCAATTTTTACATAATTATTTAGGGGGGTCAAGCCCAATTACAGGGGGAGAGGAGGGTATTCAAAATGTTCCAAATTTGCATTACCTAATTTATGGAAGGCCCCATGAATACAAAGAATCAGTAAAATATAGGAAATGTTAAGGTTTCTTTAATAAGCCATTTAATCATAAATACATTAACATATCAAACTTGTTTTAAAAGCAAAAATATTGTAACACAATTTCAATGGTCTGGCCATGACTTGCACATTACAAATTACATTATATGAGCGTGATGTTATGCACAGGAAAGTGTTAATGTTGCAAAGTGTTTATTAACAAACAATAAGGCTTAGACCTGTTAAATTGCACAGAATACCTTACAGTTTGTATAATTTGACATAGATTGCAATACTGCTCATATCTGAACACCCAAGGTAGTGGGTTACCTAAAAGTGCTAAGCATCCAAATATGAAATAGGAAGGTTCAAAAAGGTCTTGCTTTGTAGGTCATGACCTAAGAAACACAGATCCCCAGCAAGGACATGTAAACTGTTTTAATAGCCTAGGCCACCTTCCTGGATTATGCAGGGTGGTAACATGCTTTGCAGTTCACATTTACATCTGTTGGTGTCTTAATAATCTACAAAATTCTACATTTTTGTATTTAATCTGAATCGCACCTGGGTAAGGAGGATAATTCTCAGTTCAGCAGTATTACATTTACAGGGTTTTGAGCTGAAAATGTTGGTTTAAATTGAATAAACCAGTCATCTTCCCTTGGCATGGATCTGTATATGTACTTAGACTATTAATCCACACTCTCAATCCTGTTTAAAATATAAATATAGAATTAGTATGTATTTGATTTAAAAATACAACAATTTGCACGATTAAAGTTTTTGTTCTTGGCCAACTATGTATTATTTCTTAATACTCTTATTGTTCTCTTTTCCAGTTGGTTTATGTACAAAACGCAATGAAATTTTCACATCCACATTTATTAAATATCCACAAAAACAATGTTTCGACAACTTTCATACATTAACATCATCAGGCTATGAAGTAAATTACGTACAACAATTACTAAAAACGAAAACTAATTACATACGGTACATATAAAAACATAAATTCCTTAATTGACCTTAGTTTTGATACATTAATATTCAAAAAGAACTGTTTAAATGGATTTAATTCAACTGCCACACCTGTGAACAACATTAATACAAGGTTTCATTCCTGTGGATGGATGAGAATTATTTAACAAACCTAAATAAAAAAATAATAATAAAAAAAGTGGAAATTTTTATTGTGTTTTGTATATAAGGCAACTAAAAAAGGGGTCAATAAGAGTTATTAAAGAATTTGAACAATTGATTTAAAAATGCAAATTTTGATCATAGATTGAAGACTGTGATTGATGGACTCATCAGTGGTGGGCAATTACATTTTTTTCCCAGCCTAGCTAGTCAAAACCAAAATCAGTCAGCCAGTAAAAACCATAATTAGTTCTCACATCATGAGAAAGTGAACTTTCTCAAGCTTCTTTGTCAAGAATTGGTAAAAAAATATTACCTCCTGTGTTAAAAACAGTCTTTAAAGAAAAATCAGCTAGAGCTTTTGGCTATTATTCCTTATAGTCCCTTTCATGATGGAATTGACTTTCTGCCATGAGAACTTAGAAAATGATTATTTGAATAACTACATTCCCCCCTGAGCTCTAGAAAATGTACGCAGGTAGTGAAGTTAGGTTTTTGTCCAGAAGCAAAACTAGGACTCACCTCGGTATTTTCTCAAAGGATGAGGGAAAAGGAGCAGAAAACTAGATTGATTAATGAATTTAACAGCAAGAAGACATTATTGTTTATTACCATATCAAATTTTAATTGCTTTCCTTCTCCTTAGTAGAAGAGAAAGTTTATCAAGTATTATTGATGTAAAAGTTGCAATTAATAAATAACCTCTATTTTTTCTGTACATTGTGTTTCAGTGGCATATGCTCAGATTGATTGGCATGACTTTGTAGTGGTAGAAACTGTTGATTATCAACCTTTCGAACATGGCAATTTTCCACCTCCCACAACACCAGATGAAGTTGGTGCTAGAGTTCTGATGCAGGTAATTACCAACTTTTAAATTTTGTTTTCTGCATGTTCAAATGATTGTGTTTGATACTTTTGTGTACTTGCAAGTATAATTTATTATTGCCTTGTTTTTATTGTTTGTTGTATTTTACTGTATTTTATTTTTATTGGGATATTGTAAATGTACCGGAAATACTGGTGTCTAGATGTATTTTAAATTTTACTTTCTTTAAAACAGTAATATTTTTTGTAGCTATTAGAAAGAATGATGACTTAATATAAGTTGTAAAGATTGTTATTATGATTTACAGGAAAGGTTGGAAGATGGTGAAGATGTAGAAATGCAAGTAGATAGCGAAGAGGAGGGTGAAGGTAGGGGCAGGGGAGAGCGTGACGAAGGTGATGGGGAGCGCGAGGCTCCTCGTGAGCGTGAACGCCGTCCTCCAGCGCAGCGTGCTCATCCAGCTCCACCTGCCCACCCTCATCCTCCAGGAGAGCATGAAGGACTGTCACATGACCAGGCCACAGATGAGGATCAAAGTGCTAAGGAAGCAAGAGATAATACTCAGGTAGGAAATCACAACTGCTTGACTGTTTGCGAGAATGTAAAGAAATATCTCTGTACGTTGACTCACTGTGACAGTTTGGATAATAGTTCAAATTGGATAAAAAATTGAAATATTAATAAACATATCACAATTTCCAATCACAAGATCTACTCTTTGTTGTGATATAAAATATAGAAAAATTAAAATTTGTTTCGCCTCAGAGATAAAATTAAAATTTGCTTCATTTTGTACTTTTGTGTGTGGTTGGTTCTATTACAATTTGAAATTCACATTGTATTCCTCATGCATTTACGAGCGTGTTAGGTTGTCAGAGTATTGTGTGTGTTTTTAAATATTTTTTTTTAATTTTAGAATTTTATTTGCTTTTGTATAGTTGTCAGATTATTGAGGTTTTGTAATTTTTTGAACATAACATATTGTGTTTTTTGCCTTATTGGTATCAAGCTGAAATGGTCATAATCTGAAAATGAGAAAATAAATAAATCCTCAGCCTTTAGTGGGCACAGTCAAGTATAGTATTGACATTTTCATATATCTTTCTGTATCATGCAACATAATTGTAGGGGGACGATAAGAGAAAAACATTTTTTTAGTTGTGAAATCCAAGGTAAAAGTTGGAAAATGTTAGGAAATCTCAGTGTATGTGTTTATTAGACACCCAAGATTTTCCACTAGCTGTTTATTTTTTCTCCTACATTTCTTCTTTTGCTACTTTCTCCCCTTCCATTTTAGATTTTTTATATTTTATTTGAAAATTTTTCATGTGTTAAAAAAGATCATGGTTGAATAAATACAGGATGAGTATCATTTGTTGTAGACAGTTTTCATCTTTATTGAGGTGTGCAGAATGTATGAAAAGTGTTTATTATATCCTGAGAATCGGGGAAACTGTGCACACTGCAATGTGAAAAAGTCAATCAATGAAAAATGTTAGCTTGGCTGTCAGAACATGGAATAGTTAGATGTTGTGAATATTGTTTACCAAAAATGAAATTCTACCAATACACAATTGCTGTACGCAAAGGATTGATGGTGAAAATTGAAAGTAATTAATGTTAATTCATTCAATATTTTCATAATAATCATTGGCATTAATTCACAGAATAATTTTGCACCAGACAACTGTGTTTATTCCTTCTAAAAGCTACTTTTTATTCCTAAAAAAAAATTTAAGTTTGATTCAAGATGAGGATTTATCAATCCATGGGGGCCGTCTATCAGTAAATTTGGAGTTCTCTAAAAATCGTGAAATGGTCAGTAAACGTTTGACTCTGGGTTGCATTTCCACAGTAATCTTTGCTGTTTTAATCATTGACATCACTTACTGAGGGGAATACATCTCCCTTAAAGAGTTTCTAGTTAATTCATAGCTTTATTCTAATTTCAAGGCAATTTAAAACATATAGTCGTGTCATATATTTTTTCCTTTAGAATGGTGGTTCAATAAAATGATTAGTATATCACAGAAATCAGAAATAATAGTACATACACTTTTGTAGATGGCATTATGTTCTGCAATTACAGTGCACTGGGCAAAGGTAATTCAGTAATATGTGAAAAGTTGTACAGAATGATTATATCACATGCTTTGTACATGTGAAAATTGCCTTTCTCCGGGATAGATATGGGAGAGAATGGTGCAGAGGTCTAGTAAAAGTTGTGAAGAATAATTTTCAACGTTAGTGAACTATTGTGGGATGGACAGCAGCATTTCTGCAAGCAAAGGAAGCAGGGACTTATCACATTGTAAAGCATGCTATGACACATGGCATAACAATGACAGCAGTTAAGTCCAGATCTCAATAATGACACGAAAACTTTGGCAGCAGAGGTTGTAGGAAAGCAATTCAAACATTGGGAATGGGAAGTATAGTAACTCCCACCAAACTCAACAGATCAACCTCCTTGCAATTTTGACTTAAGTGTGCAGGACCTCACCAATGCTGTGAAGCATGAGGTATCAAACTTAACAGATGGTGAGATGAATGGTATCGGACACTTCCCAAATCGTAGACCCTCTAGGGTACTACTTTGAGAATTTATTGTTCTTAAAACAATTATTGCTGTTTTTTTTTATCCTAAACAAAGTATATCACAGTGATGACATTTCTGGATTGTTACTTTCTTCGTATCTTGCACATGGGACCTGTAATTGAGTATTATTCATACACCTCTCAGCAACTTCCATTCCTTTCTTCCATCTAAATATTACCATTTTTTGCGGACATAACAAAATATGATTGCCATGACTGTTGCGCTGAATTATACTTATGCGGCTTATAACTTATTAATGTTATATAACAAATGATGTCTTAACTAAATATACCCATCAGTAAACTTTGGGACAGATGTACAATTGCGCTGTCAAAATGAACAGCTCTTTATCTCTTCAAGAGCTGAAGACATTCTTAAGAAACAGTGTGACACAAAGTAACTGGTTAATATCAACTGACACAAGATTTGCTGAACCTAGAGAGTTAGCACAGTTAGTTAGTTAGTTGATTGTTTCATGATTCTTTGGTGCATCATTATTAAATGGGTTTTGTGCAATATAGTTGAGAGTAATTTAGCATTTTTTATCGTCAATACAAGTGAGGCAATTTTTCAATGTTTTCCCATTTTATCAGAGTGTATTATTCAATTTATGAAGTGCTGCAATTTAATTGGATGTTTTTTAATATGCTGCCTGCACCTTTTGCTGTGAATACATCCATACAAAATTGTTGCTTAAACTAAAATATCTTGAAATCTTGGCATTTAAATCACATCCTTCCCTTCGCCTTTAATTTTATGCTCCAGCGATGCATGTTGTTTAATGTGTTATTGAAATAATACCAAAATTGTTACAACCTAAATGAATAAGCAGTGAATTCTCTGTACAAATGTCCCATTCATCAGTATTATTAACCCACTTATAAGGAATGTATGTAGTTAGGCCATTTAACTCTAAGAAAAGAAAGTTTACCAGAAGAATGAAATGGTCAAAACCTAGCCTATAATTTCCTGGCAATGTTTGTTGCAAAGGTTCAAGACATGGAGGAAGAATCGAGTGATGAAGAAGATGCAAGTTCTGCTTCTACACCAACCCTCAGCACTGGCAGCAAGAAGTTTGCCTCCAAAGAGCACCTGCAGCAACCTCCTCCTCTTCCTCCTGCTCCAGATAAAGTGCTTGTCAAGAAGAACTATGATCCCAAGCAAGGTATAGTATTGGCATGGTTTCTTGCGATTTTTACCATTACAGAATTTGCTATTTGCTTTTCAACAAGGAGACAGTAATTCAGAGTAAAATTATTTATAATGATGTTGTTTTTTGAAAAAAATGTTTTTTCTGTTTGCAGCTGTCAAATCTGCAAGACCTCCAGCTCCTGATGAATATCTCATCTCTCCAATTACTGGTGAAAAGATTCCAGCCAGTAAAGTGCAAGAACATATGCGCATTGGATTGCTGGACCCACGTTGGGTGGAACAACGAGACAGGCAAATTCAGGAGAAGATGAATCAAGAGTCTGTGTATGCACCGGGTAAGAACCATGTATTTAACCTACCCTAGGATGTTTTTATAAGGGGTAGAAATCTTTCAACCCCTTCAAATATAGTTTCAAAAATAATAATTTTGAGTCAACGTGGAAAACTTTTGCATTTCCCATAGTATACGTTAGTACTATATAAAATAAGAGCCTTATAGTAGAATATTTCTGTGTTTATGTTTGGAATGTGAAGTTATAATTGTGAATGAATTCTTTGCTTGACAGGTTCTGCAATTGAAGCCAGCTTGAAACAACTTGCTGAGAGACGTACCGATATCTTTGGTGTAGGAGATGAAGAAACAGCCATTGGTAAGAAGATTGGTGAAGAAGACAAGCGTAAAGAAGAGAAGGTGAGAATTCTGCCTTTTTCTGGATAGTATCTGCATGTATGCTTCTTGATAGTTAAATTGTATCGATCAAATGGTTGAAATTGTCCATATTGGTATAAGTATTTCCTTTTCATTCAGCCGCAAACCTTTTTAAAAAAAAGTTAAATATTGCGTAGTGTAAATACTTTGTACTGAGATATTTTGAAAGCAGTAGTGGCATGTGTACCCAATGAGTTAGGGTTCACTTAATTTTCTGCACCAGATTTTATTTACAGACAGTCTTTTTGAACTTCATTTTATAGACTTATTTCAAATGGTTTTCAACTTTCCTCCGGTTCTAATTTACAACACCTCCAGTCATGCATTGTACTTGGTTCAACACTATTTTCAAAATTATTTTTACTATCATTATTGTTACATTTAGTAAGTTTATGTATTTGCATATTTTCATCTATTAATTTTTTTAAAAATATCTTTGCATAAATAAAATTTTATAACAATGCTAAGGACACAATGTAAATAGCCCTCCAAAGGTCACATCTTATTTGTATTCATGTTGCATATTACTTTGAGTCCTATTGAAGTTGAATCACACTCTGGTTAGAGTTCTCAACATTTATGAGGATGTATCTTTTTTATTTTTATCTTGTTTAACTTTATATGGGGATATTTGAATGAAACTTCTCAGCTGTGTCACAGTTATTTCAAGCAATTTTCTTCTTCGAATGGCTACCAAAAGTATATATTTAACTCGAATTGCACATCATTGTTGTGGCCTTATTTTTGATAGGCTAGATGTGAATGAAATGGGTTTGCTGCTCTGTGAAATTGTGTGCTGGTTTCATGAATGCAAGCAATATTTCACGTTAAGTGGCAGACTAGGAATTTGGCACCTGTTCAACATGTGTCCCTTTATTAGTTCTTAGCAGAATATTTTCAAATAAACTAAGAAATAAGCATAGAGCTAAATTCTCATGATTTCAAAAATGACCAAGAGACTGGTAGCAAGTTGTACTTCAGTTATCAGATACATACTGAGTTTCAAGAATGTGCATTTTTGGCAACCGAGAACCGATCTTGTTTTCAGACTCAAGGAATAGATAGCAAAAGAGACGTGTCAGGAGTAGATGGACTTGAGGAAAAACAATAGAGGTATCTGTGATTGTACAAAAGTGAAAATCATTGCACTCTGTTGTTCTTATTAAAATGCAGCGACCCGAGGAAGGTTAGTAGAGCAATGCCCTTCTATTAAAAAAACATTAAAGAAAACTAAGCAGGCTCTGGCCACTTGAGAGGTGTCTGTGGCTTTGTTAGTCTCCCGCAAACTCTGGGGAAAATCCAAAAGCAATGAATCAGTTTTAGAATTGACTGTAAATTGCAGATATTTGATTGTGTTAATCCACAATTTCTCATACCTGATGTTACAACATATACTGCTTAATTTCACTGTTACTGCACAGTTCACATCATGCAACAAGGACAAAAGAAGCTTCAATATTCTTGTGCACCATTGCAAAATTGTCAATTTTTTGCGATTTTGGGCTCCATTTACCACACACTTGACAGCACCATTAGCTGTGCTGCAGGCTAATGTTGTTTTACCCATGAACAACAAATTTAAATTTAAGTAGGTTTTTTTGGATGGCAGATTCTTAATAGTTATATTCTTCTACACTTCTTCACAACTGCATAATTAGTATTCCTCTCATAAATATTCTATTTAAGTGTGTTACGAATTTCCTTATGTCCACTTTAGTACTTCAGTGGCAATTTAAGTAGTGCTAAAGAGCTTTGCATTCATTTTATTTTGTTTTTCTTGTGCATCGAGTTTTGCAAAATTAATACTTTACAAAAAAGTTACATTGCCCATTTTGCTGCATGACACAACTTCTACAATAACACTATTCAGATATTTGCCAAGTCACAATATAATGGGCCCATACTGCAAGCACTAGCAAGTGACTGAAGACAAGCACAAAACTTTTAATGTGAGAAGGATTTCTCTTACAAGCTAGAGTATCAATCTTTACAAAAGAATATTAACATGACCCTGTGTAAGGGAAAACAATTTTCTTAAACGCTCACTTTTTTATAATTTAATTCATCATTGGGTATAATTTCATCCTCATTAACATTTTTAGTTGGTATGTAATTAATCAAATGTAGTGAAGTTGGGGCAAAACAAGAATCAGTTATTTTGTTTCGTGTAGTTGCATGTCATGCTGCCAGAACTCCCAGGCTTCAAAAAATATGGGAGAAAAGGAACATTATGTTACAGTATTAAAACACATGCTTCTTCTAAGGCATGCTTATCTCTCTGATCCCCTCCAAGCCACCACATGTCCGACCTATGTGTTGAGCTGAAGCGTGCATTTCCATTCGGTTGCAGGTTACCTGGGATGGCCATACATCAAGTGTGGAGGCAGCAACACGTGCTGCCCGTGCCAACATCACTCTGGAGGAGCAAATCCACCAGATCCACAAGGTGAAGGGGTTGTTGCCCGACGAGGAGAAGGAGAAGATCGGGCCAAAGCCCGTGGGCGGACGAGGGGGCGTTGTTGCTGCAGCCGCAGCTGCCGCTGCCAGCGTCATGGCGGCCGCTCCGCCACCCCCTGGCACCAAGGCCGCGCTCGCCGCGGGTGTTGCTGCCTCTAAGCCCCCGCAGCCCAAGGTGAGTGCCCCCCACCCCTCAGGAAATCACAGCATAACGCCGAATATTCTGTCCCAGTACACATGTTTTTACATTTTTTTTATTACTTATTTATTTAAAGAAAAATTGTTTTTTAATTGTTTTTAAAGACAGTGGAATAATCAATATTATCAAAAACATGCCCTCCTTTTTATACTATGTTTTATGTTAGAGCTTAAAAGTTAGCTTGAGCAGCTAGTTGAAGCTGAAGTTTCGTGTAGAAGGTTTTTATTTTAGGTTTTATAAAAGAAGAAAGTGAACAGCTTGTTGTAAATACTATTCCATTGTTTTCTGTCAGAAGTAAATGTCAGTGTTAATTGCGTATACTCTATAAGGAGGAACATTCTCTTAGTGGTGTAGCTTTTTGAGGTTGTCAAGGGATGTGGTAAGAGAGTAATTCACATTTTGGACAATCAACAATCTGAATGTAATACATACTATATTTGCCAGCTTACAAGTTGCATCTTATTTGTAAATATTATTTTAAATCTGCTTACATTTCTTGAAACTAGTTTTACAAAATTTATTAAACACTAGATTTCAGTCAGTTCCAAAGTTCATCAGTTTCAAATACCATATTTTCCTAAACATGAGACAAGATATTTTTCTAAATATCTCATTAAACAAATAGGGGGTCATCTTATGTTAGCAGATTTAGCCTAGTTGGCTAGGATGTAAATTTTTATATTGCCATTCCTTGTTAAAAAAAATCGTGAATGTTGAATAAATGCTAAGGCCACAAAACTATCATGCATATCTCCTAACTACATAATTATATTCGTGGTCATATTCTCAGCATCGACCACGAATTTGTCGTGTGATTCAGACCAATATATTATGGGCAATAATTAATGGGCTGAGAATGAGAAAATCTCAAACAAATTACATTGTTTCAAGTGAAACTCAACGTGAAAAATGAATATAAATCATTGCAGAAATTTTGTTACTCAATGTGCCTGACAGGAATGACATGGCTGTGCAGTCTCTTGGTTTGACGCCTGGCCAAAGCAAATTGCATTTTGCACAACATGGAAATTGTGTTGTTTGAAGTACATTCTATACATTCTACACATAACCACTGAGAAAGAAGACAAAATTTTTGTGAACAAAAATTTTCCAACATTATAAACTTGCCACTGTCTCCAATGTGACTTACCAAACGGAGATGTATAAGTGCACAGTTTACAACTCGATCACATGCTAGTGGTAATGCTAATTCAACATGCAAAATTTTCAGATGGACTCTGACATTCGCAAGAATGGTTCTTATTACTTTTTCTATAATAAGAAGACATTCAAAATCTCAGTTGAATATGTTATAATTAACTATAAATCTCCAAGTAAAAATTACTTCAAAATTCAGTTCAAATGAAAAACTCTTTAAACGAAAATATCAACTCTGGTGGACACCACATCTACGTCCCCCCCTCCCCCATTCCAAAAGAATCTCGGTTGTGCTGCTGGTGTAGGCAGGGCAACCTGTAGGTAAACTAGGCGATTATTATTAGGCCTATAGAGAGTACGTTTTTTTGCTTATTGGTACTGATTGCATTATTTATAAATAATTATTCATTTTGTAAGAAGAAAGCTTCAATATACATTAATTATTATTGTTTCAATAATCTAATTCATTTCAGTTTATCGTTATTATTTTTATGGTGATACATACAGTAATAAGTATGTGTGCTCATTATTTCTCTAAATTAAGTATTTATTATCGGAGGAGGGGGGGGCGGCATACATGTCATATTGCCTGAGGCGCAAAATAACCTAGCGCCTGCCCTGGGCGAAGGCCCCGCCAAGAGCGCGCGTGAGTCCGTGTGTGCGGCGCAGGTGACGCCGGCGCCACCGCCGCCGGTGCCGGTGCAGCCGCCGCCGCCCGTGCAGCCGGCGCCGCCGCCGCCCCCGCCGGCGCCCATGGCGCTGCCGCCCATGGCGCCCATCCCGCCGCCGCCGGGCATCCTGCCCCCGCAGCCGCCCGCCATGATGATGATGCCCATGCGCCAGCCGCCGCTCATGGGCGAGACCTACGGTGAGTACTGCACTTGGCAAATACAAGCCTTTTCTTTTAGAAAGATGAACTCATTTGATCCTGAGGGATACGCCACGTGGTTAACTCTTGTGTACTGGACAATATAGCTATTATTCAAAATGTTAAACAAAATCTATCGTACACATCAGCTTGAAATGGATAAAATCTGGTAGTATTGTCTTTTCTCTTTGAGTCTGTTCTTATGAACATTTCATTATAAGAAGGTTGTGAGAATGGTTATAATTTTTTTCAATTTCTGAAAGCAACAATATTTTTTAAAATTTATTTATTTATTGACTATGTGGACTATTGTCCAAATACAAAATATTGAAAAGTAACATAATATAAACTTGTGAGATACAAAGGGCTCGTAACTCTTGTCTCTCTTAACAAGATAAGGTAATGATCGATAAGCAGAATATCAAAGAATTCCCCCCCCCCTTTTTTTAAGAGCCTTTAATTTAAAAATGATTGATGTTTTAAGTTCACTGTTATCCACACGGACTTGACTAGTCTCGTTTGGGTATGATTCGACACAGGACACAGGAATATAAAAAATAGTTAAAGTGACTAATACATTCATCCAATGGCATGTCATAAACTGTAATATAAGATAAGAATGTTCTGTGAGATGTTGCAAGTTCTTTGTAATTTCCTGATTCAAAAATCATATTCCCACTCGTCATAGTCGGACATATTTACATCAGTTATATGTGGGGTAATAACAGAAAGCGCAGGATGATAGATACCTTCTATTACAATTGAGTAATACGCATATGAGCCATCTATGTTTACTACATTTGAGAAAATTAAATCTAAGTGTATGCCAAACGGATTTGGAGAATTATTACATGGCAAACGATTAAGTTAATAGTTTTAGAAAGGATTTTGGATATACATTTAACATGCAGAGTCATTGAAGTATTAAAAGATGGATAACTGCTATAATCACTAAATTCCAGGAAACATTTGGAAGATTATAGACACCAAACATTATCCAATTAACATTAGAATAATTCATATCTAAAGTTTCTAGCGCAAGATTATGGGAAACCATTACTTCCTCAGACATAGTAGGAGGCAAATAAAGAGCACCACGCGCGAATAGATTTTCAACGTTATTTGTAATTTTAAACTGAACACTTTGATACTTCTTATTTACACATATCAAGATTCCACCACCTTTTTTACAATTACTATTAAATGGATTTCTATCATGCCTATAAATATCAAAATTTGTCAGTTTCAATTCTGCGTTTAAGATATCGTGTTCAAGCGAGGTCTTCAGTAAAAAACATATCATATTCCTATAATATATAATATGTTGTGATATGATATAATATAATATAATATAGCGGGGGGTATAAATGTGCGTGGGGGGGGGAACTCGGTGAACTTCATGTGACAACAATACTGGCGCATTATAACTGTATTTTGTTGAAGTTTAGGTATATTTCCATTTGCTTATCTATTTACTTCTGCCTTTATTTTTTGGCATATACTGTAGTGAAATATGATGAAAAATAGTTTAGTTCAATTGAGTCTTCGTGTACAGGAAATTTTATTTCACTGATTTTCTCAAACACTAGTAATTCAGATTATTTATCAATTTCAAAGCATTCTAAAAGAAATAAAAACTCTTGAATTTGCAAAGACTCACCAATAGATTCATTCGCGTCATTATTACTCCTAGATATAATTTTTTTGCTCACACTAGACAACAGCCCAGGAATAAAATCATTGTTCTCAACAGAAGAATCCAGTTCTGATCCATTGTTCAAACACTCTTGAATTTCTAATATTGAGAGTCACTGTGAATTTTACATCTATGTCTTCTAAAATCTATATATGTATAATCTATCTAATCTATATCTGTCACTAATAGCATGAACACTACTTGCAATAAAAGACATTCTGAACAAAATCGACAGTGCCTGCAAGTATGAATATCTAATTGCTTCCTGTAAAAATTGCAAATACTTGCAAAAAATAGAAGCACACGTTGGCATTTGTCCTGCAACCATCTAATTGGTGTTAAAAAGTGTATTCTAGGTGCCTACGAATGTTCAAGGGACGTTTATAGCCTGTTGAAGACGATAAATGTAGAAGAACCCTACGTCGAATAGGTTGAAAAGGCACAGCAATAAAATGAAGATGGCTTATCAGATATGTCCTCAAGATCGAAAGTGTTAAGAGGCAGGAGTAAATTCAGTTTCATTAACAACTCAAAAATTTGTGTAGCAACACATATCTCTCTATCCCAGATAAAAACTGCTTATTTAATCTATTGAAGGTTAATAATCCATTAGTGTTATTTATTCTTAGTAATATCATCTCTGCTTGAAATACAAGGAGTCAAACTCTTCATTAATTCCCTATTCTTAGGGTCACTAAAGTTTTGGTCTTTTAATTATTTCATTATTAGGAAAATACTAATAATTCCAATGAAAAAATAAAAAACAAATGAACTGGAGATGTTTTGTGTTGAACTTACCAAATGGTAATGCTTGTACTAAGAATATTTTCTCATCACAACTCCTGGTCCAAATGTTAGGTGTATGATCCATCTATTTATTACTAATTTCCAATGTGTGCAGAAATTGAAAGAAAATTTGCTGCCTCCCACCATGAGAAAGGTGTTTCTGGTGTCATTAGATACTCAAAAACTTGGGAAAAGTAAAAAAATATGAAATACTTATGATTTTGACTGTAAATGGCAATTATCGAATTGTTTTATTCCATTTATACTATACAGTACTCGATGCATCACTGTGTACAACACAGCTGACATGTGCCAGCAAGGCTTCAAGGAAGAGGTTGCCCATCATTAAATATTTGCTATTAACATGTATTAGAGAACAGCAACTTTTTTGATATTTTTGGTATGTAGAGAACTGATGTACTGTACAAACACATACTAAGTTATTGCAGTATTCCTGAAAACTGTTGTTGTTGTTGTTGGTGGTGGTGGTGTTTTTTGCTACTGGTGGCCACTGGTATCTAATCAATTTGAAACTGCAAGTTTAGAACTTTACTTTATGTGAAGAACTTCCAAGAATACTTCACCAGCTAAACTCAAGATATACCTTCGAGAAGATGAAAGCAACAGAACATTATATAAAGGAAGATAAAGTGGAAAATTACAATCGGTTGTGCAGGCCTGCACAGCATTTTGCACTTTGTTTGACCTAGAGAGCTGAGCGCGAGCCACACAAGTGCAAATGCGGAGAAATTTGAAGGGTGAGGATGAGGCAAATTTTAGGGGTGGGGACCACCAATTAGAATGCGCAATTCGAACCACAGCGCGAAAATTAAAAGAGCAATCAACAAGAATATGACTGTCGCATACAGTTCTAATAATATTGTCTTTTGTATTATATTGGAAATGTTTGTTGTCAATATGTGGCAATGTGAAATATGAAACTAGAACAAATAATGCATATTTGAGTTGCACACCAAATATTATAATTGCTTGTAAGGCTGATAATGTTATTCACATTACTACGATGTAATCACAAATGTAGTGTTTTTTATATATTGTAGTGTATTTATTCAATTCAATATATATTGTAATAATGGTAAAAGATGGAACGATAAAACCAGCAGTGGCCAAAGACAGGGATGTGGTCTGCCACTTACTCTCTTAAACATATATCAACCACCTAGTGAGAAACTGGAGGAAGAAAGTTAAACAGGGTATCCAAATCAAGAAAAACAAAAAGATTGATACAATTTTATATGCTGACAAACAATCATAACAGATTCTGAAGATAATCTAAAAAGAGGAGTTTTTGAAATGACAAATGAGTCTCAGAAATATTCTATGAAAATATAAGTTCAAAAAACAGAAGTTATGGCACTGCAAGGCAAAGAACAGGAGAGAGCTAAAATTATAATAAATGGAGAAATAGTGGAACAAGTCAACAAATTTTCATATCTTGAAAATATAATAAGTGTATTTAACCACATCCAAGAGGATTTAGAAAATAAATTGTATAAATGCAATAGAATCTGTGGATTAATTAAACTTTATAGAATTTGTGGATTAATGAAACTTTGGCAAATACATGGGTGCAAAACCAAAACTAAAAATTCATAATATAATGGCTAAAAGTATAGCTATGTACAGTTCCGAGACATGGATAATGAAAGAGAGTTACAAACAAAAATACGAACAGCACATATGATATTTCTGAGACACCTTGCAGGAGTTACAAGAAGGGACAGACTGAGAAACAAAGACATTAGAAAGAAACTAAAAGCCAAAGACTTAGTAGAGGAAATTTAAAACACTCAAACAAAACGGCAATTCAATCTAAAAGAATGAATAACAGATGGCCAAAAGTTATATGGAAATATAAACCAGCAGGTAACAGACGTTGAAAGACCACGAAAGAAGTGACAACAGCAGGAACACCTTGGAAGACTAACTACCAGGAATACTGCATAAATAATTGAACAGGCTGGTAAGCCTAAACACCAACAGTTCATGACGACGACGATATTCCAATATTGGGAATAAATTCAAATCCGAAAGATATAAAGCTTAAACAAACAACATTATTTTTATGCAGTTTCATCGTGCCCGAAATCACCGGCACAAGAGGCAACTAGTTTGCCCTCGTGTTTTTCGTCGTTTCCTGAATACCTTATGCAATGCAGATGCGTTATGCGGGTTGCCTATGAGTTCGCCTCGATGTTCAAGAAGACTCGCCGAGACGCTGACTGCATGACGGCCAGCTTCATCGGATCATCGACCAGGGTTCCGGATCCAAGCAGGATACGTTTGACATCTCCTCACATTGAGTATTTATCTTCAATTGTGACAGCCGGACTTAACTGGAGGCCCAATGTAGTTGAAAGAAATTCATTCCCATGTTGATGCTCGCTTGTCATGAAGCTCACAGTGAATTTTCAATTAATTCCAAATGTTTCAACTGATTTTGTATTAATATAATTAAGTGCTCTCAACAATATGGTAAAAATTCCAGTTTGATTGAAACTTTTGAATATTTGAAAGTTATAAATATTTAATATAAAAAATAAAAATCATGTAATTTTTAAATTTTTTATTTCTTTTTTTAGAGAATTATGTGAAATTAAGACATTCAGTAATGTTGTATAAAGTTTTTACAGAATCCTATAATATCTGTATGTAGATAAATCAAAATACGATTATTTCTCAAAAACTTTAAACAAATTTTTATCAGCATAAGCTAGAGAGAAAACAAACAAAAACAACAAAACAACAACATGGCGAAGAGCATAATGACCTAATTGTTTGGCATAAATGCCATCTTTAAAAAAATTGAATTTCCTGAGAACGGCAAAGCCTTCACACCATTAACTTCTTGTTACCTTCACATTTACGTTTAAGAAGTATTTCATTAATTTAATCAGAAAGCCCAATAGGTGAACCTAATCATATATGAATGTCAGAAATTTTTTATAATTGTCATGTGTAGTTATTTCAGAAAAGATAATTTCAAAATTTGTCCAATTGAAATTTTGTAAAGGATTGCTTTTTTTATTTTAGTGTTCACTTTGCAAAGATGTTTTGCTCTTTTAGCTAATGTTTGGTTGTGCCCATTAAAATAATAATTTATTGCTTTTCAGTTCAAGCACGACCTCCGTTCCCAGTAGCTACGCCTGCTCCACCAATGTCTGGTTTTATGCCTCCTACAGCACCCCAGATTCAGGCTCCTCCCCAGCAAGCCACAGCGGTAAGTTTTACCTCTTCTGATCTACAAGTCATTCATTTTCTAAATACTGATGTAGTAAGCAGTTCTAATTGAAACAGACTTGCCATTGACATACTTTATTTTTAAGTTTGCAAAAAACAAAATATTGATTTCCTTGTAAAGGTATTGAGATTGTGTTGAATATGAGAATTATTCCAGGGTGGGGCAAAGCACCCCTCCGAAGTGGGTGGTGAAGATGAACCACCAAGTAAGAAGATGCGCACCGAGGAGTCTCTCATGCCAGAGAGTGCCTTCCTTGCTAAATACAAGGTTTGTAATCAGAGTGATTGAAGTACTGAAAGCAATTAACCTAATATTGGTTCAAAGATATTTAACGAATGTATTTTAAGAAGAGGGATTGCATATAAGTTATCGTAAAGTCATTTAAGGTTTAGTTCTATAGATTTGAAAAGAATACGTATCATAATCTGTCAATGATTTGATCATGTTGTCATCTTAAGTTTGAAACAAAATTTTTTTTAATGTAATTGATTTATTAGATTATTGTTAGAAATTATTTCTACACTTCATTTTCAAACCCTTGTTTTATTCCTTTCAGGGTCCAGTACAACTAAAGGTAGCAGTTCCCAACATGAGTGAAAAACCAGAGTGGCGTCTGAAGGGTCAGATGTTAAGTCTAACCTTGCCATTAACTGACACAGTGGCTGTCATAAAAGCTAAGATACATGAAGAGACTGGGATGCCTCCGGGTAAACAGAAATTACAGTGGGAGGTAAGATATTTTTCAGACTTATTAAGAAAAATTCTGAGATCTATTTTGGGATAAGAGAAATGCTACCCAAATCTAATACTGTAGCACATGGAAACCTGGACACAAGGAAAATAAATTGTATAATGAATCATTGCTTTGTAGAATAATAGAAAACTCTGAAGTGGAAATGGATTAATTCTTGGGTGCCATTTCCATAAATAATCTGACTAAAACTTCAAACTTAAGATCAAGTTCTTATTTAGTTGTAATGAATATTGCTGTAAGATTCAGGGAATATTTTATTTTTCCTCTTTCTTTCTTTTTTCCTTTTATTTATTTATTTATTTCCTGCATGAACATTTTTAATTAATGGTCTTTGTTCTCCTAATTATATTCCTCTTATCTCTACTAGCACACCCTAATCCACATATCCTTACCTCCTCCGGCACAGAATTGTCTCAATTTTTAAGTATTAGAGGAGTGCAATAAAAGAGCTTTTCAGTGAGAAAATTAAAATAATTAGATTCTATATGGAGATAGTGATTTCCAAAAGCTGTGAGATTTTGGTAATCTATGTGTTCTAATAACTGACCCTATTTTCCCAAAAATAAGACAAGGTCTTTTCCTAAATATTTCATTGAAAAATAGGTGTTGTCTTACAAAAGAAAAATATTATGCAGTCATTTGGGGCGTTGGTTTTAAACCACCTATCCATGTCAAAAAACTTTAATACTGATGTGACAATAATCTGCAATGGTGATAAATACCACACTTCTTTATTGGAGGAAAACATGAAGAAGAAAAAACAACATCATCATCCTATTTTCGCAAACATATTCCTGGTACCAATCACAGATTTGCGAGTCAATTCAGATCATTATTTTTCAACAGACAGGTAAAGAAAAAATTTCAAACGAATGACATTGTAGTAGGTGAAATGCGATGAGCAAATGAATAAAAATCATTGACAAAATTTTGTAATACAAAGTGCTTATTGACAAGTCCACACAGAGCCGTAGTTGGCGAGTGCAAATCTCCATTTTGCAAGGGATTGAAATGAAAATGAATGAAATGAAAAATTCACCATGATTGTCCATCCAACCATAGAGACAGAATTAAAAACTAGAAGTTCTGTAACAGCACACATTTATAACTAATACAATTTTCTAAAATTCAGGGAGTTCAATGAATAAAAGACATGTGCTATTTTTTGAAACTTCCTTTGTTCTATCTAAAAGAAAAAATTAAAGAAAAACTTTGGAGTGGTGGTGTTTTTTTTGATGGGGGAGATTGTATTAACTTTAAGCAAAAATTATGCAAAAACAACTTGTTTTGGGATGCTAATTTTTTACAATTTTTAAAAATATGGAAATTTTGCTGGAAATGGGGCCATCACCATTCTTTGCTACATCTGAGGAAGAAATTTAAAGACCTTTTTAAGAAAAAGTTATAAATATCCTAAAATTGTTTGAAAATTGACTTTTTTAAAAGATATCTTCTTCAGAACAAATTTTATTAAGGAAAAAGTATCTATCTTTAATATTGTAGTTGTTGGAAGACTGAACAAATTATGAATTGTTGCAATTTTAAATAGTTCAGAGTTCAATGAAAATGAGACCTGTCTTTTTTCTGTGACCTTTGCTCTATCCGAGAAAAAAGTTTATCCAAAACTTGGGAGTCCTCGAGGAAATTTGGAAAATGTTCTTGTAAAGTATCCTGCAAAATCAAAATTACGTTTCAAGTTCATAGGGCCTTAGTTTCGTACTAGATCAATTGATAAATGTCAGTGTAGGTGAAAATAGTCTAAACAATTTACTCATCAATGAATGTTGACCACAGACAGACACACATTTTACCATCAGCTAATTTCTTGGTATCAAGGACTCACAAAACGAGGATTCTAAATAAAGAATGTGATAGACAAAGTTATTTACTGCAAATAGAAAGAAGAATGATCATGCGAATTTAAAGTTAATTATTGATAAAGAATCAGAGACCATAAATAGGTGCAAGACAGGAAGAAAATCTGGAAACACAGAAGGGAACTCAAATGGGTGACTCACATGAAAGACAAAGAATGCAAACTGAATTAGAACAAACGTGCATAAATAAGTTGTGCGAGTTGAGATTTTAAGATGATGATTGGTGAAGTTTTGCAATTGTTAATCTTAGCAATTTAAGGACTTAATTTTTGTATCCTGCAGTTTTCTAATATGCATTTTTTTTGTTATTCCAGGGTTTATTCTTCAAGGATTCTAATTCATTGGCGTATTATAACATTCTGCCTGGAACAGTCATTGCACTACAGTTGAAAGAACGAGGTGGTCGTAAGAAGTAAAAAATATTTCTTGGAAAGGTCAGCATTTAAACTTCATAGTTATTTAAGAATAAAATTGTGACAAATTTCCATGTTTTAATATTTGTTACACTTTAACAGGAATATTAGTGTATGAAGGTTGAAAATCATTTGATCATTTTTGCAAAAATCACTTTATTGCCAGGGGCTGGAAACTTTCAGGAGGAATTCTACATATTCTTATATAAATTCGTTTTATTGATTTTTTTTCCTTTGTTTACAGTTTTATAAACATATATGCTCACAGAATAATAAATGTGTAGCAAAAAAAAATGAAACTTGGAAACTATGTAAATAATCAAGAGAACATTTCTGTCAAATGTTATTATATAGAAGAATTTTTCTTATCAATGCACATTGGAATGAAATTTAACGTCTTGACATACCAGCAGTTGTTATATTTTACATATAATATGTGCTTGTAATTTATTTTTAGTTTCATTTCTTTTAAGTATTGATTTCCCAGTGAATGTTTTATGTAATTCTGTGAATTTGTAGAAAAGGAATTAAATTTAGATTTTAGTATGTAGTAAAGTGTTTTAGTTCAACTAGTGAGCATGCACCTGAGATTTCCTATCCTTGATCAATGTAATCTATCTGGGATAATGTTGGGAAAAAAAGTTACCAAATTCTTTGTTTCAGAAACTGAAATTTGTAAATTAGGGATGTGTAAATCTGAATAATAAATCACCTGTGGGCTCTGAAACATTACTGTGTTTCAAGATGCAGATTTGCTTGACAATACAGTTTACTGTACAAATACAACCAACAATCAAAATAGTAATAATTTTGTAGAGGTTGTTGGTTTTTTAGTCTCATTTATTTGAAATTCATGTTTTATTGACTAGAAATGGGTTTGTGGCCAGTGGCTGTTGACTCTTGGCTATCTGTGATGAGTTGTATCTTCATTGTTGTAACCAAGGTGTCAATACATCTTGTTGATAAATTTGTTTTAGCCATCCATAAAGTTTCTTAATCAAAATTACAACTTTCAGCAACAATAATTTATGATAAATATGAATTATTTCTATACATAAAGAACAAAAAACCTGACAAATTAGTGTGTGAGAACCTTAAGAAATTGTTGGGAGTCCTGAGTAGTTTAATCTAAAACTGTTACTATCCTGTTCCTGGGATACAATCTTGGTGCACTCTGAAAAATTATGTTAGTTATTATAATTTTTTTATAATAATTTTTATGAACAGAACTAATATGAAGCATACAAGCTTTCTCAATAATTCATTGATTAAACTTGAATTTCATTTGCCAAAAGCCAATTGCCAAGGAAAAATTTCAACTTATTTATTTTAGAGCTTCATTATTCAAATTGTGACAATGTTGCAACCTGTGAGTGATAAATAAACACCTAGCAATTGTGTTCACTATTCTGTACTATTCTTACGAAGCAGGTTGATGAGAGACTTGGAAAGCTGGGAAATGCCAGGAAATTGGCAAATTAGTGGAAATGTCAGAATTTTTTTATGTCCTTGGAAAAATTATTTTCAAAGAAGTAGTGACCAAGAATTTATGAATTATTTATCATTTTAGCCGTGAATAAAATTGTGCAATGTCCAAAACTGCTCAAAAAATTGGTTTAGAAATTTTCTTTGTTTGAAAAGTGCACTATGTACAATTGTTGTCAAGCTTAGTTAGGTAAATGCTTATTAAAGGGTCTGTCACACAGAGTGGACAGTCTTCAAAGTTGCAGTGCAGACTGTCTGGTGTAAATGTGAATTTAAAGGACTGCTTGCATGTAATCAAAGAGGAGGCAGCCTGTCTTGCTGAAACAGACCTTAATTTGCACTGGTCTGTGGACAGATGTAATTTTTTGTGTTCATAACAGTCACCTACAGCAATTTCCTGCTTCTCAGTGGTTCTCCTCCAGTTAGTAATCTTTATTTTGATTCTTTTCCTTGGAAAATTTTGCAACTCTTCAAACTTTTCTCTGCACATTAAAAAATAAATAAAAACCTCCTGGAAATAATTCAATTCTATGCATAATACCTTAAATTCATCCACGTCTCCCTTTTTTGATTAGCAATACCTTGCTCTTTTTTGCATTTCTTCATGTGACACGTTGTACGTTGACTTTCATGTGACATCTTCTAATTTTGCTTTGTTAAAAGGAAATCCAACTAAGTGTAGTTGGACATAAGTAGTCCTAAATTGCACCCATTTTGTTCATAAAATATCACACAAAAACTTCCAATATTTTGAAAAAAACTACAAGTTAAATAATTTTGTGTGTCTCTTTTACAAAAAACCAACAATAAAAAAGAAACAACATAATATTGATTAAGATATTGCATTAAGAAGAAAATGTTTAGGATAAATATTGTGGATGGAGGACTGAATCAAGAAAAGAATTCAACATTGACACTATAACTCAAAAGTATGAAGAAACTACTAATATTTAGAACTGGTACATGAAATAAGAGTAAAATCTAATAGATTGCATGAACAAAGAAATCTCTGGCTTCAATATTGGCAGTCCAGAACAGGTTCCAAATACTTTAATTATTACAATTTTTGAATTTCCTGTGAAATGAATGAAAATTAGAATATGCCACATTATCGAGCAAACCTTAATCCTTCCTAGCAAAAGTATCCAGATGGAAATTTGGAGTCGTTTTTGAGAAAATCATTGTTAGGGGTTTTTTGACTTTCTCGTGTACTACAGATGTACAATAGAGAAAATGATGTAATGCTGCTGCCAAAAATGGTGATTTTCTGGAAAAAAAATTGTATTGTAGATCCCTGACAAAAAAAAGGTAATTCTTGTTCCTGTATTTATTAAATTACTTCGTCTTACTTTTTGTGTAGTTAGAATCGACGTTTTGTAAACCCTCGATTCCAAAAATTTGGTTTACAGCAAAACGTCTGTTCCATTCGTCTGTAAGGGAACAGCACTAGCAGCTAAATTGTAAGCAGAATATTTACCAAAATTGTTGTTATCTAATCGATCAGGTTGATGTTATGGACTCTTGAATTGGAAATCAATGTTTTAATTTTTGGGATACTTTACATGAAGACTCTAGAACATTTTCAAATTTTTGAATTAACTTCGTCCTTGGGTACTTTAAAAAAGTGGTATAAGTTTCAGTTTGTTTGAAATATCTAGATTTTGTAAAATGGCAAAAGTTCAAACATTTTCGGCATCTTCCTTCAACTTCTGTGTTTAAGATTGGAATTTTTTCTCTGAATAAAATTTGTTGTACAAAAGATCTTTAAATGGATATATATATATATATATATATATATATATATATATATATATATATATATATATATATATATATATATATATATATATATATATATATATTTTTCAAAATATAAATAGTTTTGGAGTTATTTTCTTTGAAATAAACCATGTTTTAAAAACAAACTTCTCTCAAAATTCTTTCCAATTTTTTTCATGAAACGTTTAGTTCAGATACACACACTGAATAAGATGGCATAAATACTATTTTGCTGTATTCTTTTGTGTTTTAAAAATTACACTAAAATGTTTTGAAATAACTCTCATATCATAAATATTTGCAATTCTGGAGATTTGAATACATTATCGCATTTGTGAGTATAACATGTGAGTTATAAAGTGCTTTAAATGATTTCTTACGACGTTTCTCAAAACTCCATATTTTTGTGTAAATGAGATCAAAATCCCACCTTTACAGAAATACTTGAATGACATTTTCACAAATACAGCTCCAAATTTTTTTCTGTATGAACTTTTTGTATGAATAGCGCTAAATGCACTGAGTAAAATCACACTAATGTCATTTTGATTTTTTAAAATTTCAAAAATATATTTGTTTAGAAATGTCTTTCATGTTGTTAATATTCATGTTTCAGTAATTTTGTATACAGTATTGCTTCTGTGAACATACATGCTCCAAATGATTTGTGATGTAGTTTCTTGAAAACTCAAAATGTTTCTGTGATAAAAGACGTCAAAATTGCACATTTTGAGAAATGATCAAATGACATTCTCTCAAAACCAGCTCAAAATTTTTCAATGAAAATTAAAGCATTTGGGACTATTTTCCTTTTCTGTAATATCCTTATAAGATATTTCAATTTACTATTTGAAGACCGAAAAATTGAAAAAATATGTGCGTGTTGGGGGGGGGGGAGATGGTTTTGGTGCTGATAGGTGTGAAGGAGGAGGGGCAAAACTGAATACTTAGCCTAGTCTAAAAAGTTTAGAAACCTAAAATACCCCAACATTTTTAAAGATCTGTTTCAAATTTGAGGGGCTGCGACATCTACCAGATCAATCTGGAAATATTTTCGTTGAAAATCCTGTGTACAATTTAGGCATTAATGTTATCCATGAACAGACAAATGATTGGTTTATGGGAAAAAATTAATAAACACATTTTCAATGTGAGGACAAAATACAACATATTTCCCTCAAAATTTTGTCATCAATTTTCTGCAGTATTACATTACTTTTTCTATAGTACTTACATAAAAATCAGATTTTTTATTTAAATTGGATTTTTGGAAACCTTATCAATTGCTTTTGCAAAGTCCAGGTAGATGACATCTGTTGGTTTTTTTATCTAAGTCTCTAATCCAAGTTTGTGTACACGAGAGCAAATTGGTGGTTATAGATAGCTCTGTAAATCTGAATTTTTTTCACAATATCATAAAAATGCTTTAAAAAATAGTCATGACTTATCTTTAACAAATGTCAAATGAAACTCATTCACTTGACAAAATTTATTCTAAAAAAAATAAATATTCCTTTTTTTATTTGAAAACATTTAAACTAATTTACCATTGTTAAACTACCTTTAATACACAAATCTTTTTCTCAACATTGCATAAAGTCATTCCTTGATATTAATATTCTGCTTGTTTCTGAACTTCTGACTTATCCTTCTTTTGTTTAATGAATATACTTTTCCTGCTACTTCTGTCACTTTTTTGGCCTGCCTTTCAAGTCTCTGGTCATGTCAGAGAAAATATGGCACTTGTATTAGCCTATCAATTAAGTTCTTAATATTAGCTTTAAGTCTGTGTTAAGTCCACAAGTCAATCAATGTGTTGAGAATAAAAAGTTCTTTAAGAGAAGAAGCATTTGAATTGATAGAAAGTGTTTGAGAGTTGTCCAGAAATACCACCTAGTGAAAATATGATCATCTCTGAAATCAATAATTGTTAGATATCAGACTACGAGAGAGTCTGAATTATCATTTCACCAAAATAATACAATGCTGGACGTTTTATAGTTGGGAAATCAACATCTACTGCAGCCTTCTATTAAAACCAAAATAAGTGTAAGTGATATGTACAAATCTGGTGAAGTCCACTCTCAAGGATCTTTAAAGGAGGTATTCGGGGTGGGGGGGTGGGGGGCAATAGGGGGCGACTGCCCCCCCCCCGAATGTTGGGATAAATTTAAAAAATATATATTTAGACATTTCATTAATTTTGCCGATCTTAAAATTTATGTTATAAAAGATTTACGTGTTACTTTCCCGCCCTGTTGACGAAGGGCGGCCAAATTAATTCAAATTTGGCGCCACGCTTCGAACATCTGTTTCGCTACTCTTTGAAGGTATTTAGAAAGAAAAGGTGATACATTTCAAAATTGGCGCCTTCGAATCTAAATTTGGTCAAAACCCCGCGAATTCTTTCACGATTGACAAATTCATTTTTGTATGAAGCTCTTTGCATTGGAGTTTCAACTGCTCCGAAAAGTCACCAATATATCGCACCACTTCCTGGGCGGCCGCGAAGAAGCTAAATATGTCAGATTTCCCGGAATCCAATTTTTCCCACATCAGACGCGACGAGCTCGCATTGTTTGAGAGAAGCTAAGCAATACGCGTTTTGGGCGCAATGAAAGTTGGTGGTACGTTGGCAGTAAGCAATTATGAAGTTTTCTCGAAACAGCGCTCTGAGACGCGGCAAGAAGCAGAAAGCATGAATGACGTGAAATTCGTAAGGAGAACGTTTATTTTCGTCTAGAGGTAACCATGACAATCTTCCAAATTTAATGATTATTATGGCATGGTAATAATGTTTGTCAATTGTATGTCGTCTTTTCAGAATTTTTGTCGTCTGATGACAGCAAGGCGATGCACAATCTTCTCTCTTTGCATTTTCTCCAAATGCTCTCCCAATCATCTAAGCAATATTTCGCAGCCTCAACACGTCCTTACTAACGTAGGAAAAAAATCGCGTTTTCCGGCGCCCGATTACATAACAATGTGTTCTTACTAAGAACATCGTAAAGCGAAAAAGTAAAAGGCACTGTATCGTGCGCCGGAAAACGGCGAATTTTCGACACAAAAACTTAACGGGCCCTGGTAACAAAAAATGGATAAATCCAGATGCTAAATATTGAAAAACTTGTGGTGCTAAAACAGCACGTACTTTATCGCCATTAGTAATTGTTATATAATTCTACCTTTATACCACAATTTCTCTCTGAATTATTTTTTGTAAAACTCATTTGAAATTTTAGAACATATAATGCGAAAAATATGCCAAATGCAAAAACGTTAAATACTACAATACTGATAGCGTTGGCAAACAAATAGTAGAAACGCTGCGTGGGCTACAAACCCACACAAATACTTTTTCTACCAGGGGGCACGAGTCCCCAGGGTGGGCACCTAAGCGTTAGCCTTTATCCGCAGCCCCCGCCGACGCACAAGTACGCCGACTGGCTGATATCCGGATCAACCGGAAAGCAGTTTGCCCTCACGGCAACCTCCCTGTTGGGGTTGGGGTCGCCCAGTTAGCTCAGAGCTACTAGCTCTCCGAGCTAGTGCTGGAGTCGAATGAAAGCGCCGGGAACAAGTCCTTCCTCTTTGCATAGAGTATCGGGCTACTGCCACGACGAAGCCAAGAGCCCTACAGTCGAATTATGGTTCAAGCGGCTTGGGGCCCTTTTACCGTCTCCTCACTGCCTACACCTTTAGGCTAACGACGTGAGTATCGCCGTAATCTAGGCAACCTGACTGGTGGTTCGGTTTCCCGCCGGATTCCAGAGCACTCCGAAGAATCTCCTTGATCTGATCCTGCCCAAAAGGTCGACGTGCCGTCCGCCCGCCGTCCGTCACCGCGACGCCCGAATGGTGGGTTACCGGGCGAGGACCGGCAACCAGGTAGCTTAGCATCACATCCTCACTGCCCACAGCTTTAGGCTAACAACGTGAGTGAAACTTAGGGTCCGAGTGATAGTCTATTATCATCTAGCAAATTATTTTCCCTTTCTTTAGCTGCGTTTTTATGCTTGGCAGACATCTATGGTTCTCTAGGTAATTGTTTGCTATGGCTTTCTAGGTAATGGTTTGTCAGTAAAGAATAACAATTTTGATTTTATATCAAATGCTTACCACTAATACAAATCGTTAGATCAAGTCCAACCCAGAAATAAAAACGAATGTTCATGAACTCTCTGATATTTCATTGCGCTTTGTTTTCATTCGTAGATTCTTCATCACTTTTGTATAAAATGTATACTCAAATAAAAACTTGATTACACATACACGCGGCCAACAACTCAACTGCACACGGTTCGGAGAGTGAATTTACTCAAAACTGTCAAAGCTCACCGACAGTCATTTCTCGCCGAAAGTAACGGAACGAGGCGCCAAATATTTGACGTTGATGAAAATGATCAAGACCAACTTGACGAAGGTTGGATAAGTCGGTAGAACTCACCGCCGACGGGACTAGTGCGCCAATGTCTTTGAATGTGCGTGATCTGAGCTGTCCGAGTGACGCCGCGTCGAAGGCTGTGTTGCCGACGTTTCGACCATCCTGCCGTGGTCTTCCTGGTCCTCCCTCGTGGTCGTGGTCACCCGGACAGCCCAGATCACGCACATGACTCTGGCCGCGGAAGCCTACGACTTCAATGTCTTTGAATGTTAATGTCACTACCTCCCAAATCGAGGGCTGAGAATAGGCAGAACTCGAATATCCTGGCGCGCAACCCCGTCAAGATCTCCGAATGTTCTTTTTTTCGTGTTCCCTCTCAATATCGACAATGTCACTCTTAATCCCCGGGTGTAAGCGAAGACAGTTTCGCCTGTGTTCTTCTGCGAAATAAAGTAAAATTCCCTTTGAGTATAATGGACGTTCCGATCAAAAAAAATTGCAAACTGGTGCCGTTGATCTCATAAAAAAAGAGGTGCGACACTAATCAAAACTCAGCGACTGAGTTCCCGGGCCCGAATATCTCGTACGCGCACATGCTAGCATAGACACTACCATAAAGGTGATTCTGTAGTGATATCCCATGTTGTACCTACACACACTGCAGTGTTCGAAGTCGTTGATCCCTCCAGTCAAGGTCTTCGTAATCCTAAAGCACACGTACGGCATTTTTCATTCATACTTCGATTTTAACTTTCGCCATGATTATGTACTGAGTTGAAACATGCGCTTTACTGAAAACGATGACGTATGTGACTATGCTAAAAATTGACGATAAATCTGAAAATAACAAAAAATCAAATTCAGGTTTACAAATCAAATTCTTGCCTTTTTCCCGTTTTCTGGGCTTTTTCAAATTCTCGGTTTTCAAAGATTCCAGGTTCGTCAATGGCCACCCTGTCATTGATACGGCGTCATCCAAACCGACTGTCTAATGTGCGAATTAACTGGTTAATTAACGAATTAGAAATATTTCGGAGATAACCCTTAATTTTCAATACCAACTCAACAAATGCAATGAAAGAATTATTATGTATATTTTTCGATATATTTGTAAATTTCAAATGTACCATTATCTTCAGAGCCGACATAATGATCAGAAAAAAAGTTAAAAAGTAATAATTATTGGCCTGATTGATTTTGTACCATATCCAACTCCGGGACGCCATGAAATACCAGAACTTTCCCGGTGATTATTACGACTGCAATACACGAGTCAAATCATTAGATATCTTGAGGATTGTTGATCAAAATGGCTGTGTTGAAATTCGTTGCTTCTGAAGGAATCAAATATAATAATTTAACGTGATGTGCCTGACCTTTCTTAAAAGATCGTGACCGTATGGCAGTGCTGGATACGGTCGCGATCATGCGACATTAGCGGCACGACCGAGAAAGACGCGAAATACAGTCCCATAATTCCACCGTAAAGTAGGGCCTTGAGGGGCAGAGTAATAAAAAACGCACTATAATACAGTAGTCTAGGACTTTTGTAGTTCTCGTGAGCTTGTCATATGTCTTCTCTTACAGTCTCCGCGTTCTCAATTCCAGTCCTCCGTTTTTAAAACGATGAAACTTATCAATCTTCCAACCCATCATTGTGCCCTATGCTCAAGATTATAAACCTTTGCAATCATTTCAGCACTGATTTTGTTCTATGATTGTTCGATTCAAGATAGTATTTCTTGGTCGTGATTTGATTATGCTTGTGTGACTACCATTGGAGCCGGTACTTGACTAATATTGACATCTTCACTTTGTAACCAGCTATACTAATTAAGAGTTCGATTACCTTAGAAACCGCCTTTCACATCTATTAATTTGAAATCTTGTCAGGTAGCATGTCATTGTTTACAGCATTTAAGCGATTCAAAAAACTCCTTGCCATCACTTTGAAATCCGTTCCAAATTAGGACAATAATGACTTTTTCTTTCACTTTACTCACGTCAATTTATAAATTACGCCTCTCTTTTCTTTCTCAATGGGCAAGTCCACAAAGGCTATGTATGTATGTATGTACTGGGCGCGACAGCCCGTGAATGGTCTCAGGTCTACCGGCGACGTCCCTACCTCGCAGCCATAGGTTGAGGGGATACGTGTGGTTAGCACGTAGACATCCCCACGCAGTATTCCGGTCTTCTCAACCTGAGAAGTGAATTTTCTCATCGTCACACAGCAACATATACTGGGATATTGCTAGGGAAACGCACACTATAATCTTGCCTGGCCGAGAATCGAACCCAGGGCCGCGTAGTGGAAAGCGAGCACGCTCACCAACAGCTAGCGATGAGGCTCCATAAAGGCTATTCTTATTAATTTTATTGAAAGGGCAGCCGAGTAGGCCCTTTGTTCTGAGAGGGGCTAACCAATCTATCTTCCGATGGAGTTCTGCTTACCAAATTCGGTAATGAGAAGATCCTCATATTCGTCGGCCTCTGACCCAAGCATGCATTTCATCGCTTCCGCCTATTCCTTCCAATTTAAAATGTTTTCTATTATTCATCTCCAAATTATGTCAATTCCACATTACTAACATTACTGCGACTGCCTCTTTCAGTCTTTGAGTTCGCAGGACTCCAGAGGCGTGCTGAGATGTCCTTCGGTTCGTGGAAAGTACTTGGATTGTGTTATAATCAGTGACTCCAAAGTCTTAATATGGTTATATCAGATTATCATTACAATGTTCACTTGGTCCTCTCCATCATTATTTCATTTGAAATTCGTACCATGTTTAGGTCTTTCAGAAATTGTTTTAATGTATT
This sequence comes from Gryllus longicercus, assembly GCA_038098605.1. Classification (NCBI taxonomy): domain Eukaryota; kingdom Metazoa; phylum Arthropoda; class Insecta; order Orthoptera; family Gryllidae; genus Gryllus; species Gryllus longicercus. The sequence continues at coordinate 941,186 of JAZDUA010000553.1, forward strand.
GCTCAAGATAGTAACAATGACTGATCAGTTTCAACAATATTTTTCGTTGGAGAAAAATAAAATGAAAATAAATTCAAAAATAATTTGAGTTCCAATGGTTGCACAAGAACTTTTGTGATAGTTACAAATCTCGGCGAATGCTTTAACTAAAAAGCATCGTCCGAAATCTATCCCTATCTATCTTCTCCCCCATACGTCACATACAGTTTTTTACTGTTTTTTTACAAAATAAATCTAAATCTATTTAGCAATATTTTTATTGACACTGGATAAGACGTGTTTTAGCCAGAACACATGTAGTGAACTTACATCGCAACTGAAAGAAAAATTCAGTGGGTCCGCAAAAGAATTAGTATACTTGAAAAATTCTCTTGTAACGTGGAGTCATATTGAATTGAAATGGCCGTAAGACGAAGCCCACGCCTCTGCGATATTTCTCTCTAGTGCATTCGTAAACGAGTGGCACAGAAAAATGAGAACAAAAATTCTACTTCCATACAAAACAACTTTTGGCAAACTGAGATGGCTGTGTGATATTTCATTCCCATTATTGGCAACAGTCCAGAACTGCTAACGATTTCATGTTTTTTCTTATAGGTATCGATACTCGAAGTATGCTATAAGTATAAGAAAAGTTTGCTTTACTGTTTCAACTCAGTCTCCCGAGCCGTGCCAAAACAAACTCGCAAAGAGGATAAGATTTATGTAGAAATAGTATTTTGTAGTAAAACATACGCAATTTTTTAGAAGATTCACGTTTTTTGAAATATTCATTAATAACAATTGGATATTTAAGAGATGTTGATAATATATTAGTTGAACATAAGAAGCTATGAGTTTTATTTTCTCTCCTACTATATTACGTACGAATGCACAATAATTACGTATTTACGTTGTAAACAGAGTGTTGTAATGCTGCAGTGAAAAATTGCGATTTTTCTTCAGAAAAAATTGTATTGTGGAGACCTGATATTGACACTATTACAACAGCACATACTTCCTCGCATTATTTGTAACTATTAAAGTATTCGAAAACTCAGAGAGTGTATCGGAAATGAGATCTTCGCCATTTTTTAAGCGGCCTTTGCTCTATGCGAGTACAAAAATTAAAGAAGAAATTTGGAGCCTTCTGAAAGAAAAAAAAAATAAATTGCCTTTCCTTCAAGGGAAAAATTATCAGAAATCTACTTGCTTTTTCAAAAAACATGTTCACGATCTTAGTTAAAGATCTAATTTTTTGGAACAGATTTCGTTAGGGAAAAAAATTCTATCATCAAATTTGTAGTTTGCAATGCTATTTTTTGTTGTCATTTTCGAAAATGGAACTTGCGCCAGTTTTATGTGCATACAGTGCTATATTAAAGAAAAAAATAAGCAGAAACAATTTAGAGACATTTTTGAGAAAAGATCTGTCAAAAAATTGTGTAAATATCACGCAAAATTAGGCTAAAACTACTTAATTTTCGAAAAATGATACATGCCATTATTTAAAGATATCTCTGAAGAAATAATTCATTAAGCAAAAAAATATCTTCTTTAAATATTGTAGTTGAGTAAGAAGACGCCAAAAATGAGGAAATTTTGCAATTTTTACAGAAAATTCAGAGTTCAACGAAAGTGAGACCTACGCATTTTACACTCTCTATGGGGGAAAAATTAATTAAAAATTTGGTATAATTTTCGAGAAAATTTTGAAGATATTGTTAAGGCTTGATGAAGAACCTTAAACAATCAAAATATTCGTTTCAAACTCACAGGCTCTCGATTTCAGCAAGGAAATATACATTTTGTACTTTACAATACTTTATACTTCCTAACTATAAAGTGTATGCGAGAAATTAAAAGTAGATAAATCTTGTTGCTATATATTGTAAATCACTTCCTCTAACACGTTCTGCAGTCAGAATCCTCGTTTTGTAGTTTTGGTATAGGCCTCAGCAGAACGCTCCGAGGAAGACCACAGTATGTTGGCCGGAACGTCTGCCACTACAAGAGACGTGGCTCGTCTCGGATAGCCTAGGCCACTGTTATTCAAACTGTGAGACGCGCCTCCCTAGGGATGCGCGACAGTTTCAAAGGGAGAGAACTTCAATTTTTCAGCCATGGCGGATATTCACGACAAAACGTAGATTAAGAATAAATCTCCAGAATGAGATGCGTACTGCCATTTCTAAATTAGGACTTCTTGGCTATACGAGTGACGCCGCGTCATTCGCTGAGATGCCGACATTTCGACTGTCAGGACAGACAAGCCTGCGACATGACAGGCGAAACGTCGGCCTTTCAGCCAACGACGCGGCGTCACCCGGATAGTCAAGAAGTCATGAACTCGAGCCACGGAAGCTTACGTGTACATATCCAAATTAGAGATTCAATGAACTGTGAGACACCAAACAAGCCCATCCATATCACTTTTCTGAACTATCAATATGCTCGTTTTTCATTTTCCTTGCAGTTTTCTTCACTTTGTAAATGAGTGCCCCTCTGCGCGTTTGGAAGATGACGCCACAGCAGATATTTACTGTTGATGTATCAATAGATGCAACAGGTTCTATATTTTTAAGGATGTGCTGGTAATGGTAAGGTTTAGCTAGTTGTGGTAATAAGGAGTACTTTTGTCAAGTTGTCATGTTTGCTGTAGACATACACAGGCTTACGAGTTCTCTGAGAGCTTTATTGATGTTATTATATTTTTTAAAGAGGCGGAGACGAGAAACTCCACCTGACAATTTTTGATTAATTCAGGCAAGTGACCTCCGTAATTCAGCCTTCCTTAGTGTGGCAGTTAGGCCCAAGCGACAGTCTCTGCCTTCAATATTTCTATTTAATATAATGTAATACTTCTATTTACTGTGATTTAATTCCATATTGCTATGTGGTCAGGCACCTCCCGTGTTAAAATATTTTTGAATGTTTTCACTTGGGCACCTTTCACTCAATATTAACTACGTGAGGTAGCAGGGAATTGCGTTTGCTTTTGAACAATAATATATTGTTATGTAAAAAATTCTGTGTATACTCATCCCGACAAATTTCTGCCTTCGAGTTCTATCTTAATTCATTACAATGGGGAAGATGACTGTCTGGGGGTTCAGTGAAATATTATTGAAGGATTGCAAATTACTGATAGTGCAATCACGGAATTCTAATTTACATATTGATTTTATTTCACAAGATTTTGCGAGATCCCCGTGACCGCAATCGTGTGGAACCGCCGCTAAAGCTGTTATTTAATTTAACCCACCTTGCGAGGATTTCATTTGATTTATTTTCGTCCAAAAACAGTAAAAACCGTACATGACGAATGGGGAAAAGTATAATTTGCGCTCGTTTTCTTGAGTTCCAGAATTTCCACTCCCATCATTTTATTATACGTAGTTGAGTAATGAATAAAAATAACAACAAAACACGGTCACCAACATTTACAAACTAGAATATTTCGCCCCTGAATTCTAGAAAACTTATTTGCATGGGTAAACGAACTGTAGATTTGGTATTTTTAAATTGCTACTCCTACAACTTCAAGCAAAAGGATATTTCAACAATATGTGCTCTTTACGAAGTTACATTTATGTGCAGAAGATAAACTATACTGATTTAAATTTAGATTTATTCAGTCAAAAAAACAGTAAAAACTGTATGTGACATAGGGGGGAAAGATTATCTGCGCACGTTTTCTTGAGTTCCAGAATCCCTTCCTGTCATTTTAACTATAAATAGTGGAAAGGCGAGTAAAAGTTTAACATAAATAAATAAAATAAATAATTAAATAAATAAATTTTAAAAATCGTAAGATTAGCAATATTTGAAAAATAGTCATTTTCGTTTCAGTTTCGTTTCAGTGTAATAGAAAACTTATTTGCATCGGTACACGAATTGCAAGTATGATCGAGATGGGAATCATTGACCCGGAAGCTGAAGTACATTATTTGTTACAAACATATTATGTCTTTTAAAACAATTATACAATACAAATGTAAACTAATTCAGTATATATCACTGGTTTGTTAAAATAAACATGATTTTTCTTTTTGATAGTCAGTATAGTCTCTACTTGTTTAGAAACAGTTATGCAGCAGAAAAGATTTTACTTTTGACTTAAATTTATGAACCGACTTTAATTGCTTAATGTCATCTCGCAGTGCGTTGTAAACTAACGTACATGTATTGTATGTGGATTTTTGATAGTGAGCTGTTGATACTGACACTTGATGAACGTGATTTTTACGACCTGTGTTGTAATTATAAATATCAGTATTGCATGAAAATATGATCGCACCGTTAAGTAAGTCAGTTTTGACATATATTACAGATTCGTAAATATATATTCAAGGCAGAAGTAAGATTCCAAGCTCAATGACGAGAGGCTTGCAAGGGTAACGCGGATGGCATTTTTTCATTATTCGATTTTTTTTTTTTTAATCTAAAGGTCTGAGTGATGAGTTTCCCCAGAATCTCAGGCGGGAATGTACATTTGTAAAATACACGCAACGAGCTGCATGAAGGCTGACTCAATTTGATAGAATTCTGAATGCGTAACATAGTGAACTTAATTTAGTGTTTTAATTTTGTTATATGTACATTCCATTTAAGGTTTGACTGAATTGACAGACCTAGAAATTTTGTTACCTGAACATCACCTAATTGCATATTATTCATTTTCAATGGAGCATGTGATTGCTGATTTCAAAGGCAAAAATACATTGAAACTGTTTTTCCTTCATTAACTATTAATTTGTTATTACAAAACCAATTTCAAACTTCTAAAATCGTACTTTTTTTCCCCTAAGAACATTCGTGTCATCGGCAAACAGAACCGTTCTTCCGTTTTTGATAGACGACGGCATATCTTTTGCGTATAACAGAAGGAGGATATGACCTAAGATCGAGCCGTGCGGAACCCCATATTCAATTGCTAAAGAATTGCAAAGATAAGTAAATAATGTCCTTTCGTGCCAGTACGGTATTTCTACTCTTTGAGATTGATGTTTAAGGTTCGAAGTTATCCAATCTAGGGCGATTCCACGAATTCTATAAGAAAGTAATTTTGATAGCAAGATGTTATGGTCAATAACGTCAAAAGCTTTCGAAAGATCTAAAAATATTCCAATGGGTGCTTCAAATAATACTGTGGATACTACAGGACAGAAGTGTCGACTTGACAGCAGGGAGTGGGGGAGAGAGATGTTGCCACTTACTCGGGTGGCAGACACGTGGTCGTTCTTGCGTCAGATCAGCAGTCGAAGCGTACACATCCAACTTATTATATTTATAGTATAATTGTAATGATGACGCTAGTTTATTTCATGAAGTACTGTTACAAGAATTTATCACACTCCCTTACACTAATCCCGTCAAAAACAAAAAATAACGAATAGTTTTTGCATAACGCGTAAAGCAGATAAACAGTAAGTACAGCGAGACGCGTTTTTAGAAGTAAGACGCTTAGTATTATGAAGGTATCTAAACCGAGACATTTCTTGGTTTGAGTACATACGTTTCACGGAATGTTCACAATTACATATAATTGCAGTTCTTTTTGATGTTACTCACTTTACCTGTAATTTACGAACACTTTCAAGGATGCGTTCTACCAAATACATTAGCGTAAAGAAAAAAATTAGAAATGTTCTTTAAGGTGGATGTACGTATACATTGTGTCATAAGTATATCAGCCTTTAAATATTATCACTATATATATATATATATATATATATATATATATATATATATATATATATATATATACTAGCTGACCCGGCGAACTTTGTTCCGCCTTAATGGCAATAAATAAGCAGATTGTGTTTTTTTATTGGAAAAAATACAAAAAAAATTAAATAACTACATTAATCATTCATTATTATTTCTGTATTTTAGTACATAGGTTGCTCTTCACTTAAGTACCTTGTGATACACGACATTTTTTGTTTTATTATCAGGCGCAAAAACAAACAACGCAGATGGTCTTCCGACCCGTGAACATGCCACGTATAATTGACCATGGGAAAAACATGAATGTTCTAGATTTAAACCACAAACTTTTAAGGATTGGCCTTGTGATTTGTTGATGGTCATGGCAAATGCAAGACGTATCGGAAATTGAAGTCTTTTAAATTCAAACGTAATATCGGTTGGGATCATCGGGATCCTCGGAATGAGAACTTCCTCACCTTTGAATTTTCCTATCATTATCGTAGCGTAAATTACATTGTTCATCAATTTACTAACCACCAAACGCGTACCGTTGCACAGTTTTGGTTGGTTTATGTTTCGAAGCATGATTACTACGGAGCCAACCTTTAGGCGTAAATTGTGCGGTGGTAAGCCAGGCACGTCCAAAGAGTTTAAAAATTCAATTGGATAGTTGGTGGCTTCATCTTCATTTGTGACGCAGTCAATAGATTTGAATGAATGCATTGTTCCAATGATCTTATTTTGAATTATGTAGTTCAGGTCATCTACATCTTTATTCTTAGCCGCTAAAATTGCTCGCTCACTCAACCATTCATTATTTTTGTAGTTAGAAATAATATTTGGAAATACATTGTTGATAAGTTCGTCTTTTGATGAGACAAAATTACAGAAATTATTTGGAAATGATATTAATCCGCTCGATTCATCGACAGGTACTTGACCATTACCGATAGTCAGCAATTGCTCCGAGAAATCTTCAGCAGATGTATCATTAAGCAATGTAACTCTCATGTTTGTTGTCAGCTGCAGTTTCTTTACATAGCGCCATAGATTTGACGATTTGAGGCAAGCGTTTATTTCATCGGCAGCCGTAGATCTTGGAATTACTGGCAGTATTTGGCGGAAATCGCCAGACAGTAAAATCATTGCTCCTCCAAAACATCTCGAGTCATTGCGTAAATCTTTTAATGTTCGGTTAAGTGCTTCTAATGCACGTTTATGCGCCATTGTGCATTCGTCCCAGATGATGATTTTCGATGCCGCTAAAACTTTGGCCATTGCTGAGTGTTTTGCAATATTACACGTTGGTTCTTCAATAGTTTGAAGATTTAACGGTAATTTGAATGCTGAATGAGCCGTACGGCATCCTTCTAACAATGTGGCTGCTATTCCAGAAGAAGCAACTGCAACCGCTATGTTGGATCTCGCCCGAACAGTTGCTAAAACTAATGACATAAGGAATGTCTTGCCACTTCCACCAGGGGCATCTAGGAAATATAAACCACCATTTTCATCAGCGATTGCCTTCATTAAAGTATCATAAACTTCCTTTTGTTGGTAATTCAACAGGGGTACATTCCTTTGAACTACTAAATCTAATTCCTGGTGATCATATTCACGTTCCCGTTCCAATTCTCGATTAAATGCGTCATTCATTTCACGATTTGGCGCTGGCATTCCTAACCTGATTAATAAATTACCGCACATGAGGTAACACATATAATCGATCAAGAGTAAAGCACGATTATGTATCTCCTCATTCATCTCAATATCGTGATTTCTGGAACTGACACGACTTTGATGTAAAATATCTTCTGACATACTATCCTTGTATTTGTGCCACAGGTTACATGGGTTTGATGGAAAACATGTCAAAATAATGATAGCGAATAATGTGCGTATCTGACTTGGAGATGCAGAGATAATGGCTTCATCGATTGTCGTATCCCAATGGGTATCGTTTTCTAATAAGTTCAATTCTTCACATGCAGCACGATATGTTGGGAATATTACACCATTAACAGTTCGTAGTGTCTCAAATGAAGTTGGCCCACGCACATTTACCAGCAACAACCGCAAATAGAAACATTCATCATTCTTTGGATGAACTGTATACATACGACCAAGAGCATCAGTAGAACGCACATCTGGATACCCAGGAACCGCATCACCTTGCTTCCGTCTTTGAAAATTCTTGGGTGAAGCATTCCAAGTATAATAACGTGGCATCTCCGAGTAAAGCAAAGTTCGTGCAAACTGATCGCTTTGGCAGATTGCAAAAAAACTGGTCAATGTAGTTGCTGGAGGTGTTTCAGCACGTTGCGTAGCATTCGAAGCCGTGAAATATACTCGTTGACCATTCTCCAGATGCACCGCCAAATGTATAACAGTAGGATGACGTTCGTGAATTGGAAATGCGAATATACGCCAAATCGCTTCATTACAGTTCACATAACGACCAACTTGATAGCGTGAAATTTCATCGTTGGTATTTGAGGATTGCAATCCAAAAACCGCCATATCACTGCCTTTCGTGACATATTTGCAAATATATTTTATGGACTTAACTGAATTGCAGTATTCAACGTTGCAATGTGTCTTGAACGTTTTAGAAATAAGTGGCGAATATGGAACAATCCAACTGTTGTCGACAACGAAATCCATTCTTTTCACTTTCGTTGTGACAGTTCGACCGTTGTCATCTGGTGATCGACGCCGATACAGCGGATACCCATCGTTGCCAGTGACAGTCTCCGCCGTTAATTTCCGTGGATATCGTTTAGAGCACTTTCCATTGACCATGCAAGGTGATTGGGGATTGATGGCACCACACGGTCCATGAATCATATTAGTAGTAACAACATCATGTAGGTCTGGATCGACTTCATGATCAGGAATCTCGGCACATATGATATTATCTATTTGGTTAGGCTGAATTCTTTCCACTAACCAAATAAGAATGTGTGCGTGCGGCAGGCCTCGCTTTTGCCATTCGATTGAATACATCCAGCATCGAGTATCTCCAAAGACGCGTTGTTTAACAATAAAGTTCATCAGGGACCGAATTTTTTGCCTGAATATACGTGCTGTGATGTCGTGTCTATCATTTGATGTTTGTCCGGGAAGCAGCAATTGAGTAATTTCTATCCATTTTGGATTACAGGTAAAAGTAATAAAGAGATCTGGCCGGCCGTAATGACGAACATATGTCATTGCATCTTGTGCATATTCATGCATATGACGTGGGCTACCAATGTACGTCGCCGGCAGAATAGTTAATCGACCAATATTAGCTGCATTTCCTTCAGTACTAACTGCATCACGTAAATGGATGTACTCCTCAGAACGCAGTTTGGCTTGGTTCAACCTAATAAATGTTAAACGTTCCGTTTCTATTTTTACATACATGTCAACGCAATACTGCTGAAACAATCGACGAAACCGCAGCAAATAGTTGTCAGCATTTTGACGAATCATCAAACGATATGCATAATAATTCATTGAGCTAACTTTCTTTGTAGTTTCTTCACCTGAAATTAAAAATTTGATAATTAACCATTTCAAAGACAAATAATACAGACATTAACCATTATTAAGATACTGATACTTTACCATTCAATGGATTTATCATTTTAATATTAAAATAATATCCATCTTCTCCTTGCCAAAACATCAGTGGGTATTGCAATGCGTCATATGATCGATGAGTTTCAGATATTTGTTGCAGTTGCCCAGTATCGCGACGTGTAAGCACAATATCGCGTTTTTCCAATTGTTCACCAACAATCAGGATGGCAACTTCGTCTACTGTTGGAGCATTAAATGTGCGTTCGTGTGTTCCAGATGGTCGTTTATCTGCTTTGATGACAACTTTATAGTCATCATTTGGCATGCGCTCTAAAGCACTCTTAAACAACCTGACCAACGCATGATGTTCATGAAGCAGACACTGCAAGTCTTGAATAATTGCTTGCTTCATTCCTGCATTGATCCCTAGGCGTCGATCAAGTTGTTCTTCCATGTTGCCCATGAAATATATTTGTAAAAATTTATTCTGTGTATCTTCGAAAGGTAGTAATGATCCAATTCGATGGTGAATCTGTCCTTGTATCTACAAAATAAAAACCAGACAGTATTAACTGGGTTATAAACACTTTTTCTGTGGGAGAGTAGAGTTCAGTATTAGCAAATATAATACATACCAATAGATAAATTAAGTTATTCTTTAACTACATTCAATGTAAATACAAAAATAAATACCTTAAATGTCGGATTAAATCCTCCTTCTTCGATAATGTCTGCCCCAAATGACGTCATTTGGAAACAACTATTGTATTTTCGAGTATTTGCAAGAAAGTGGCGTGATTCTTGTGTTGCGCCACAAAGCAATGAATACAATGGCTCATGTGGCGGAGTCAACACTGGCAATTTCACTTTACCATTAAGGCAGCATAATCCAGGCGTTTCTCCGGAAAACTTTAATGCACCACAATACTCGCAAACAACGTCCATTTGCCCAATGCAAACGCTAGGATGCAAGCTGTAATCATTGCTGCAATCGTATCGAAACGCTGCTCGATTCAAATCAGCTAAATATCTTGTTCTGCGTCGCAAATTATCTATTTGTTGCCTTCTGTTGTTCGCTCGACGATTCTGCATTGCCAACCGAGCTGTTTCACGGGCTGCTTCACTTTGCTCTCGTGATTGAGAAGCACGAAGTCGAGCCATACTATCACGGCGCTGTTCACGTGCAATTTCTTGTTCTTCTTCAGTCCTTTCATTTGCAGTATTTTGTATTCTTCTTGCATTACGGCTTTGTCGGGAAAGATTCGATCGTCTTGGTCGCGGCATTATTAATTAAACTTCACTTCACTTCAATCCACTTGTTAATTATTTATTTAATAGAAAAAGTTTTAATATTGATTTCTTACAAATATCAAATTGTCATCCATATGTCATTACATAGCTGTCATTTTACGTCAATTACATAGCTGTCATTTGCGTTTTGTTATTCCAAGTCTGATTCTTTTTTGTTATACCACGTTTTATAGTGACTGACGTTTCATGTCAAGTCACACGGGAACGCTGTCAAACGGGATAAAAAGTATCCTATGTCCGTCTCCTGGCTCTAAGCTACCTCCCTACCAATTTTCAGCCAAATCTGTTCTGCCGTTCTTGAGTTATAAGTGGTGTAACTAACACGACTTTCTTTTTTTTATATATATATATATATATATATATATATATATATATATATATACCACACAGAACCGCACCCGACGCATGAAAATTGCTTCGCGCTGAGATTTCAATTTTTTCTTAGTGAACGTCGGCAACTCTAGTGACATCATCACAATTTGAAGCCTCTGATTGGATAACCAAACCCCCTCTCCTCTGTCAACCGGGAGCTGCTTAAGTAGGCAGATGAATTATTCGCAGAATGGGGACTATCTCAGCTTTTGCTCAGTGGGAAACTCGACGGAAAATCCGTTCTAGATGAGAGAATAGGATATAGAATATGCGATTAAAAACATTATAATATGTTTCCATAAATATCAAACAGGAAATTTACTTTCCTTTTGCAGGTAATTGTATTGAATTATCTTCTAGCTTTTGTTGAAGTCTCTCTCATTCTCTCAGGAAACGAGGTGGGGATTAAACAGTCGAAGTCTTGGGTTGAAAAGAGTTTGTTGTCTTTTTGCTATTTCCTGTCAGAATTGATATTGGTAATTTGCTGTAGAAGATGTTTTTCTCGGGTCATTGCGTAAAATTGTGCAATTTTAGATAAGTCATAATAATAGAACTTACTTAAGTTAGTATTTCAATTTGAATGACGTAAGTGAAGATATAACGGTATCGTCTAATGCTTGGCTGTCATGATAATCTCGTCAAATAGAAATCATAATTAAAAAAGCAAATTCATTAGTATTAGCTTAATATACTCCTGTATCTAAATTCTATTTTAAGATCATTTCCTTTCTATTAGTCATAATTATTTAAAGAAATTGGGATTATGTAATATAATGTAAGGAAATTCATAACAAAAAACTATGAAAAAAAGTGAAATATTTTTCGTAGTGCTCTAGGCAAGTCTATGGCATCGTTTCAATCATGTTTTAAATCACCCCTCTATACTAAGAAAAGCTCACGGTTTTGTATGATTTTTAAGACTCCTTCGGCAAAAATTGTCCTATAAAAGTGCTACCCCTGGATATGAAATTGCCACCAAAGAAGCATCAAACAAAATTCTTGAATTTGTTGCTTATGTTTTAAAGAAGTCTGCAGACGCACATGCAACCCGCCACTTTCATTAAACTACAACACACGTCACCATCGTCCAAAATTTTGAAACTGTGCTTCCTGTGCCTTTAAATCCAACTGGTTAAACAAATATACCTCTTCTCAGATCAAGCCAAGGCAAGAATTCTTTGCCGGCATGCTTGAAGAGAGGTTTGTTAACAACACTACACAGGCGGTTGATGAGGAAAAGGCTTACGCGAATCTACAACAGCTACAACATCTACAATAGCGGTACTTTCTAGAAAATTGGATATTCGCACGTATCTCCATGCTTCCGAAAACCGGTAAGGATTTCACGATCGCTGCGAGCCACAGCCCAATCAGCCTCCTTCCTGTTATGGGAAAGGTATTCCAGAGGTTTCTACTCGCGCACATTCTGCCAACTGCTCTCTCGCGGAACCTCATCGGAGATGAACAGTTTGCCTTCAGACCGGGCCATCCCGCTTCACTACAAGCACTTTGCATAGCCCAACAGATTTCCGCTGATCTTTTACTTACACAGGATGTACCTGTCGTATCTCGACAGGATGGAAGCCTTTGACGAAGGGCCTCACAGTACACTCAAAACAAAACTTCGGCGGCACCTTCCACAAGACGTAACCGAAATGGTTAAGTCTTTCCTCACAAACCGCGCATTCGTGGTCAATGTGGGCAAAGCGAGATCCTCAAAGCAGAGAATTGCGGCCGGAGTCCCTCAGGACTCCGTCCGATCTCCGCTACTGTTCTCGCTGCCTCCGCTATGTCAGTGACATAACACATATACCACGAATACGGCTTTTCCTTGCTGATACGGTCCTTCCTACGCTGATGACATAGCCGTCTTAGCAAGAGGAATAAAACTAGACCACAAATGGGAAATACTTGAAAAAAGAGATGAACCTGACGCTGAAGTGGGCGGAACAAAACCACTTGACGTTTTCAGTGGAAAAGTCGCAGGCAATGTTACACCCGCCACAGACAAACGTTTTACACTAAACGTTTTACACCACCAAAACAAATTACACTTAGAACACAAGAACTGACATGAGCGCCTAAGTCAACTTATTTAGGCGTCACATTTGATCGAAGGATGCGCTGGCATTTACATGTCAGGCGAATTCGATCAAAATTACAGCAAAAAGTTCGACTCTTACAACCTCTTTTGAGGGAACCTACACTCTCCTTAGAACGTCTATAAATCGTGTTGCCTACCTCCTCACAGCTGTTGAATTTGAATTCTCTTCATTTTAAAATGATAAATCTAAATCATTAAAATTCTGGACAATCATCTGACAATAAAAAACATCTACTCGTTATAACACTAGTTTATGTTCATCCACGCCAGTTGAACAACTGTTTTCCTTTGCGGGTTTTATACATTCGCCCACCACGGGTTTATTGTCCGATGATTTGTTTCAAAAGCTGGTCATTTTAAAAGGAAAGTCAGTTTCATTTGAGCGAGTCATATTTTTATATCATTTTATATTTGAAAGTGTTTATACACACTACTCGTATATGTATATTACAATTGGTGATTGTTCAGAAATTTGTATGACTGGCAATTCTAATTTATTGTAGTTGACAGTTACAATATATTGTTGCAATAAAAGATATAATATAAAATTACTATATTTACTGTATTTTGATTATTTGAAGTATTTTAAATACGTATGTATTTAACAAATCAAAGTTTGTATTTAAATACTTATGTACAAAGTATTTTGGCGAAGTATTTAAATACTAAATATAAAGTATTTTGACCAACCCTGATGCTCGTGTATATACGAAGTAGTGTACGTTAGAGGAAAATGTTATGAAATGCTGCGGAAAATTGATTTTGACAAATTAACGGAAATACGTGGTCTTTTGGGCTTCCCTGACCCCCAAAAATTGTTTTATTTTCACGAAGTCCATCTGTCCATTTGTCTATCAGTCCGTCCGTCCAGCTGTCGGACTCCCTGTCCGTCCGGTAACAACACTAGTACCTGAACTCTTCCTAGGATTTTTGCCAAAATGAATATTCCCTGATCTATTTGGCTTGACTCAAGGTCATGTGATTTTGAAAAGAATTCTTCAAAATTTGAGGGTACTTTACTTGAAGCTTCTGGGTTATTTTCAATTTTTTTTCAAAAATTCCAAATTATTTTTTTAAAATTTCTTGTAAGAGTTCAGTGAATTACATTTATAAATATGACTATTTCACTGTTTACTGAAAATTTTCGATAACAGCAAAAGTTTGAAATTTTTTGAACCTCTTGAACAACGTGTTGAAGATACATATTTTTCCTGAAATGCAATTTGTTATCCATATTAGTTCTTTAAATCGTGTTAAGGATTTTTTAACAAAAATATTACTAGCTTTCAGGCATTTTTAGTGAAATAAAGGCAATTTTAAATACAAGTTATTTTTCTCAAAAGTAACTTCAATTTTTTCTTAAATTATTTTACAGATAGTGTTAAATAACATAAAAGCCATTTTGATTTCTTCTTTGATTTTTCAAAATTACACCAATGTATTTTTTTAAAATATATCTCGCGACATTAATGTTTATATTACAAATTTTCTTTATATATTATTGGACATACTTTTTACGAAGTTCCTCGAAAACTCAAAGCTTTCTGTAAAAATGAGCTCAAAATTGCGAATGTTTAGAAGCATTCAAACGACACGATTTTCGGAAATGGTTCCGATTTTTTCAATGAAAATTTGAATATCAGCAGTGTTGACTCATATGTAATATTTTAAAGTCATTTTTGCATTCTACTATTAGGGGTCGAAAAGTTGAGAAAATTTGAAAGAAATATCACTTAGACGAAAGGTAGCTGCTGGTAAGAGTGTGGGGGCAAAACCAAAAAGGTAGTTAAGACTAAAGAGATTTGGAAACTAATTAGTATGAGAAATTGTGTATTGTTCTCAAGCACCATTATTTAGTATTTATTCTTGTACTCATATATTTGAAGGTTTAGCTTTTCTTCGTACCTCTCTCTGTGATAGGAGTGGCCAGAAACCTGAAGTATTTCGGAATTTAATATTCTGTGAGGTATAACGATGAGTCTGTCTATTTGTTAATATACGTTTAAAAATACCTGCACTTTTACTCTACGCGCCGCATTATGTAGCTCACAGTTGAAGGCCAAGCCGAATAATGTGCGAAATGTTCGCCTGGATTCAAATAGTTTGATACCGTAATTTCAAACAAAGAATTATATAATATGCATTTGGATATCCTTATGTCATTGAAGAAAAAAAGATAATGAACAAAGTCGTGAAACTACAAAAAGAGGTAAGATACTCAAAACGTGAACATACTAGTTCACTATCGTTGACGATTCTACCAATATCATGAAAGAGTTTTGCAAAGGTAGATGTGCCTATTGCAAGCATTGAAGTTGCGCCCCTCTCCGACCAATTTGTGTCTGTTGACGAAATCAGAAAAGTTATTTAAAGAAATTACAATTGATTGAATTAGTCAGTAATGTAAAATTATAAGCAGAAATTGAATTTGAATGTATGAGCAAATTTTTCAAGTATACACTTTTTAAAGGACGATATGAGGCATATTAGTGTCTCTATGAAATATCAAGCGTTTTCTGTCCCATTTCACAGATGGTGGCTTTCCCTACTATAATTGCTCACCCCTGCTCTCTGGTTGATCCTGTAACTGGTCCGCAGAGCACGTTGTTGTTTTTATTATTTATTTATTTATTTATTTATTTATTTATTTATTTATTTATTTATTTATTTATTTATTTATTTATTTATTTATTTATTTATTTATTTATTTATTTATTTATTTATTTATTTATTTATTTATTTATTTATTTATTTATTTATTTATTTATTTATTTATTTATTTATTTATTTATTTATTTATTTATTTATTTATTTATTTATTTATTTATTTATTTATTTATTTATTTATTTATTTATTTATTTATTTATTTATTTATTTATTTATTTATTTATTTATTTATCTTTAACGTACTGACTAGCCCTTAAGAGCTTATGTCTTTTTTTTAACATATTGTTAGGAAGTAAAACTCCGAAAATTTTCCACATAGCACTACTGTGTTTTTAGGTTTGTGGTAAATGGTTTTATTTATCGTTTAGATCTATTGATTGATTGATTACAATTGTCTCAGGGCGCGTCAACTGCTAAGGTCATTATTCCCGTTAGTGTAATGCGTGTTTTTTCCTCGAGGTGACAGTGGTTTTCGCCCGCTGGATGACGAGATCCAGCGCCGACCTACTGTTGGTCTACAGGGTTTTCCCCAACCTGGTGTCTCCGACCAGCGGAGCACCGCCCCAACCGGGCAAGCTCTAAGCTCCGGACTGGTCTCCCGAGTGAAAGTTGTGTGTGTAAAGGGTGAGGATAAGGCAGTAGGTAGAAAAGGCGGAAGGGCTATTGACTTCAGACAGCAGCTGAATTCGACCTAGCTATGTAGCTCGTGTCGAAAACCCTGCCTCCTTCTTTAGATCAATTTTATTGCTAATTATCTGCTCTCCGCTGACATGAAATGTTGCACTTGAAACTAAAGTTTACGAAATCTCAACGGTTTGCAAGGCATGATTTTGAAGTATCAAATGAGTATACAACAATTAATACGTCACAAACATAACAAAGAAAATAACAGAAACCCATTTAACACAAAAACATTCACACTATATCTACTAACATTCACAACCAATAAATTCATTCATTGGACCCATGCATGACATCGATCTGTAATCTCTTAAAAAAAGCTTCTTTAAATGATTACACACGAAAACCTTATATATTAATAAGACTTGCTCTTCATACATCAGATCATTCAAGATGCTGCCACAACACTTGGATGACGACTCTGCATGCTCTCAGAGCTCACTTAAAAATTCATAGAACCACTTGTATGTCACCAAACCCCGTACTCGTACCTATATTTTTCCGCGTCTCGATGTTGACTTTCGCACCCGTGCGTCATCGAATACTAACTCCGACTGTCTTCGTCTTTACTCCTTCGCATCTCATATCTCACTGCACGCGCGTTCGCCATCGAATCCTCTAGCCGAATTCCTTGCATAGGTGGCTCAGGACGTCGTTCCTGGCTTAGGTGGCTCAGGACGTCAGTTGATGTCACTGCAGTTCCTCTGACCGGGGGGTGGGGGAGGTGAGGGTTCGAGTCTCCTCGGTGGCACGATTTTCGACACAAACTTGGTAGCTGGGTCGGGTTCAGCCGCTGTCTGTTGGAGGATTCTAGTGACCGGCTGCTGTGATTGGTAGATTTCCATGGTTTCTCCGATCAACACCAAGCGAATGCCAGAGTAGTATACCATCAACGCCGCGCGCGATCTTTCTTTCCTCTTCCTTGCCTATCTTCACCAGTTTTTCTTTTCACAACACTATTGCAAGAATGAGGGAAGGTGGTTTTAGAAGATCGCCAAACTAACAATTCGAGCTCTCCCATCTCTCCGATGTAAAACAACGCTTTTCAATACCTCAACACAATCCATGACTCAAAATGTATTCCTTCTACATCGAAAGGGTTTTAAAACCAATTATTACATTTGCCATCTCGTACTACATCCGTATTTTATGCCGTAGTCATATCATTTGATCCCGGATTTTTACACAGAATATTGTAATGTAATATACATTTTTTTCAGAAAGATGTTCCTAGCAAATGACATCAATGGTTACATTTTCTGTTGTGGTTAACTGCGTTTACAACATCACCCTATGCGCAGACAACACATCTCTGTTTGGTGTTAATGACCATCAGAACATTTTTTATTGTGATCTATCGGACCTGGCAATGCTTCGCTATTGCGGTGTATGAATTAAATACAATTCAAGTTCAAAATGAATAATTTAATGAAGATTAACTACGTATTAACTACATTTTAACTACGTATTAACTGCCTTTTACTACACAGCTGTTTGTGAAAATTGCAACACCCAGAAAGAATAGTTGGAATCATTTAAAAATGGGTGATTGTGTAGAATAGTATATCCATAAGAATTGATTAAATTTGCATAGAGATGACGTGCACGTTGGCCTGGCAGCGCCCTCTTTTCTGTGACAGGTCAGGTCTGTGTTACGCCACATTAGTCGTTATAGAACCGTCAAAAACGTGGAAACATGCAAGCAGGAGCCAGTATGCCTCGTCGACGTCAAAGGCCGCTCTATTAGCATCTGAGCAAGTTTGAACGGGGTAAAATGATCGGTCTCCGGGAAATGGGTTTGTCATATCACGACATTGCGACTCAAACGAGGCGCGCTGCTACGACAGTGATACTTGTGTGCAACCAGTGGAGAGAGGAGGGTCGACGAGCGGGTACTGGGCCACACAATGGGACCACCATCTTGCCTTCATGGACGTAATCGATGGTTCGGCGTCATTCAGAGTGATGGCTGGACTTTGGAGCACTGCAACGGGTACGGTCGGGTACGGGTACGCCGTCAGCTGCGGCCTCGACTGGTGGTACTCATACCACTGCGTCGGAATCCGTTGGCCAGAAATCACCCACGCTCAGACAGCAATGGGCACGTGAACGTGTTCATTGGTGTGCTGAGTGGCACAATGTTGTACTTTCGGACGAGTCCTGCTTCAATGTCTGGTACAATACTGTCCGCGTAGGTGTTCGACGCTTCCGTGGTGATCACCATCTGCCAGCCTGCATTGTTCTCCGCCATAGCGGACAAACGCCAAGTGTGATGATTTCGGGCCCCATTGGCTACAATGTGCGATCTCGCCTCATACGCATTGAGGAAAATCTGATCAGCCACCAATACTTTAAGGAGGTTTTAGAGTCCGAGGTACTGCCTTTTCTACAAGCAGATCCACATGCCGTATTTCAGCAGGACAGTGCCCGACCTCATGTGGCGAGGAATGTGCAAGCTTCCTGCGAAGAACGACGGGCTTCGCTGCTTCCCTGGCCTGCACGTTCGCCTGACATGTCGCCCATCGAACATGTCTGGGATATGATCGGTCGGCAACTTGTTCGTTCTGCTCCTCCCGCAGCCACTGTCGATACTTTGTGGTCAAGCATAGAAACCGCGTGGCGGTCTGTTACCCAGTATAATATCCAAGGTCTCTGTGAATTGATGCCATGACGTCTAGAGACTCTAATGGCAGCGCATGGCGGCTTCACACTACTAAATTCTCAAGGTCAAAATGCAGGTACGGTTCTGTAATTCTAATCATTTTCATATTGTGATATTCCTAATCTGTGGAATACATTTCATTGTAATAGTATCTCCTTCTTGCTGTTACAATTTTCGCAAACATCAGTGTATATTACACTTTAAAAGCAAATATTTGAACAATGTGCACCGCCAGCAGTTGGTTCAGACTTCCTGCTTTCTGGATCGCAATTTCGATGTTATTCTAAAAAATCCTGGGTTATCCGGGAGAGACCGCGTCGTTGGCTGAGAGGACGACGTTTCGCCTGACATGTCGCAGGCTTCCTCAGGGCAGTGACGAAGGCCCTGTCCTGAGGAAGTCTGCGACATATCAGGCGAAACGACGGCCTCTCAGCCAACGACGCGAAGTCACCCGGACAGCCAAGAATTTATGGATTCGAGCCGCGGAAGCCTACGTGTGTATTCGATGTTATTCGATATTATGAGTCAAAGCGATGCCTGTAGTTCAAAAATAGACCATAGATCGCACTTCAAGCAAGATGCTCTGGGAACGGCGCAAAGCCCACCTCGTCGATTGAACTGGCAAAAACAACACTTCCACATGACCGATTTATTTCAAACCACTTTTTAAATACTCCCAAAATTAATAAGAACAAAGCGTGAACATTTCAGCGAAATCGATCGAGTAGTTTTTGGCGTCTATATGCGACAGACATACGCACATTAACCTTTATTTATAGATATAGATGTAATTCCTGAAGACCATCATTTTCGATTAAAAAATTCATATTCTCTTTCTTACGATTGAGAAAGTTGAGAAATCACCAGAGAATTTCTTCGTTGCGTCAGTCACCCAGTTCTCTTGCGTGGTATAAAGCACTTGATCAAAGCAAAGAAAAGATTTTTATTTAATGCAAATAGAAGCTACAAGATAGGAAGTATTTGTAAAACTTTTTAACTCGTGTGTTTTATTTCATCGCAAGATAACTACATCGATAATACTTTGATTCACTGCTATGGTTCCGATGCCATTACTTCAGATAAGTCAAACTCTAAAGGAAATGTTTTTCATCGACGAAAACATGCGTGATTTCTCGGAAGTCGATAAGATAATTGAAACAATACTGATCTAGAGAAGAACAGCTCAGCAGTTAGGCAAGATGTCAATTTAGCAACTCTTTGACATTTAAGGTAGAATATATAATAAAACAACTTGTTTGTTTGTTGAAACTTTTAAAGGTTTTTACATGTTATTTACTTAATAAATACGAGAAGGTTATTAGATCCTACAGTCCTACTGTTCCTCCCATTTGTTCCAAACAAAACAATACGAGGGGCTGGTAGAGATTGTTCTTAAAACTTTTTATTCCGATCATAATAAAGTTTTGTTCACATGGCCTTCAAAACAAGATCAAAGTTACTATCTACATGAGATTTCGTAAAAACTACCCCTTCTCCTATCACTTAAAACATAATTTAAGGGTGCACTTCAGTTTTTCATGAATATCTAAAAAAACTAAGGAAATCCACTAAAGTGAAATTAACGTTTCCGAAAGCCCATTATTTTTTTCAATTAAATGCATTTTTATTTATTCCAATAATACAATTAGCCTTGAATAATTAATTATCAAGATTTGAAGGAACGTTTGCCGGGAGTGTACAACAATTCATCTGTTTACAGCTGTCCATAGCAACGGTGGTTGTAGCAACGATGACCGTAACAAACATGGCAGGGCGCATTGAGGTGCGGCGTGGCTTGGCGGAGAGGAAGAGCGGATGAGTCTGGATGGACAGAATGGGGCTGGATGAAACGGGCCGGGGTGAGATTTGGGAAGGTTTCGGGCAGGACGGTGCAGGGCACGATAGTATGGAGAAACTCAAACATTCCTTTTCCTATCTAATAGATGACTGTGATTAATAAATACCCGGCTAACGCGAGGTACTTCAGCTGGAATTGTATAATATTGTACTGCTGTGAACATTAACCACAATTTTTTCCTAGAGCTCAATATAAGCCTTTAATTTTGGGAAGGGTTTCATATTTTTCGGAGGCTTTTGAGTTTTCGTGTGTATTTGCCCAGCAGTACGTATTGTAATGGTTTTTGATGGTAAATAAAAAATCAGATATATATCTTCACAAAGTAGTTTATTTTTTCTTAATTATACACTAAGAAAACGATTTATGTGCAGATAGGCTTCTATATTTATATTACAGTTCTTGTGATATTCACGTGGATATTTCTTTTCACAAGACTCACCTCTCTTGATTATGTCATTTGACACGACTCACTTCCTTTGCACTGTTACACAGTCTACTGCACTAACCACTGCATTGCTGTTCACCGCGACTGGCGGCGGCCACCCGGCTGCTCCTTTTATGCCTTGGACCTGGAACTCGCGTCACTCGTCTGCGCGACGCGCGAACACTCGGGAACCGTCAGTTTCGGGAGCAGATGATGCACTCTTCTTTACAGGAGGTTACGTTTTAGCTTTGGACAGCCCTTTATTGTTTGAAAATATGGGCGGGAACAATTTTCACCTAGAGCCTAAAATGAGCCTGTAACTTGCGTAGGGTTTCGTATTTTTATGATTGATTAGTGATTCCGGGTACGTCAATTGCTAAAATCATTATCCCCGTTAGTGTAGTGCATGTTTTATTGCGGGGAGGTGCTGGTGTTCTTCTGCTGGGTGGCGAGATACGGCGCCGATCTACGTCTGCGAGCGGGGTTTCCCCAATCAGGTATCTCTCACTACAGGGTACCTCTCCAGCCGGGGCAAGATCTAAGCTCACGACGTTCGTGGTAGTGTAGTGCATGTTAGTGTATGTGTGTGTACGGTAGGGGGTGAGGAAAGAACAAGGAAGAGGAAGGAAAGATCGCGCGCGGTCCGTGTCCCGTTTGTTAGGATACCGCTCCGGCATTCGCCTGGTGTTGATCGGAGAAACCACGGAGAACTACCGATCAGAGCAGCCGGCCGCTAGAATAATTCGCCTGCAGACAGCGGCTGAATTTGACCTAGCTACTATCTAGCTAGTGTCGAAAATCCTGCCACCGTCGAGGCTCGAACCCTAGGACATCCTAGTCAAAGACACTGCTGTGACATCAATTGATGCGCTGAGTCACCTTTGCCCGTTTATTTTTGGGTGTTTTTGAGTTTTCTTGTATATTAGCCTAAAAGAAGGTGTGTTTCTATTCGTACAAATCAGATTTTTGGAAAATATGGGCCGATACCCTTTTCTTAGAGCCTAAAATTGGCCTTTAATTTTGGCTACACTTTCACATCTTTCTGAGGCTTTTATGTCTTCGTATATATTAGCCTTAAGAAGTCTTACCTGTTTCTGTTTGTACAGCCCTGATTTTTGGTAAAATTTTCTGAACCAATTTTTCTCCATAGAGCCTTTAATTAACATTTTATCTTGGGTGTATTTTCTTTAACTTGTATTTATAATAATTTATATTTTGAAGTGGGCGCTGCTGGTCACAAAAATTTAAAATTTGGGGAAAGAGCACTTAATTACCTTTAGTTACCTTAATTAACCTTTAATTTTGGAGTTGACTTGGTTAAGTTTTGTCTCTGGGCGATGCTAGATTTGGATGGCTCAAATATTAAAGCAATTCGTGTTGTGTGGTTATTGCAATGAATAGCGTTGCCGGAGTTGTCTTTAGGAGATATCGTACTTCATGTCAATCGATGTCGAAATGGATAAAGGAAATCGAAAATGAAAATTCATCTGCGAGTTGGCAATCTCGTTATCAGAGTGCCTAAAAATATAAGAATAGGTATCGTTTTTTTCTGTCTTGGGTCTTGGGATATTGATCGTGGTTTCCCCGTCCCGGAAGTAAATATCTACATCCGCCCCCGCATTCAAGAAACGTGAATCCATTTTTCATGTTTCACATTTCGATGAATGCTTGATCTCAAAATAGTCGAAATGATTCATTTTGAGAACGGCGAATATGAGAATACGAGAATATTTGCGCTCGCAACTCAGTCGAATTATTTCATCCACTGAAATGAATGAATATAATTAATCTAGTAAACAGTTTTCATTAAAAGACAACTATTGCTATAAAATCAGGTCCTTTAAGAGAAAGAAGTAAATCACATACTCGTTTACACTTGATAATGGCCGATTACCAGAAAACTTGGCTATGCTGGACAATCATGAAATGGTGATTGTGATTTAAAATGTGGAATGCATTTGAGCTTATCTCCGCCACGCTTAAATTAAATAGTTATGTCTCATTTACATTTGGTATTCGAATCCCGAACCCTACAGCAGAGCAGATGCACTAAAGTTATTTAGGGCAGCCAAAGTAAGTGAATGTACGAAAAATATGCTTAAAGGTCAGTGCTCAATGTCAGTCAACTGCTCAATGCTGCCATCAAAAAGGATCCAAGTGAAGAAACTGATAACCGGGGGCAATTGTAAGGTTCTTAATTAGACACTGCTTTGCAGTGAGACCTGAATTAAGCTATCACTGTTGCATCCGTGAAAAAATTGTCTTTAGAGAGATGATTGATTAGTAAAATATTTTTATTTTAAACATGTCCTATTATTACTAGACATTGGATATTTAAGAAAGGGTATATTTTATAGGAATGAACATATTTTAAAGATTTTACTATACGTGTATGACTGTTTACTAAGTGTATGAAAAATGAAACATTTTGGCGAAATTTCATTTCGCTTATTTTAACGTGAATGCTTTTTATTTTTCTAAATGAATTAAAAATATATATTTTTCCTCTTCTTGGTTAAAAATAAACGTGTAATTCATTATTAATTTTACTATTCCCAATAGTTGCCTAACGGAAAAGAACCCCCAGTTTCATTTCACACTCAATATGACAATTAGGTATGCATCACACACTCCTACAGTTTAGAAGCTCAAACACTCTCATGAATCGCACAATATGAAACGATGGGTCTTGGGTGACATAGGGCTTAGATCTTGGGTACAATACAAACACTCGTGAGTTACGGGCCAAGTCAATAACCCTGACTTCTGACATTGTTATTCTAGAATATCAGATGTTCTTCCTGGAAGGTACGGTAAAAAAGGATCTGTTCATTCAAAGAATTAACGTGAGGTCATTTTCACAACTGCTATCACATTAGAAAAAATGAAACCGAAACGGAGCGAGCAGTCGTATTATTGATCATGGTGTAGGCCTATTATTCTGTGATTCCCGAAAAAAAGGGATACGTCAAGAAAATTATTAATTGGTGGTAGGGAGAGGGATGGTTTGTTAACGGGGTTACGATTTACATACAATGAAATGGGATTCAGTAACCTTTCCCAGAATAATCAGTCGTTGAGAGGGGAGGTCGTTTAATGTGGGTGACCTTTAAAGAGGTGTCACTGTTCTGCATTTTAATATATGATGGGTTATGGTTTCGAAAGAACATCACGATCCTACTGAATCCATCAAAACAGACCTCGCAAGAGTTTTACATATTATTTGCTCATAATGAGGAAGGAGATGAATTCCATCAGCTGTGTGTGATTCACCTCTGCTCTCGAGTTTCGGGCTGAGATGAACGTTTCGTGGCCTGAATTTATTTATTTATTTATTTATTTATTTATTTATTTATTTATTTATTTATTTATTTATTTATTTATTTATTTATTTATTTATTTATTTATTTATTTATTTATTTATTTATTTATTTATTTATTTATTTATTTATTTATTTATTTATTTATTTATTTATTTATTTATTTATTTATTTATTTATTTGTTTATTTATTTATTTATTTATTTATTTATTTATTTTTATTTATATTTATTTATTTAAAAGGGTAAATTCATACGTCGTTGTTATGTTTTGTGAAATAGAAAGCTCGTGTATATACGGCGGAGAGCTGAATTCGCCAAATTTCGGAATGTTGTTTACGATTAAATAATTGCTAATTATATTGGCAGCATTGTTGAAAATCTGTGTGTATATTTCAGTAGGTAACAAAAACCCAATAACTGGAGAAAGAATAAAATATAGCCAGGCTCCCAAATAAATATAATATTAATCGGTTCCCGTATAGGGGCGACTTCGCGGATCCACACCAAAAATATAATTTTCGTGGGCATTTTCGTGATTCGGTGAGTAAACTAGTCGTTGTAGACTTGGCGATCAACGTAGCAATTTGTTATTCATTTATTTCACATCACCTTTGCAAACACGAACTGATTTTGACTCGCCCAAGTGTGGGGTGAAAAAGTTAAAAGTTAAATATTAATAAATTTTAATTTTCAGGTTTATAATCCATTACACTTCCCTCGGTTATTATTCCAAGGATATGGTATGATTCGTATCGGGCCCTTTTTTCCCTTTGTTACCTAATTTGGCTCTGTCCTTGAACAAATCTAGCGCATTTGCAAGCACTTTCATTAATTGTGCAAAACTGCCAAGTATTTGTGGATGCAGAATGATTTCTGATAATTTGAACGCCCTTATTCTGCCCAAGAAGCGATTCTTGATCAGACCGGGAAGGCAAATAAATATATTACAAATAGGAAGACTAGAGTACCAAATATAACAGTTTATTGAGCTTTCTGCTTGAGTACATGTCATAATCCAAATGGTACAATAAACAAGGCTGGGGTATACCAATTAGCGAGAAGAGAAAATACCACGTCCGTAGCCCTTCACGGCTTCACCAGTAGATGCACAAGTTCTGAGCCTAGTCACTGACAGTTACAACAGAATAAACAAAGTTCTCAGTGTAGTCGGCGGAATGGACAGTAAAAATAACTATAGCGCACTCGCTCACAGTCCAAATCTATCTGCTTTTCCGGATGCGAGGCCACCCGTTATACACGCGAGGCCACCCGTTATACACCCGTCGCCGCTGCTAGTCCAGACTCGCTCCGACGGCTTGCAATTTCGCAGAGCGAATATTGCATCGCTGAGCTGTGGCCTTCATTATAGAGCGCGCGGCGTCTTGCACGCGTACAGCAGCAAAGCTCACTGCACAACAGAAAAATTTGGAAACACTTTTAAGAAGATTTTCAAAATGTCCCAGTGGCTTTATACAGAGTTTCCAAAAAGTTTAAAGAATTCTTTTCAATATCGCAGGCCCTCGAGCCATTTCACATTGGCCGGCGAATATTCATTTTGCCACAATTATTAAAAGTTGTTTTGGCACTAGTGTTGTTCAGTGACGGACAAACATTTTGAAAAATAATCGGTATCAGGGAACCCCTGTTACTAGTATTTCCGTTGAAACATATATTACTCCGTATATATGTAGAGATACCAGAAAGTAACATGGTTGCTTCGCCACTACGTTTTAAAGCAAAAACCAGACGTGTAGTAATTTAGTATGACAAACCACCAATACCCAACGACTGCTTTCGTTGCACATAACACCATCGCAAACTTCTGGAGAACTGAATCTATCACGTATGCATACTGTTCAGATTTATTTACATTCGTCTATATGCAGTAAATGTTGAGGATGAGAGTAAATATGAACATGATTGCTTACACTAGGGAACACGATTTTTACCTCAAGGAAGGTAGAGTGTGCAACGTGCTCAATTGTATACGTAGATTACGAATATCACAATAAAAACGTCATATCACGTCACAGTTTTTAAATATACCATATCTTCATACCGTATTTTACTATTAATACAAATATATTTAAACTAGCATACCCGTGCGAGACCTCTTGCATGTTAAACTCCACTCTTTTCTATCCTTCCATTTCCATATTAAGAAGGAAAGTTGTTAACAAAAGTCTTTATTTATTTAAAAAAATGTATAATGGTAACTTCCAATGTAGTACTTATAAAAATATAATATGTAAAAAACAAACAATAAAATTGATATTTGTAACAAATTTTGAATAAAAGATTATTCAATGTTATTGACAGATTTTCTTGGAACAATTCACAGCAATTCCTTAAAAACATTTGAAGTAATTAGACAACCTTGCTTGGAAGTTAGTTTTTCGCGTTCCTTGATGATCACAAAAATATTAGAATAGTTTTGAACCCTTAAGAAAGCTATGTAAAGTTGTGCGAAAATACAGGATCGAGCAAGCCCAACCCTACTCTTTGGAATATTATTTAACTTTATTACCGAACTGAGAGGTACTCCCGTAAAATTCAAAAGCCTCGAATATAAGTAAGTAGTTTAATTTCACATACAGTTGCAGACTATGCACGTCCCTGAACACGACGGATAGAATCGAGAAGCGCCGGACCAACAAAATGTAATAGAATGTTCTTCTGATTACGGTGCGAGGAACGTGTCTTTGAGACTACCGTCTTCAAAATTCCAGATTTTGTCATAGAACGCTTCGATTAGGAGTTACTTAACAAAATACATTGTACCAATGTGCCCTACTGTTGCGGATTGCCTTTGACATGAATATATATAGATGCGTCTATTTTCAACAAATCCTTCATATTTTATAGTGAAATTTGTCACTACTCCGTGAATTTTTTTTAGAGACATTTATAAAAATGGTTGCTTGTGAGAGCGTATGAGAGAGTTCACTATTTGCCAATATTGTTTCTTTTTTCTTTTTGACGGAGAACATCAAAAGATGTAAGAGCTCCCTTTCCATCATAGTTTGTTTTAGTTTCTGAGCTCTCTGACATTGCCCTCCGCGAACTTTCTTGGGCCTTCTGCCTTCTCTTTTGGATTCACATGCAAAATACCCTGGCAATTTCGTGGGGGATGGCGCCTTTCCTGTCTCGGTCATCCCATAGTACATTGTAGCACCTTTCGTCACTTTTCTTCATAGCATAAGGACTTGCAGCGAATTTCACTTTTATCAAAATGATGTGCACCCATCTTCAAAGAAATAAGAGAAGTAGGATAAACGAGATATAACAATTGTTTCTTTTGTATTACTTATATCGTAGTTTCGTCTTCAATTGGTTACACAGCCCTTGCAGAAACGGGAAGTCAACAGTTACACTACACGTGCAAAAAACTATCTTCATCGGGATCAAGCAACTAATAATACTTGTAGCTGCTGCAAGAGAAAATCTTGAATTAATGATGATGCAAATAAATCTAGTCAGTCTGCGCAAAACACGTTGTACACAGAAAGCGTAAATATTAGATGGAGGAATCAAAGCTTTCTAAGTGTGACTTCACAAACCTGCACCAGAAGCTGAAATATTGGTGGCATTAGTAGTATCGATAAGCGCCGAACTGGTGAAAATATAATTGATTGTCCAAAAAATCTCATCCTGTAGATAACGGTGTCAAAAACGTTTCTTTGAGACCTTTGGCCCCAAAATGTTAGTTTTTAAGGCTCTACCATTCTTCCTTTAGGAGTTATTTAACTGCATAGATTTTGACAATGCTATCGAGCGTTGAGGGTTGCATTTCATATAAATATTTAGATACGTTTTTTAACAAATCCTTCCATTTTAAAAATAAAAATGCAATTCGCCACCTCTACGCGAAATTCTCTTTATTTAGTGACCTAATTTATAAAGATTTCTTGTCTGTCAGAGTCGCGAAAGGTATCCATAGTACTGAAATAATATAGAAGATAATATAGAAGACGATTGTACCTGTAAGATATGTAGAATCATAACGCATAAAATCTATTTAATGTAAAATATTTGTTCAGTTCATCTATGCCACATTCATGAAATATCAACAAAAGGCTTTTGTGTCTTTTTATCTTCCGTATTCGAAACGTGCCATCTTTATTCTCGCGTCTGGTAGTCGCGATCAATTACGAGTAGGTCTTGTAGGTTGTGGTGGAAGTTTTAAACACAACCCACGTGCACCCTCGTTTTCCTACTGCACATTAGTCTCTGAAAGGCAAGTTTCATCAAGATATTGCTACTATGGAGATGAGATACTAATGGAAGAAGAGTTCTGCAATGATTAGAGATTATTGATGGTTTCTTGTCAGAGAGAGTAAATAGGAATGCAAGAGTAAGTGACAAGGCTCAAAGGCATTTTTAAGCAATGCAATGATAATTTCTCTCCCCAAGGTGTTTCAATATTATTGCACGGATATGCATATTCCATTTTATCATGTTCTTACCTCATATGAAGCATGCTCATGAAATTGTGTAGTAATATAACCGGAGTGACTATGCAGAAATTAGAATAATTAGAATAGGATGTAAAATACTAAATATATTTATATATTTCGAACTAGGCGTAATAGAAACCTCTTATAGTGATTTTCGAAATCAGCATGATCGTTTCCTTTGAAATCACATACTTTCATTCTGAAGGTATGATTTTTTTTTCTTTTTCTTTTTTGTTTCCTAGTGTTATCGAAGGCATTCTCATTTGTCCTGAAGAGTCCTGGCTTGGCACTTTGTTTGGTACAATTGGAAATTCTTTCTCTAGTTTAGTGATGCCACCACTGAGAGACCGTGACATGGGTGGCACAATAAATTCTCCGCGCATGCAGTGAAAAGGATTAAGATAATTCATATCATTTGACGAACACAAAGCTGGAGGTTCCGACTGTGTCATCGCCAGTGGAAAAGAGAGCGCTCTGATAGTTTCCTTTCAAGAGACTAGTTACGGTTCAGCGCGTGGCATGCAATTATGCCGTTTTTTCTGTCGCCAATCCGTGACCTTGGAATCACAAGTTGAGCTTATGAGTAATGGTCCTCGATATTACCGGTCTATTCCCATCTCTCCAATAACTTTTATTGAAATATCAACTCTATACCACACGTCAGCCAATACAACCTCGCCTCAACAGACTATACTCCAACACGAATAAAAAACCGTTTCCCTTTCAGCGCCTTCCTAAACATATTCTCCAACAATTGTGAACAGTAGGCGCAGATTGTAGCTTCCTACCCCTTCTTGGAGTTAGTTTTTAGATTAGGAAATAAGAATAGTTGTAAGCCATACAATACATATAAAAAAGTGATGTAAACTGAATTATGTACTTCCGAATGAAAAATAAATATGTTAAATAAAAAAATACCGGTCTATTATTGTTTGGTTTACCAGCGAAGGGCGGACTTCAACGTAGGCAAACTAGGTAACTGACTAGGGACTCAACCTCAGAAGAGAGCTCAGATGATACTAATAATATTAAATAAGGGCCCCAATAAATTTACAAACATTTTTTTTAGTTTATTGGCATGAGACGGAATTTTTAATTATTTCATTAGTTCTGCAGCTTTTTTAATAGTATGTTTCCGTTTGCTGATACATTTTTGTTTGTTAATACGTTCGATATGAAGCTCGATATGCACTACATAACTTGTCTGGATCTAGAGGATCGTGATTACGAGGGAAACATGAAAACAGTAGAATGATGATACATGTTCTCTTATGGAGGCAATTATGAATTATGGCGGAAATATGAAAAGACTAACCGATTCGAGTTAACAACTTGTTAATTTGTAAATAAGTAACTCTGCTTCATTAAAATTAGGTAAAAAATAAAATCATGTGTGTACCACGGGCGTTAACAGACTCTAATGATCGAGCGGCGACAAAGCGTCCGAGAACCTTTGGCCCGAGGGATTTTTGTCACCGTTCGATCATTAGAACCCTTGCTACGTTCTTGGTTCGTACCTAACTATGTTTAATTCAGTTTTTAAAATATTTGGATTACTGGAATATTAATTTCATAAGTTAGAAATTATAGAACAAAATTACGAGTGTATAACAATAAAAAAATATTAATTTTGCTTGCTCCAGGTGATCAGAGACCTGGCAGTGCGGTCTGCGGAGGGAACTCGTTTCCACAGCCCGCGGGAAACAAATGCAATCTGGGATGCTGAGTCATCTTCCAAGACGCGAGACTGACGCTCCCCGTGTGACAATTTTTTTTCAATTACTAATTTTATCTCAATTACTTGTGTTACAATTACTATTTGTTGTTCAATTACTAAAAAGGAGGGGCCTCACTCTTTTGATCGCCTGGGACCCGAGGTGTACTAGTTCGACTCTGGATGCAGGGGTGCCGTGCGGTATTGGAAGCTGAAGGTCCTTCTAAATGTATAACGACGAGCGTTCGCGCATTAGGGAGGATTATTGCCCCGGGACCGACGAATAATCTTCATTTTCACAAATGCAGATCTAGGAAACTATCATCGCCCTGTAATGTTTACAATTTGTCTCTAAGTTTAATGTTGAAAAGGTTGAGATGGAGTACATGAATTGCAGAGTATGGAGTATACTTATCAGTTTCCGAAGTAATATTTTCTTTAGAAGTACCATTATGTAGATTCTTTGGCCACAGTTCAAGCTACTGGGATTTCGTATTCACCATACTGTACATGAGGCGAATACTTGATACATTATTCCATGCCTTCTGCTTCACTTAACGCAAATCTGTAAGAGGAGACAAACAAGTCAAATGTCATTCCATCGAGTCCCACAAATGGTTGATAGTGACAAGGTCAGCTGGCTTGCCCTGCGACTTACACAGAAAGGTCGAGTAGTTCATCAGTTCACATTGTTCATCATAGCACCATCGACTTATGTCCAATATACTCATGCCTCAATTCTCCGAAAAGAACGTGCTGTTTTTCGAATGTCTACACTCTGACTCCTCACGAACAACAGATAAACACTACATTGATTTTTAAAATATCTTTCCACTTATTATTTATCCTCTTGGGAGAAGAAAAGGAAAATAGATAAAAATGGTTTAGCTTGCTGGTGTGAATATATGACCAGGTTTAAAAAAAAATGTTCTGGGTTATAGAGTAGTAGCAAAAATATTCTTTTTTTAAAATTCACTCTTTCAATCGTGCATTCTGAATGCGCTTCGTCAATAAAGCAACAGTTTTTAACGCATCACCTGTTCCAAAGAATCTTTGTCACCGCTTGCGATGAAAAATATTATTGTGTGGTTGTTACATTTTCAGATCTTCACGCACCAGACGAGTTCTTTTGAAACTCAAGTAACACATTTTCGTCTTTATTTTTGTTGTCATTTGTCTCTTTATTGCCCTGCTGTTCTTCTTTTGACTTGTACTAATGAGGATTTGGAGTGGCTGCCTCATCGATTAGTTATTGTTGAAGTAAATATTGTTGTTTTCTTTGTATTGAATATTTTAAAACTTTCTCATCAGTGGCGAGATAAGCCGGCACACTTGTTGCACTGGCACGAAGCTGTCCACCTCTTGTATTTCAGCCCACTTTCCATTCAAAATCTACCTTTCTCCAACTGGTTTGCAAATCACATACGTATCTATTGTATACATTTCATCGTTAAGCTTATTTGGATGGGGAGGGAGAGAGAAAACCTTTTATTTTCCACTGAAACACCGCAACTTTTGGTTTGTTACCTTCTTGAAAAATGCTATTGATAATGCTGTGTAAATGAAACAAGTTGCCCTCAGATAGTTTTAAAGACAATGTGAGAAGCTTTTTGCAAAAATTATTTATTTATTTTTATATATTTTGTTATATGAATTAAAATTGTGTTTGTAGATGCTCGGTAGTTCGTGATGGATATGTTGTGTGAACACATATTCACATTGAACGCATACACGCTCTATGTGAAATATTAATAAGTTGTACAAATGTACAAATTCTGCTAACAATAAAGCAATGACGACACCACTGTTAATTAAATATACAAGTACTTTGAAATGTTTCAGCATAATTGACTTCTCAAGAACATACAAGCTTGTAACTATCCAGACTGTCTGGCGACATTCACAACCCTTTGATTGTCGTGGTCGTATAAATGGAAGTCCTCATTTCCCGCTTTGTTCATTAATAGAAGAGTTAAGCAGGACAGAGCTATTGCGTGGAAGACAATTCTTGAAGTCGATTACTTTTAACTGCATTCGTCGTTACTTCAGAGATTTCTCATAGATTGCAGAAAAATACAATGGACACGGACGTAGAACACAGTAAACTTCCACGTCTCTCAATATTTCTTCGCTATTAGTATTTCATCTCTGAAAACTACAACGGATCACCTACACCCAACTGTCCGACTCTCCAACGTTGTGTAATCCTTATCCCCAGTCAGAACGTTCCTCTGGTTAGGACCAGTACAGGGGTCGCTAGCACCTAAAGGCGTATCTCGGTATTCAGGCGCCCGTGGCAAGTATAGAAAATGCGTCCCAGCCAGGATACTTAAAATTAGGGTTGACGTTATTTGTTTTAGCGTGTGCACTCTAAATAGCGGCCATCGCGAGGGACACGTTCCATGTCTCCGTAAAACCCCTCCGCTCGCACCTGAATGGAGTAGAAGGCAGGACATCAGCTCGAACCGCGCGAGCGCCGCAGCAACGGAAGAGGCTAGCGATGACGCCACCCCCGGGAGGTGCAGGCAACGCGCGGCATAAAATAATCTCCCGGGGAGTGTCTCCTGTCGGCGCCGCTGATGTCTTGAGGGGCGGGGGCGGGGGTGGGGGCGGGGGTAGGGGGTGGGCGCGGCGCCATCGCACGCCGCAGCGCGAGGCGCCGCGCCGCCCGCGTTGGTCGCCGCGGCCGCCTCGGCGCCGGCGCGTCCTTTTTCTCGTGGCTCTCGGAGACTGAATGCCCGGCGGCGGCGGCGGCGACGGCGGCGGCCGAGGGCGGGTCGGGGGCGGCGCCGGCGGGGCCCACGCCGCTGGCGCCCGCCGCCTTCGCCCCCGGCCACCGCCCCCCGCTGGCTGGCTGGCTGGCCTCCTTCTGGAGGAGGAGCACTGGCCGCCCCCGTCGCCGCGCCGGCGCCGCTGGGCCGCGCGCCGCCGTCGCGGCGCGTCGCGGCGCTCTCTCTGACAACATCGCTGGCGCCGGCCGCGACAAAACGACCACGTGCCCCCGCATGCGGAAACGTCCGCGATGGCTCACAGGCATAGAGAATGGGGCGAGGGCGTCGCGAGTGTGACGTCGCGTGCGGGGGCGCGGCCGCGGCGCCGCGACGCCACGCGCCCGATGGGCGGCGCGCCGGGACGTGCCTCCGCTGGCAGCGGCAGGTTGACGCGCGCCTCCGTCGTTCGCAGCGCCGCCCCCGCCGTCCTTCCCGCCCCCGCCGCGCCGCCGCCGGAATAATGGGATGGCGTGGCAAATGCAAGGCTTACGAAACTGTTTTTTAACCCAGCAGCCTCCTTGGGATGTCCCTCACACCACTTTTGTAACCACCAGAACGATATTCCGGCGTACGTGGCGCAGTGCTTCAACTGATGCCATTTGAGTGCCTCTGACCGGGAGGTTCTTACGGTTCCAGATTTAACGGGGCGGCAGGGTTTTAGACTCTAGCTACATAACTAGGACGAATTTAGCTGCTGTCTGGAGGAGAATTCTTGTGGCTGGCTCTTTGATCGGTACTTTTCCGTGGTTTGTTCGATCAATATCAGACGAATGCCCCTGGAGTACCCTAACAAATGGGCTATAGACCGCACGCGGTTTTTCCTTCCTCTTCCTTGTCCTATCTTCACCCCTTGCTTATGCATACACACATACACCTACATGCACTACTCTACCACACCTACCGGGAGCTTAGAGCTTGTCTCAGCTGTGGCAGTGCCCCGCCGGTGGGAGGTTCCTTGTTGGCAGAAAGTATCCTAAGCGGGCGGATTGGCCGGCGCCTGTTCTCACATCCAGCGGAGGAAGATCACCGCCACCTCCCGCGATAAAAACATGCTCTACGCATACGGGACTAATGGCCTTAGCAGTTGACGCGCCCGGAATCACTAATCAATCGATCTGGCTGGCCTCCCCAGAACCCAGTACCCAGAAAATGTAGGAAAGCATACATTGGGGATGGGGTGATAAAAAATACATTGACATTGAAATGTGAATGTAAAGAAGTGTTAAAACCAAAAGTTCAATTCTTCAAACTTTTTTTTTATGTAAGAATAAGACTGTACTCCTTGTTAACGTTTGAAATCTAAAAATAAATGTTGAAATGCGAAACACTGAAAGGAGACACCACACATGCGTAATAACAATAACATAGAAAATGAATATAGACAATAGAAAATGGGCAAATATTAGATCTCTATATTATTTTTATATCTGTACCATATTTCATATCTGTTTGGGTCTACATATACCATAAATGTAATATCTGTTGAAATATGTTATTAATGTAATAAGCCTTTACATGAGTGGAACATATCTTACCCTATGAGAGGAGTTTCGTGTTGAAACACATTAGAGCTGAAAATTACCGTACCTCAAAATTGTCTGACCTCGTCCCAATGAAAGCATCTTGCGTAAATCTGTTGCGAAATTGCCCGAACTCCACACAAAAGTGTCTGTTCCTTTTGTAGACACAAGAGCCCCTGGGATGTTTTTGAAGTATAAGAAAAGGATACAGAGTTGGGTTCTTTGGTAATTCAATGAATGTGCTGAACTGCTCCAATGCAATGTCACTGACGTTTGTCGCAAATCATTCCTTTAAAATAGCTACTTAAGTTATAGACAAAAATAAATATAACGTTGATAAAAAGAAAAATGTTCTGAGTATTAGGTATTACCAAACGGAGAAAATATAGAAAAACGCACATTTTATCGCGCGATTATGAAATACACTGGTACATGAGCTTTTTTTGTACAAATAAATATATTCTTATTTGTATGTTGTGTATTCGAAGTTAACGAACAAAAATTTTAAGTCCACCACAACACTCACATTCTATCTTTTCTGTTACACAGAAATTAAAGTAAAACACAAAAAGTAATTAAGTGAGAATACTCTATTTCTGTAGGTTCCTAATGATTACGATTGTAAAAAAAAAACACGTTGGAGCATGGGTATATTCATTTACTTTTCTAAGCTTCATGTCATACACTATTCATTACATTCAATTTCTAGAGAAGAAAATCAATCGGTAAAAAAACAACTTCATTTTAAGTTTTTGTTACCTGCTGGCGCCACACGTACGTCCCGTGAGTCAGGAAAAGTCCCTGTGTGTGACGTCTGCAAGTCGACGCAGGGAATTCTAATTGGCTCTTCGTTGGTGGGAGGTCTATTCATACAGAAACGTCTGTATCAGACATGCTTGAATTTCATGGTCCTTTCTATTGTGAAATACTTATTACAAGTGTTCGTTTTAGAAAATATTAATTTACCAAAGTAATCCTAAGATGTTGAGAAAAGACGACGAAATTGAGCAAGGGGCATTTGTCACAGATCCCTAACCGTTTATGAAAATTGTAAATTGGATACGAAAACGTTATCCGCTATGCATGATTAAATGACAACATCGTAAGCATGAATACATTGACCAAGATAGTCCTCGCGAACTACGCTAACTATACACCAAAACGATATTCAGACAATTCACATTTGATTAAATACTACCCTCTACAAAAGAAGACGATTGAGATTCTAAGAAGTTTGACTAATTTACTTACATAAGTTCCCCGTTATGAGGCGTGGGTTTCGTTTGTACCATTTATCTGCACATAGCTTGCTGAAGCATAGCTTGTCGTTACTGCGCGTCGTTGTCGTCTTTATGAGGTCGATCAGTGCGTGTTTTACGCTGCAGCTTGTCCATTTACTATTACTCGTATATCCCGGGGTGCGTTTTGCTCAACCAAATTGCTCTTATAACGTAGGCAACGAGCGATTCGGTGGTAGAACGTCTTTTTACTCTCACGCTACTGCTACCACCGTAATACTGCTAATACGCCTCTGTAATACTGCAGGGGGGAAAAGCGAATTTTCGACAGAAAATATCTTTTTGCCGGGCCCTGCGTATGAAAACGGAAAAATTCTTATTTCTATATATATATATCTATAAATTACGTCCTCCATGAGGGTGTGTTGTCAGAATCCATGTTTAGTGGGTATTTGACACGGAAAAATCGATGGCCGTCTCTCAGTCCATCGTGAACAATGCTGTACGTGAACAATGCTAGCGGTTAAATCGTCAGTACGGTTTTTACCAAAAATTCATATTCCCCTATGGATCTGGCTGATGATGCAGCTCTTTGAATTTGACACATATTTGAATTTTGGGAGATACTTTACATGAGGCCCCTGCGAAAATTACAAAATTTTCATGAAATAAATGGCTCTACATTTTTTAATTAAATGTTGCCTCGGATAGCGTAAAGAACTCTTTATAGAATGGTGCAGATCTCATTTTCGTTGAAATCTCTAATCTTCCAAAATTGAAAAATTCAATTTTTTTAAAAAAATTCAACATTTCTTGAAAAATTCAAAATTATTTCTTAATGAAATATGTTCACCAGAGATAGATTACAAATAAATTCATTTTCAATTTTTCGAAAATATAAGTATTTTTGCGTAATTTTGCATTAAACATGGGTAATTTTTAAATTTTAAACAATTATTTTCTCAGAAACGGCTGCAAATTATTTCTTTAAATTTTTTACTCGTATATAGCAAAGAACTGTAAATATAGTGATGATAGCCCTATTTTCAGCGCAATCTCGAATTTCGAAAATTGCAAAAAAAATCAGAATTGTTATTCTAATTTCGCCCTCTTTTTTTGACTCATCAGTTCGCAAAATAGCAACACAATGTTTTAAAATTCTTCGAATTCATACCTTTGTTGTCGGTCGTGATGATTGTATGATGTAGATAATGTTTTTGTGCAAGAAAATATATATTGAAGCAAGGTAATAAATTTAACTTAGAACAGTGTGATCAGAATTGTGAAGTCAGAATCAATGTTTTGTGAGTCCTTAATACCGAAAATAGTGAACAACTCTACTGAACTGTAAGTAGGATTTTCACTAAAATTGATATTTCCCAATCGATCGCTACTTTACATGAAGCCTCTGAAACATTTTCAAAATGTTCAAAAAATGGCACCAATTTTTTAAGGGGACCGGGAGTTCAAAAAAATTTTTTTGTGGAATTGTTATTCTATAGCTCTGTTTTTCTTCTGTTGGAAGTTATACATATCATCATGTTTGAGCTTTCAAAATATTTTTTACAAAAGTTTAAACGTTCATAGTCAGGGTGTTTGTGTTCCTTAGCCTGACGATCTGTCCCCTTGTCGTGCTGCGTTTCCAGTTCGTTATAAATATTTTGTAGGGATGTATCGATCATGAACGAACTAGATCAATTGAACTGTTTCCGAAAAGATCGGTACGATACGGAACGACCATTTAGTGAATGATCGTTCATCTGTTGCTGGTAATCGTTCGTAGTTTGCTGGCCATCGATCACCGTTCATAGTTCGCCGAGTGTCGTTCTTCTACTTCGTAGTTCGCGGTCGTCCTTCACCTAGTTCAGCTCTGTCGCTCTCTTAGTTGGTCGGTCATCGTTCGTCGTTCATCTTAGTTCAGAGACGCCTGATCGTTCCCCTAGTTCGTTGGACACCGCTCCTCGTTCACTTTAGCTCAACTTACATAGATCACCGTGTTTCTCAATAGATTTTATTTTTATTAATTATATGACTCAACAATCAAGCTGATAATTTAATATATTTAAATAAAAATGAAGATTATTGTTCTTTATTATTTTGCAGATTTGTCATTCAGGGGTTTTGCACCACATGAAATACCGTGTTTATTACTCATGCAAAAATATTTTTATTCACCCTCCTACAAAAATAAGTTACTTGAAGTGTAAACACAATGAATGATCGCATGCGCTACTGCTAACCTTAATGTACACTATTTGATAAAAAGTATCCGAACACGTGGCTGGAAATGACTTACCAGTTCGTGGCACCCTCCATCGGCAATGCTGTAATTCAGTAGGGTGTAGGCCCACCCTTAGCCTTCACAGCTTCCACTCTCACAGGCATACTTTCAATCATGTGCTGGAAGGTTTCCTTGGGAATGGCAGCCTATTGTTCACGGAGTGCTGCACTGAGGAGAGGTATCGATGTAGGTTGGTAAGGCGTTCCAAAACATCCCAAAGGTGTTCGATAGGATTCAAGTCAGGACTCTATGCAGGCCAGTCCATTAGAGGGATGATATTGTCGTGTAACCACCCCGCCACAGGCCGTACAGGATGGGCAGATGGTCGATTGTTTTGAAAGATGCAATCGCCATACCTGAATTGCTCTTCAACTGTAGGAAGTAAGAAGGTATTTAAATCAACAACGTAGGCCTGTGCCGCCATAGTCCTACACAAAACAAGGGGTACAAGCCCCCTCCATGAAAAACACGACCACACCATTTTGGACGTGCCCGGTCACTTTTGATCACATAGTGTAGATTTGATTTGCATGTTTAAATTAAAATATAATTAAAGCCGAAAACGCTGCCTAAAAATTGTGTATGACACACGTGGTAAAAGTCATTTTATTTTGTTCGTAGGATTGCGCCATTCGTCTTATCGGCCTCGTGTTGCAACATTTCCTACACGCAAAATAAAGTGCAACATTTACCACCCGTATCACAAAGAACTAATTCTACACCTCTATAATAAAGGCAGATTCTGTGCATTTGTTAAATAGCACGTTAAGTGGGCTATTTTTTATATCAATTCAAAACCACGGATGCTAAGACAACTGCCCTGTTACAGTGAAAAAATTACTTCATGGAAATTTAACGAAGTATCCCTTAGTAATCCTCTATATGTTAATGCTTTTTTCCCGAATATATCAAGCACCTTCGTGCAATCTTAAATTTACAACTTTTCCATATATTTTTTATTATAATTTGTATACAGTTGTAGAAAAAATGTTTATGTTCCATGAGTGATGGGTTGGTTTTCCATGGTCTCAGTGAATGTTTTGGCTTCGACCTAAGGTCTCCGCAAAAATTTCAACTTTTCTCAACGCTGAAACTCATCCGTCCAGAGTTGCCAGATTCTTTCTGGGAAAATCCGCCATCGTAGGGATAAAAATCCATCCAATTCCGCCAAATAACCTAGTGGGGACGAAAGGTGAGTGTGATTAAGGCTGACTCTGACAGTGGAGCTGATAATTTCGATATAATTGTACGTTCACAAAAAGTTTAATCTAAATACTCTTGTGCCTAAAGTCTACCTGTTAAGTCTAGTCTTATGGCTTAATACTTGTACAATTTCTAGGAAAAGGAGCTAAAATGCATGTCTAAAATAAAACAGGTAACAACTGATTCCGTCCAATGGACGGAATCTCGCAAAATGCATTTCTTATCGCATGTAGACGTTTGTTTTTCGACCAATTGGCGGTATTCCGCCCAGAATGGAATCCTTGTTTAAGTCACCAAAATAAATGAACTATCTCGTTCTTTTGAACTAGTTCAACGAACTAGTTTACTAAAAAGAACGATAGTATAAAGAACCGTCCACATAAAAGAACGACTTTGCCCATCCCTAATATTTTGTGCCCTCTCCAACGTGCTAGAATATACTACATAGAGTGGCTGAAGCGCCTCCATCTTTGCAGAAAATTGAAGCCGTTTTTTGTAGTCAAAGCAGCGCCCTCTGGAAAACAAAGTATTCCATATTTCAATTTATACAACTCACAGGCCTGAGCTGTTCACGGTTTCATCCAATCGGGAGCTTTAACGTCACAATAGTGACGTCACTATGGTGACGTTTGGATGAAACTGTCAGCAGCTGATACCTGCCAGGGCAGTTGCGAAAATCGCTGTGTAGCATTACGTTTGGCGCTGGTTACGGTGAGTTACACCGCTACTTGTATGTATTGAATTTAAAAAAGGGCGGCCAATAGTTCGGCGAGCCTCCGCCAAGAGCGCTAAAACTATAGGGAGAGCCACTATCTAGTATATTATCGCTTGTTGGTCCTCTCGCAGGGAATTTTTTGTAAGTAGTGAATTTTGTTTATTGTTATGTATGTTGCCATTAACATTGTAACAATTAAACAATGTAACAACTGAATGTAACAAAAGAAGGTGAAAACTAAAATTATTGATTTTTTTCTTTTTCCATAAAATACATTTTCTGCTAGATAAGTAACTTTTTCTCAGAAACTGATCACACAATTTGATTAAAAATTTCATCGTAGTTTAAACATTCACTATTGCATTTTGACGTGGTATTTGTTATATTGTTTTTTAGCGTTACTATATGTATTTGCGCTATCAATTTTACAAACTTCACCCTTGCGATCATTCAAAAAATGTTCTCTCTGAAAAGTTTTAAATTTTAACCAATTTTTTATCAAAAATATCTCTAATTTTTTGCTTTAATTTTTTCCTCGTTCTTGTATATAACAAAGACCGATAAAGAAAATGGTGCTGGTCCCATTTTCGGCTCACTCTCTCGATTGTCGAAAATTGGGAAAAAATCGACGTTATAAAATCAAAATTCGAATTTCCCGCACTTCATTTCATACACTGTTAGTTCGGAAAATAGACAAACAATGGTTAGAAATTCTTAGGATTTTTTTCATTGTCTCCGGTCATGTTAATCGTATGATGTATATAACATTCTTATTAAATGAAGCAGATTTAGAAAAGTAATATACACTGATGTTTCTGAAAATTCCAACCCCAAGAAATACTATTATAATACAATTTATTCTACAGATTGAAAATATCTCAAGATACAAATGATTAGAATTACAGAACCGTATCTGCATTTTGACCTTGCGTATTTAGTATGGTGTGAAGCCGTCACGCGCTGCCATCAAAGCCTGTAGACGTCGTGGCATGGCTTCAAAGAGAGCCTGGATATGCTACTAGGAAACACACCGCCAAGCGGTTTGTATTCTTGACCACAAAACATCGACAGTAGCTGCAGACGGACCAGAACGAACAAGTTGTCGACCGATCATGTTCCAAACATGTTCGATGGGCAATATGTCAGGTGAACGTGCCGGTCAGGAAAGCAGTGGTACCCGTCGTTATTCGCAGAAAGCTTGCACATTCCTCGCAATATGCGGTCAGGAATTATCATGCTGAAATACGGCACATGGAGCTGCTTGCAGGCAGCAGGGCAGTACCTTGGTCTCTAAAACCTTCCTGATGTAGTGGTTGCTATTCATATTGCCCTTAATACGGATGAAGCGAGATCGCACATTATAGCCATGGCGCCCCAAACCATCACACTTGGCGCTTGTCCGCTATGGTGCGGAACAATGGAGGCAGGCAGATTGCTATCACTACGATAGAGTCGAACATGTACGCGGTCATCGCTGCACCACGTATTGAGGCGGGACTCGTCCGAAAACACCACATTTTGTCACTCGGCACACTAACACGTTCACGTGCCCATTGCTTTCTGAGGCGTTTGCGGATTCTGGTCAACAGAATCCGCCAACGTTCGACCAGTCCAGCCCTCAGCAGACGGCGTGGAGCCGTCGACGTAGACATGACTACACCCGTTGCAGTGCTCCAAAGTCCAACACTGTGGGCGACGCCGATCCGTCGGTTACGGCCGTGCGAGATGATGACGGTTATCTTGCTCTGTGGTCACATTGTGTGGTCCAATACCCGCTCGTCACTGTCACGACCCTCCTCTATTCACTGATTCCACATATGCATCAGTCGTATCTCTCTTCGCCTCTTCGAGCTGCAATGCCACGGATTCACAAACCCACTTCCCGGAAACCGATCATTCTGCCCCTTCGAACTCACTCAGATGCTAATATTGCGCCCTTTGGAGTCGACGCGGCATACTGGCACCTACTTGCATGTTTGCATGTTGTTTGACGGTTCTATAATGACTAGTGTGGCGTAACACTGACCTCACCTGACCTGTCTCACAAAAGAGGGCGCTGCTAGGCCAACGTGCACGCCATCTCTATGCAAATTTAGTCAATTTTTATAGATACATTTTTTTACACATCCACCGGTTTTTAAGTGATTTCGACCTTTCCTTCTCGGTATTGCAATTTCCTCAAATACCAGAGTATTTAACGTAGAACTACCAAATACATTCCTTTTACTTTAAGCTTTGATCGCTGATTATGGTATTCAGAAATTGTTAGCTCATTTCGATGTATTCAAGGCAAGCTTGTGTAAAATATTATTCTTTCTTTCCTTGATAATGTGCTGCAAATACTGTAACGGTTAAATTTATTCATGTTTGTGTGATTTGTAAAAGTTAGAAAAGACTATTCTTTTTGGCTATCGAAATTAACGTAAATATGCACCATAGGCGCTTCGTTTCAATTTGACTTTTTCAAGTTATAACTGAGTTTTTAAAGTGGTAGAAATGTCAGTATTTCAGTGTGTTGACAGTCTCTCAGATGATATTTAGTCCAACAGAATATCAAATAATAATTTTAATTCTTCATAGAATTATAAATTCTACCCTAGGCCATAGAGTGAGGTTTCCAAAAGTCTCTCCCTCTCCCTCAAACGTAGTAAATTAAGAAAGGTCTCGTTTTGTAGATATTGGCCTAGGGAACATAACTCGTTTGCTCCTTTAGGCCGCAAAATTCCTTTTAGGCGTTTTGCATAACCAAATATTTCTCTTTTAAGTCAAACAACAAGGGATTCGGTGGCAGGGCACGTTTGTTATTTCTCGTATACGTGCGTATATCTAGTACAGAGAAAGTTATGTAATGCTGCAGAAAACCTATTTCGAGACTTGAACGGAAATACTCGTTTTACCGAAACACCGAAAAAGTAAATACCGAAAAAGTGTTCTTTCTTCCGTCTGTCTGTCTGTGAACACCACTAGCGTCTAAACCGTACGTAGAATTTTTTTTCGACTCGAGGTGCGGTGATTTATAAAAACTTTCTTTAAAATTTGGGGGTACTTTACATGAACCCCCATGTACACTTTCTATTTTTTTTCAAAAATGACTCAAAATTTGTTTTTTAAATTTCTTATAAGAATAAAGTAAAATACACTTATAAAGGTGGCAATGGCCGATTTCTGTTAACTCTGAATTTCGGAAAATTGCAAATGTGATTTTTTTTCTCCGTCCTCCTACAACTGCAAAATTAAAGATAGAGATTTTTCTTTCTAGAATTTTTTCTGTTCTTTTATTAGGATCACGTACCTCTTTTTTTTAAAAAAATAGTAGTTTTCGGGCAATATTGCATGAAATATTTAAAAATAACAAAAACAAGATTTAATGAAAACTGCTCCAAATTTTTTCTTTAATCTTTTAGTAGGGATAGTGCTAAATCTATATCAAATTACATAAATGCCATATTACTCTATTGTTATGTTTTTCAAAAATTACAAAACATGTGATTTTATTGACTTCGCTCACGTCATTGATATTTACATTAGCGGCGATTTGTTTACAATATTGCATATTCATGTACATGTGCTTTAAATGATATCATATAAAATTTTCACGAAAGCTCAAAACTTTTCAGAGAAAACGATCTCAGATTTCTGTGTTGTTATTTTCTTGTTTTTTTGTCTTTTTTTTTCTTTCTAGAAACGCTCAAACGCCATTTTCTTACACATGGCTCCAATTGTTTTCTTCAAAGTTTTCGTACGGATATGGCATTTTTTAATTTTAATTTTGCTGTATCCTTTTATTTCAAAAAAATACACAAGTGTATTTGTGAGTGGAAGTGCCTCAAATGACTTCAAATGAAGTTTTTCGAAAACTTTTCTGAGAAAAAGAGCTTCAAATTTCGCATTTACAGAAACGCTTAAACGCCATTTTCTTTAAAGCGATTCCAAATTTTTAAATGAAAATTGCCATTTGGGACGAGGTG
The DNA here is from genome assembly GCA_038098605.1 of Gryllus longicercus. NCBI lineage: Eukaryota > Metazoa > Arthropoda > Insecta > Orthoptera > Gryllidae > Gryllus > Gryllus longicercus. The sequence goes on from JAZDUA010000553.1 coordinate 985,716, forward strand.
TTACTCTTCTTTATAATTCTCAAAGTAATATTTCGGTTCTACTATTAGGAAACAGAAAAATGATTTTTTTTAATGTACTTCGGGCAATGATAGATTGCAGCAAGAGGATGGGGCTGTTCCGAAAAACTAGCGCAGAGCAAGGACATTAGAAAAGTAGTACGAGAATGTCAGTACCATTTTGTAGCACCACTAGTTTCTCCACGAAGATGTGTGGCGCAGTCGACGAATGGTTGAGCTTTTCCTCCTCACTTATGTATACCACTTATGTAAGCGGAAAGGATCTGCGTAGTAACGAGAAACCTCGCGGAGAGGGGCGGTCATCTTAGAGGCAAGGCTCAAACGCTTGTGTTTTCAATCTCCAAGTAGAAGCTATAACCTTGATAATTTCAGTAAAGGTGTTCCGCACTGTTTCAACATGGTTTCAACAGAAACTACATTTATATAGCTTATTTCGACGTTTTTGTCAGCGCATAATCGATGACGAATCTGCGAAGCTAACTGCCTGCCATTACTTAGATTGCGTGCAAATAGTTCGCACTTTGTACGGTCGTGCACTGAACTATGCCCATTGCACAACATCACGAAGCGGTATTGAGCGAAAGTAAAAATTGCAATATTTCTGTGTACATTAATAGAGAATCTCAGACCCGTGTTATTTATTCGTTTAGAATACCAAGTAATAACTTGAATTCTTCACAGAATTTGGAATCATACGACGTACCACAGAGCGATATTCCCGAAGTGTACCTCCTTCGAATGAAATGGATGTACAAAGGTCTTATTTTGAAGGTAACGGCCTAGGGAAGCCTTGTTTGGTTTATGGATGAAAAATTCCCCAAATCCCAATTTTCTAAAAGTTAAACATGAAATAAAGCATGATGGTACCACTGTCTGTTTGTGTGTTCGATCCACACGAACGCGGTTTGTACGAGTACTATCTTCGTCGCGCAGACTACCCTTTGTCCGAAATGCTCTTGATATCTTGGTATTTCTTTCGACTTTCCTCGTATTTCGCATATGTAGAAGCGTTTTTAACTTTATTTTCGGTTAAATTTTAATGATAAATTAATAGACACTGTCACTATCAAATTCATTTTTATCGGATATGAAGTTTGGGCGATGTCTTTTTAACAATGATTATTGGCAACATTGATGTTTTGTTAACGATGTCTCATCACTACAACGTATGTGGCGGGTCACATTGCGATGTTAAGACCGTGCGTTCAAATGTATCAATATTTTTAATTCGATTTTTCATTGATTAGTTATTTTGTGCTCCTGGGCGCATCAACAGCTGAGATCATTAGCATCCCGTAAATGTAGTACATGTCCCCCCGGAAGGAGGCTGTAATCTTTCCCCGCTGGATGGTGAGATCTGTCGCCGACCTTCCCATCGCGTTGGCTAGCGGCGGTTTTCCCAACCAGGTATCTCCTATCAGCGAGGCACCGCCCCATCTGGGACAAGCTCTAAGCTCCCGAAACAAAAATATAGAAGCAACTTGCACAAATGAATTTGTATTGGAAGAGATTGATTTATGCTGTGCTGAAAAGCAATTAGGTGTTTTTGACTTCGATATTTCTTGTACATGTTTCGGTTTGATTCGCAAAAAACGCTAATTTGCGAATTACCTGCAAAAATTACTCATTAGTCAGTGGGTTTGGATAACCTCCTTTGAATTGCGATGAACAAATCATTTCGGAAGGTATCATATCAAGAAAGCTCACTTGGTGCTGGCTAAAGAAAAGAGATTGTTCAGGTTTGAGGCGTCTTGTGTGTTCGCGAGTTCGTTCTTCGGCATAAAAATGCGTAGAAAAGTATGATTTGTGCAGACTCAAGATTGTTTTGCGTAAATTGCGAGCATCTAAAGACGGAGCCTCATCGCCACAATAGTTGATTAATTGATGATTCCCCTTCGAGAAGTGGCAGTAATCTTCCTCCACTGGTGACATCCTTCTCCGCCTCCTCCGTCTCCTTCGTCTCCTTCTCCGCCTCTTTCTCGGTCTAAACCTCCGTCTCCTTCTCCGCCTCCTTCTCCGCCTCCTTCTCCGTTTCCTGCTCCGTCTCCTTTTTCTTCTCTGTCTCTTTCTCCGTCTCCTTTTTCTTCTCTGTCTCTTTCTCCGTCTCTTTCTCCGTCTCCTTCTCCGTCTCTTTCTCCGTCTCCTTCTCCGTCTTCTCCGTCTCCTTCTCGACCTCCTTCTCCGCGTCCTTCTTCGTCTCCTTCTCCGTCTCCTCCGCATCTTTCTCCGTCTAAATCTCCGTCTCCTTCTCCACTTCCACCTCCACCTCCGTCTCCTTCTCCGTCTCCTTCTCTTCCTCATAGTGAGTGATTCCAGGGACCTGTGAAATTTGTAAAACAACCAGTGGTACTACAAAATAAAAATAGTGGTGTTCCACCTTCTTCCCTGCTGCTAAATGGCACCTAAAATTATTTTTTTTACAATTTCTGATTTTTTTGGTGCCTAATAGTTGAATTAAAAAATGAGGATGAAGAGTAAAATCTGGTCCTGTATGTAAATTTTCATTGAAGAATGTCTCGCCGTTTTTGAGAAACAAACGTTTGAGTTTTTCTGAAAAAGCGCGAATTTGAGCTCATTTCACCGGAAAGTCTTTAGTTTCCGAAGAATTTCGTAGGAAATCATTTGAAGCACTTCCATTCACTAATGTACTAATGTATAAAATAAGTCCATAAAATAAATATTAACGACGTGAGAGATATTTAAAAAAATACATTTTTGTAATTTTTGAAATATCAAAAGAATCCATGAATATTGGGTTTATGTCACTTCATTGAGTGCATTTATTACTATCGGTACAAAACATTTAAAGGAAGAAATGGACCTGTGTCTCATATATCTTGTTGTTTCTGTATCATAAATTTTACTAAACAATTGCAAAAGCCACTTATAATTTCAAAAAATTGTACGTGACATTAATTAAAAGATTAATTATGGAAAGTAGGGTTTATTCAGAAAAAACTCTCTATTTTCATCACTGGTGTAAGAAGACGCCGAAAAAATTTAGTTTTTGTAATTTTCGGAAATAGAGACAATTTAACATAAAACGTACATGCGTCATTTTTCTACGCTACTCATTTTTCTATCCGCAAAAATATTAATCCAAAAATTTGGTTCCATTTTTGAGAAAATGTAAAAATATCCTTAAGGCTTCGTTCTAAGAATTCCTAACAATTAAAATATTTTTTTTAAACTCGCAGGGTCTTGTGTTCGTTCAGATATATCGGAGAATATCAGTTTTAGATAAAATCATCTGAGCGTTTTAGGCTCTAGCATTGACCACAGACTGAGGAACGGACGGATGAATAGACGGACAGACAAATAGACAGACATACTTTTTGCCTTAAATCGATTTTTCGGTATCAAGGACCGAATACTTGGATTCTGACTAGACATTGTGTTAGAGGATGTAATTTACTACGTTTTGTAACGAGGATTGCCTCTACTGTTGGGGTCTGCAGCGCGGAGCGAAGCGGCTGCCCCCAACCCCGGATCGCAGTGTTCGGGGTCGCCGAGAGGTGGCACAGTCCCGGAAGCTTCACAGTAGTGCAGTAAAAACAGTAGTGCAGCGGTCAGAGTAGCGGACAGTGTAGCAGCGCAAAGGAAGGGAGCCTTGTGATAATATTATATATATATATATATATATATATATATATATATATATATATATAATAGCCTTGTTAAAAGAAATAAGTGAATGACTCAAGAACTAATATCAATAAAGAAAACTATCTGTATATAAATCATGGTATTGCAAATTAGTGAGTGATTTTCAATTCAGAAAAATAAACATTTAACTTTCTTAAAATAATAACCCGGTCTATAATTCACTATGCAAGTAATGTTTTCAGTACTTCCGATGTAGTATGCGAGAAAGTAAAAATATACATCTCGCAACAAGAGATGCACTTAGAAGAACTACAGATAGCAATATTTGGCAAGAAGGAAAAAATGGTGATTAAATCAATAAATTATTAAAATTTTAGATAATCATTACTCATTTATTCATATAAATTAAAATCTTATAAATTAGGATGATATTGAACCAGCATGTTTGGGTAATAGGAATTACTAAAACTATTCTGTAGCACCCTATGCAATGCAACGTTATGTGATTTCGCAGTACCTCCATATTTTGCGGCAATATTAGGCTGAATAATGACATTTAACACATTCTTTAATGTGGGTAGGCCTGGCAATGCTGCTGACAGTGGCAAATTATGCTACGTTTCTAAGAAATATCTGAACGCTTTGTCTTTTTCTAGAGAGCACTGGCTGGGCGTCCCCGTCGGCTGGGACACAGATTGGAAGAACTCATTATCGTTCCTCCCAATGTGCCCGAGGCGAAACTCGCTCAGGTCGGACATCACACAAAATTTCCTGAGAGCAGGTGGACGAGACATGTGTCAAGTGACTACACACAATTCACAACTCCTCTTCTTATGCATACGTTAGTCGTCATCCTCACACCGTAAAGGAGACGTAGGAGATGGAGGATATGTGGTGTGACCGCTCACCTTCCGCCTCTGGGCAACGGGGCTAAAATCCTGGTCAATCCATAAGGAATTTGTGGTGGGTCAAGTGTTCGCGACATGTTCTCGTGATTATCCCTCTTTCTTCCATCATCCAGTGACTGCTGGTGCCCCAACAATCTGGACGTTGCAGCTTTATTGAATGACGGAAATGTAATTTCCAAAATTTAAAACACTAATTTCTCTATATAAAAATGGATTTTGGTATATATATAAAAGCGGTAAACACTGTCCCCGTGTGACCGATCTCCATGAGAGTTGGCACATTACGTGTTTTTGTACCGAGAAGGTTTATGTGCTGTTAATTTTGATGTAACTCTAATAGATGGCGCTGCAGAACAAAATTTCACTTCATTTTAATTCAATTTCCATTCAAATTGCGCTCCACCTGGACTTCATTGTTGTTGATGTATTGCAATACTACGTCCCGATGAAGGTCGCAAAATACCGACCCTAACGTTAGCACCTGTGCCCTGGAAGCAGCGTCTCCCGGATAGCCAAGTAAACACTGACTCCAGCTGCGGAAGCCTACGCTCTAATACATGGCAGGTTTGTACAGCTAACCGAGATCAAAAATAATACGGGAAACTCAGTGCCATTCTGTAGCATCACTAGTTTAAATATGTTTCTCTTCTTTGTTTTTATCATTAGAACCTCTTAGATCTCTCACTGCCTTATGCTTTTGTTTTTTAGGAAGTACATGTACTAAAGTTATAAAATACGGAAAATATTTCGGGGCACCTGCGCGTGGATGACACGCATAATCGTAGGCGTTAAACATCTTTCAGTCCATGCCGTAACTACGACTCAACATTTTGTTAATGATGGGCTTCCCCTAGGAACCAGCCTCTCCGTCCTCGACTTCGCAGTCAATTTCCACGGATTCTCCAAAATACTCTACAATCTTCTACTCTTTTTCCTTCTAAGCGTTTGTCTTACTCTCCAGATGCCCATCCTACCAAACCTCAAGCTAATCCTAAGAACTCTACACGATTTCTTCATTGTTCCTCAACTCAACTACCCAGAAGGTGCCATTGTAGAATCATATACATTAAATCAGTAAAGAGAACGATTTGGATGTCGCTCCTATTCGGCTCCCAGCTCCCGGTTTCAAACAAGTGAGGTACAACAACAACAAACATTAAGAGTAGAGGTCACGATGTAATGAAAAGATCACGACTTTCCTTTATGAATAAAAACCAACGAAATTATTTGCCTAGTTTGAAATGCGTGGCTAAGGCGGAAACGGGGAGATGGCGTCATGCGCATCTGGGCAAGTTCGCGGGAAACGGAAAAGCAGTTGTTCTTAGAGAACCTTGCTTAGAGTCTTGCTTAGAAAACAACGTGCAATGTGATCGTTAAAATTATTGTTTGTGTCTATCAGTTGTAAGTAATCAATGTGCTTTCATATATATCATCCTTGTGATATTTATGGAAAACATCAAATAGGTGAGAGAGTTTTGATTATTTGTAAATTGTATTTCATACGTTTTGTTACATACATTTAGGTACTGTTGATAGCAGGATATGGTGTTATAAACCAGAATAATATCCATGTACATATGTGAAAAATGTAGGTAAATATAAAACGTGATGTATTTTCATGTATATGCGATATTTTGTGTTGTAACTTTTCTACAGCACTTCCTTCTATGCGATGTAATCCACCCTGAAAATTCCGCAGGTTTTAGACACTCCTCACACTCTCTTAAAATCCACCCCGATTAATCCGTAAACCTGACCAGACGCATCGCTTCCTTCAGCCGTTCCGGCCACAGTCGATCGTCCTCTTCATGCCTCGTTTGACATGTGCCATCTAAGCTTGCCTACTGCACGAGACACTGTTTACACTTATAAGAATGGCCCCCGAGTTGGACAGGCTGAGAACCAATATCACTCAAACTATCCAGGAAGCCGTCTTCAGTTCTTTCTGTGAGATGGGATTCCGTACAGTCACATTCTGCCCAAAAATATTGTAGAATTTCTCTCGAGCCTAACGTTCTCCCAAAATTTGTACCGGCTGAGGTGGCTCAGGGCATCAACTAATGTCACTGCAATGCCTCTGACAGGGAGATCCTAGTGTTAGAGTCCCGACGGCGGTAGGAGTTTCGACACTAGCTATTGAGTTAGGTCGAATTCAGTCGCTGTCTGGAGGAGAATTCCAGCGGTCGGCTGCTCTGATTGGTCGTTTTCCGTGGTTTCTCCGATCAATATCAGGTAAATGCCGGAGCGGTACTCTAACAAACGGGCCACGGGCCGCGCGCGCCCTTTCCTTCCTTTTCCGTGTTCTATCCTCTCCCCTTGCTTGCATACACGTGCACTCACGTGCACCACACTACGACATATGTTGGGAGAATGCCGGGGGCTTAGAGCCCCGCCTGGGAGGGTGCCACGCTTGAGGAAAACCCGACAAACGCATAGATCGGCACCGGATCTCGGCAGTCACATCCACCTCTCGCGATGAAAACATACACTACACTTACGGGCCGATGACCTTAGGAGTTGACAGGCCTGGAATTACTAATCAATCAGTCAATCCAACATTGATTCAGCAGTCAAACTCGCTCACAGAGCCAACATATCTAGGATTTATAAGGCAAGCAAACGGAGGACAGCACATATCCTTAGCATTAAGAAACACGTCAGTTACGCACGTGATGAAGTCTCGCTGAGCACTTTGAACGTCCTCAGACAATCTGAACGACCTCTGCTCTCCAGTCACCCGTCTTGAGGTTACCGCCAATCGCTTTGAAACAAAGGTCTTAGAACGCCTTTCACCCTGTGCAAACTCCGCCTTTGAGACAGACATCTCACTTACGAGTACGAGCACTGGAGGCGAGTTAATGAAGGCTCCACGCACGAAACTGCTCGTAACGGGTGGCCTGTCGCTCTCTTCCTCACAATTTCTTAACAAATTATACCTCTCTCTCCAGGTGGGGAAGTTACGTATTGATCTATCCCTAACGTACATAAAACCAAAAGGGTTTATGCCATGAGGAAGACTTGAAGCACAACTTGTTGGTTGTTAAGGTATTAGAGAACACCTACCACAATAAAGTCCTTTGCCTTTGATTCCTCTCTCCGTCAAACGATCTTAGAATCCATCTTCTACTACACCATTTTCTTTATTGTAGATCAAGCTGAAATCGGCTCCATGCTCCTTCAAACTACAAAGATCATCTGCATTGACTTTTCCCCTAATCTCTCTTCTCAAGGACTGTTCAACCCCATCTTCAACTTCCGAAGTTTTCGGTAGGCTTGCTCCTTAAGCCATTCTCTCTATCACTTAAATACAGTCCTGGTCCTTTGCAATGTACTCTCGCTATCCGATCTTGCCATCTCAGTCAGATGACAGTTGGCTCACCACATTTTCACCGTTCACCCGGTCAACGAAGAAGCAGAGGCATCGGTATTGACAGTGAAGCATTTTATCCGGTGCATTATGGAAGTGTAGCGTCAAAGAGTTGGCGGCAAAGCAGGAGAAGGACGACACTCGCCCGGATGGAGAAATTGTCACTCCTTGAAGGAACACGAAATTCTTGCTTGGACACAAATACATTTTGGAAGGGCGCTGCGTGCAGAAGGCAAGAGAGGAATCAGTTGGCGAGGACGAATGGCTCTCGTAGCTCAAAGTGAAATCACTCGCCAAGGAGGTCCGGGTACCAATCCCTGACAATCTCATGTGAAATTTGTTCAGACAAAACGAGTTGTCCTGCTTCACAGGGGATAGTCCAACCTCAGTGAAGCGTTCTAAACCATACCACTGTCCTTATTCCTTCCCAATTCTGTCCGCTGGGTAGTGCCGCAGAAGCGCGTGAGGGAGGCACGTTCGCGAAATTGTTACCTGGCGGTCCTCTTGACATTACGTACGGGCTATATGACTTAATATATAAAGTAACGGAGGATTACTCCAAAATTAAGACTACTGTATAAAGTAATGGAGGATTACTCCAAAATGTGTCAACGCCCCAACAAGGGCTCAGGAGATGCGTTGCGTTGTAAGACGGAACGAATGTAAAAAAAAAAGCGTCTGTGGATCATATGACCACTGGTGTATATCACAGAGCAGGTTGATGCCACGGCCGGCCGTGTGGGAGTCTTAATTGCGTAATCTACGCCCTTTTCCGCCCAGGCTGAGGTGGCTTTGTTTAGACACGACGAACAACCGATTCGAAAGCGGGTCTATAGCTCTTCAATATGAGTGCTATGACTATAACTAGCAGTAATACCGTCTACTAAGAAAGAGCGTCTCTGGGAATGCGACAAAGGTTCTAATTCCTTTGAAAGTCATCTCTGACTGTCAATTAATTTGAACTCGATCGCGGCTGACCGATAGACAATGATATCCTTAGAATTGTAGCATCTAAAGACATTAAAATATATTGTCATCAAATGGGTCTTTTCACTTCCAGGCGGTTACCTTTCTCTCACTCTTGTCAACAGAGGACAGAAGGAGAGTAAGTCTGTCCAACCTCGTTACCGCCACCAAATCCTACGCACTCTTAACACAAATTGTACCTCATTCTTACTCTAAACACAAATGTTTCCTCGACTTCTGGAAACCGCTGATTCGTTGATTGATGTTATCGAGCACGTCAACTTTTAGGGTCTGTAGTCACGTTAGTGCAGTATTTGTTTTATTCCAAATGTTTTATGTTGTAGAACAAAATAATGTATAAAGTGTTCCTCCCCCGCTGGATGGAAAGGTCCGGCGCTGACTTAAACGTCGGCTCAGGGACTTCCCCCTCTAGGCGTAGCCCCCAAGGGGGCACGGACGGGGCGATTCCGTTCGCGACCATGCCTTCACGATACCGCCCCCGTCCTCATACATGCCTCCGCGTTGCCTTTCCCCTTTGCGGGCAATTGGGAAGCGGCCTTTAGTGTCGAGCAATGGGCCGGTCACCCACACTCTCATGATTCATTAAATCCATTGACTCAGAAAATCTCCGACAATCTGTGAGGCACGAAATGAGTCCCGTGGCGTGAAAATCCAGAATTAAAAAAATCAATTTATGGCTTTCAGTTTTTAAATGAAAATTATTCTAGCTCTTTGATGTTTCACCAAACTTCTCATAGATTTCAGTACGGTTAAATTGGAATAAAACTGTTCAGAACAGTAAAATGCCACCTTTGATATTTGCTCAAATGTTTTCTCAAAATTGGATATGAGATCTTCGTATTCAAACAGGGCCTACTCTATCATGATAATTCAATTTAGTTTCAAGTCGATTACAAGAAGTTGATTATATTAAGGAAGTGTTGAAGAAAGAGAAGGGTGAAGGCAACTGTCATTACATTTGCATGGCTAATATAACGATAAACAAAAATTAAATAATAATTTATCCTTTTTCTACTTACCTGCGATCCTCCAAGAAATCAATGAACTCTTCAATGAAAACATCTGTCTGCAACTGTTGAGATGAAGGATTCCACAAGGAATTTTGATGATGTCGGGATAGTTTCTACATTTACTCACGAAGATAATGCTGTTTATTGTTTATCTATTTCAACCGGAGTGCCCAATAGTAAAAACTCATTTGAAAACAAATTATATTGAATCATGTCGTTCGCATTGATGGGTGTATTAGACCATATTGAAAAAGCTCTCATACTGAAAATATAAAAGAAGGTGACACTTATGAATTGTTACTGTTCCTAATAGAACAATCAATAACACACGTTAAAATTGACCGTAAATTATTAAATTATGAAGAATCAATCTCCACAATTAATTATTATGTATTTTTCAACAACGAAAGTTAATGAAGTACCTAGGTCGTAAGAATGATCTTTCTCCTGGAGAGGACACTGATGCTTTAATTCACATAATTTGTAAAATATTGAATTACAAAGGAGTTATAACTCGTGCATGATTAAAAGAATTCATAATACGTGATACCATTATATTTTTGACAATCGCATACGTAGTAAGAAAGACAGCGATTTTATTTGTAAAATATAATTACAAGGAATATCGCTTTCTGACTACATGATTGCTAACAATATAATAATCATGTAATATGATATATTGAAACAATAAAAACGACAATCAAAATGACAAGAAACAAACGTGTAAGTGCAAAATTGTGGTAGTCACGTTATCTCGAATAAAAGTGTCATAAACACGTCTTCATCATAAATAATAAATTATTCTTCACTGAGTAGACAATCTTACATTCATTGTGTGTAAAGGTGTAGTGTGTGCTTGAAAACATGTCTTCCAAATGTGTTTAGAGAACATGTTCAGAGAGCATGTTTACCTGTCATGGTTTTTCTCGAAAATATGAAATCTCCACACAGCTGGGAAAGAGAACTTGACTCAGTGATTCATCGTATGCTCACTGACTGAGCCAACCCATAACGATGGTAAGTCAGCAGACTTGGTTGCATATTTGGATACAAGGAAAGTTAAGACAAACTAACAGCCACAAAAGTAAAAGTTTACTAATCTCCTCGGCGAGAGAAAATAGTTTAATTTTAGAGGCAGAATCTGAGAAATTATCAAACTATACTATTTATATTTAGTATGTAACGAACCCCAACATCTATTCCAAAGTAAAGTAAAATTTTGTCAGTAAATTACGAGGTAGGATCCGTAATGTTTTTTCTAACCGCTGGCTAACTTAAGAGATATTTTTTATGGCTCCCTACATCTAGCGAATGTTCAGGCAGAATTATGGTGTGGTAGCAAAATATTTGTTAAGAGATTAACAATGTTTTCAAGTATATTATCCCACCAACTTGTAACAAAAAGGGAATCTCAACTTATTCTCGCTAACTCCTTTGGAATAATATGTCGCAGTGAATAATTGTACTGATCTGGAGATTCAGAGAAATATAAGAAAATTAGCGTATGTTCTACATTTACTTTTCTAAAAAAATATACGATTATTAGTTTTATTTCACCAACTTCAAAATCTCACGGTCAACACAAGTGGTCGATTTGTTTCTTAATTTTATGTCTTTTATATGCGTTTATATGCGTAATATATAGTATTTATATGCGTAGAGAAAGCCCTGGAATGTTCGGTGAATCCTGTGTCCGTCTGGTGAAGTCACTCATTGCAAATCAGAAAGAAGACTCACGATTCTTATTTTCTTCACATTAAATATGACGTATAAAAAACAATGGCTTTAACTTTTGCAAATTCGATTAGAAAAACTTGACAAATTGAACAATATCATTCTACAAACATTCTTGTTTTGAAAGTCGTCACTGGAGAAACGAGAACAGCGGCGCGGAGAGCATATTTCGTTTCCGCTTTCTCGTCCAGTAAAAACCGCACGAGTCGCGTACGATGAGCATCGCCGTCATTCATCCTTTCTGCCTGGGCGCTTCCGCCCCCGCCCCCGCCCGCGCCCCTCCCCGCTCCCGGCGATCGCCCATCGATCAGCAGTCGCGGCGCTCAATTTTTAAACGCGCGCTCTCAGCGACCGCGTCGGCGGCGTCGTTGGGGCGGGCGCCGCGCGGCGCGCTGGGGTCGCGCGGTCGGGTGGGGGGGACGACGACGGTCGCGCCCCGCCGCGCGCCGCGCGGGCGGGCGCCGCAGCGGCGAGACGCACGTCGGCGCCAGCGCCCTCCGCCGCCGCCGCCACCGCCGCCACCGCCACCGCTGCCACCACCGTCCCCCAGCGCGGCCCCGCCGCTGCCGGCGGCGGCGGCGCGGCGCAGATTAATTCCGGCGGCGGCGGTGGCGGCGTAGGCGCCCGGCGCTGTTGACACGACGCCGCGGCGGCGGTGGCGGCGGCGGCGCGCGCGGCGCCGGCCCGACGGCTGGCGACGCGCCACGCGGCCTCTGCCGCCGCCGCCGCCGCCATCGCCGCCGGAAGCGGCCCACCTGCGGAGCGGGGCCGAGGGCGCGGGGGCCGAGGGGGCGGGGCGGGGGCGCCGAGGGCCCGGCGCTGCCCTTCCACGAGCGCGCGGCCTTTGTTCGAGGGCACCGCCGGGGCGCCTACCTGGAGGATGCCGCTCATTACAATAATGACAGAGCGCCGCCACCGCCGCCGTTGGAGCGAGGCCCTAAGGACGCAGCGCCTTTGTTCGTTGCGCCACACGGCGTCCACCCTTCTTGCGTTTTGTGTAGCGTTCGTTCATTCGGCACGGCTTTGTTTGTTTTTCAACCCCACCTTTTTCGCCATCGCTTTCTTCGTGTTGGCCAATACCCTGCGAAGTCTTTTTCTACTCGTCCCGTCTCTACTTCATTTCGTAAATTCATTCCCCAACCTTGCCGATATGTTCTCTTTCTTTATTTTCTAGTATTGTGTTCTGTTCATTTTTCACTTAGGAGAAAAATTCCGTTTTCATGTTTTAGTTTTTCCGTTCTTGTTTAAACGTCTTGAAAATAATTAAGGCAAAGGGCTCAGAGAAAGACTCATTGCACTAGCAACTGGCGTAATACTGATTCATGCGAAATTTTATGGTCTTCAGTAAAACGCAATTACTTCGGTGTATACAGAATTTTATAATGTCTTCCCAGAAATGCGTATTCAAACAACCCGTTTAATGATGATGTTTCTCTGCTGTCATTATCGTTTTATTATGTTGTCAATGTTGTTAATTGCATTTCCTGATTCATAATACACTTTTCTTGCAGATTTAATTATTGTTTTTTCTGGTTTTCATTATTCAAATTAATTTATACATTATTCCTTCTACACTTTTTTTACATTTATTTCATTGTTTCTTCTTATTTTTGTCGTATATTCTCCACTTTTGCTGTTGTTCCGTGGAGTTGTCACTTCTCCAGCATACATTTTCGGTTCCTCCCGCCCCTGCACCTCGCCCTTCTCCTTGGCCTCCTCAGTTTGTTTATTCCCTTGCGGATCATTCCCGCCGCCGAGGCGCGGCCGCCACAGAGGCTTCCAGGCGCCGCCGCCCCAGCCCCCGCCCCCGCCGTTCCATCCGATCACCGCCCTCGCCGGCGGGAAGTCGCGCGCCGCTGCTTCCGCCTCCGCGGAGCCACAAAGGGCTGCGTGCACCGCCCCTTTCCCCCATGGCTGGCTTCCTGCGTCCGTCTGCCGGCCCCAATCCGCCCCGCAACGCCCCGGCTCCGCCTCGCTCAGTCCCGATCCGCTCCGCTTCGCCCCGCCCCGCCACTGCCCGCTCCGCGTCGCCCCGGCCCGCCCCATTCAGCCCCGATCCGCTCCGCTTCGCCCCGGCTCGCCTCGCCCGTCCCCGCAACTGCCAGCTCTGCGTCGCCCCGTCCCACCCCGCTCAGCCACGTAACGCTCCGCCTCGCCCCGTCCTGCCCCGCCCCCATCCTTCCCCGCCACTGTCAGCTCCGCGTCGCCCCGCCCCGCACAGCCACAGAACGCTCCGGCTCGCCCGTCCCCGCCACTGACCGCTCCGCCCCACCACGCTCCGCCTCGTCCCGTCCCGCCCGCCCCGTTCCGCCTCCATCCGCGCTCATTCGCCCCGTCCTGTGCTGCCTCGGCCTGCCCCGCCCCACCCCCTGGCCTTTGCGACTCGTCCTCGGATTTATTTGCTTCAGGAGGCGGCGACGACGGCGGCGGCGGCAGTTGGCGGCAGCGGCGGCGGTCGCGGAAGCCCCTAGCGCTCAGCTGCATCTTGGACAAGGAGCCCCCCTCACGCGGCCCCTCGACGACGCCTCCATTCAAACCACTGCGAGGTGGGCAGTACCGGCTGAGTTCATTATTGTGTCTTCATACGCACTGCGCGCCTTTGTTTGCTCTCGTTTTTTTCTTTTCTTTGGAGAACGCACGAAGGAGGGAAATAAAGAACAGGAGACGTGTCGTTGCGTTTCTTTTGTTGGTGAGCCAGTACTTACAAAACTATTTCCGAACTCTGATTTGGAAGTGGATTCGGATGTAGGTTGGTAGATTAGGGGTCTCTCACCAAACTGAAGGCTCCCCGGTCCTGGAGTGTTATCTTCTCGAAGAAAAGCTTGGGAGTGAAGCCGTATTCTTTTTTAGACGTTGAGTTGCTAACGGGCACAATGAGAATGTCGAGATTGCGATAAAATTCATTTCTTTTTTTAAAGTGCCCAATAGAATGAGAGCAGTTGTCGAATAACAAATAGACCTACTTTGTGTATCACATGAAAATCAAAGGCTAACAAAGGTCTATTGACAACATTTCAGCTTAATAGTAAAATTTTATATTATGCTAATGAACTACATTAATAAGGAGGAGGTAATTATAATTATACGGTGCCGAAACATGAACCATCTATGAAACTGTGGAGCAGGCGGTCTAATTTAGTTCTATTTTATAGAAATGTTGACGAAACCAGGCATTTAAATCTCCTGAGATTCAGGGAAACGATTAAGAATATTTCGAAGAAGTTGTTTCTCATTCATAAAATACCATACAAGATAATTCTTCTCGTTAAAAGTACATATGATTAAGCTTCCCTTTTGAACTTTTTTTCTAATTTGTTATAAATTGCAATTTATTACCAGAATGTTTTGTGGTCAGGCAAATATGTTGTATCACTGAGCTCGCCACGCAATAGACTTATTATTATTATTATTATTATTATTATTATTATTATTATTATTATTATTATTATTATTATTATTATTATTATTATTCTGGTTGGATTAATTTAATTTACAATTCACATAGTATGTTATAACAGTCGACTTGGAAAGTTTTTATAATGTTATTACACTAGGAATGCCGTTCATATAACAATTTTAGTTCGAATCACAAATGAAAGTTGCCGGAAAGTGAAGGCGAATATTTAAAAAGTTGAACTTCACCTAAATATTCTTCAGAAGAATTATGTCTTCAAAAATTCCCCTCATGAATTCTCCGAACTCGACCAGTTATAATATGACTGGACTGTTGAATCAGTAAATCCGTTTCCCCGTTCGGGTCTCGCTTATTTGTGAATGGGAGAAGACGGGGAGTCGAAAACTCGACTGACCGGTTGAAGAGTTTCCTCGACGTCCTTAGAAAGGAAATTTAAAACGTCTATTGACTCTACACAAAACAATAGGAGCCAAGATTTATAGGCATGACGACATCTAAACGAATTAACTGCTCGTCATATCTTATTATACATCACATATGCAAATTCTTTTTTAATTAACAAAAATATATTTTAGAAATAGTATGGGTATTATAAGGGCGCTAAACACACAACAAAAATTCCAAACGAATTTCAAATAATTTCTAGTAAAAATGTATTTTCTCGCAATTTTTTTATTTTCTTTAGCTATTCCAAAATTGAAAACAGGTATTGGTTACAATGACTTAAAAAAATGTATCCAGTTCTATACTATCCTTACCATGCCCTGGTATAAAAACGAAATTAAAAAACAATTTATTTTGATATTCATGACTTTGTTTTGCTTGATTTATGTGTTTTTACATTACAATTCTTTCAGACCGCTGCTAAATAAATGGTGTATCTAACTACGGACACGCGTCGATTTCCAAAACGGACTTTTACTTAGGATATCACGAGAGACAATTTTGATTTTTTTCAATTACCCTAGGCCTTCCCGTACGTTCCAATATCGGCCATACGACGCGCCTGCTCCGGACCGTGTGAGTGAGGGGCGATTAATGCTCCACCAAACTTGTTGTTTACACGACGTCTGGACGGATGCGTCGGGCGCCCTCACCCCCTGGAGGGGCAGGAGCAGGGGCGGCCGCCCGCCGGCGAGGAGCCAGCCGCGGCCTAGTGGCGCCTCCGCCTCCGACAGCGGCGCCGCCCGCCCTCCGCGAGGCTCCCGCCGCCGCCGCCACCGCCGCCGCCGGCTGCGGGGGGGCGAGCGAGCACGGCGCGGCGGCGCCCGGCGCTGGCGCAGCTGCCTCCGCCGCCCCCCGCCCCGGCCCCAACCGCCGCCTGCGCCCGCCCCGGCCCCGGCCAAGGCCCGGCGCCCCCAGCCCCTCGCCCACGAGCACCCTGCCCACTGCCCGCGCCACGGTCTCGCCGCCCTCGCCGCCCTCGCCGCCCTCGCCGCCCTCGCCGCCCTCGCCGCCCTCGCCGCCCTCGCCGCCCTCGCCGCCCTCGCCGCCCTCGCCGCCCTCGCCGCCCTCGCCGCCCTCGCCGCCTCGCCGCCCTCGCCGCCCTCGCCGCCCTCGCCGCCCTCGCCGCCCTCGCCGCCCTCGCCGCCCTCGCCGCCCTCGCCGCCCTCGCCGCCCTCGCCGCCCTCGCCGCCCTCGCCGCCCTCGCCGCCCTCGCCGCCCTCGCCGCCCTCGCCGCCCTCGCCGCCCTCGCCGCCCTCGCCGCCCTCGCCGCCCTCGCCGCCCTCGCCGCCCTCGCCGCCCTCGCCGCCCTCGCCGCCCTCGCCGCCCTCGCCGCCCTCGCCGCCCTCGCCGCCCTCGCCGCCCTCGCCGCCCTCGCCGCCCTCGCCGCCTCGCCGCCCTCGCCGCCCTCGCCGCCCTCGCCGCCCTCGCCGCCCTCGCCGCCCTCGCCGCCCTCGCCGCCCTCGCCGCCCTCGCCGCCCTCGCCGCCCTCGCCGCCCTCGCCGCCCTCGCCGCCCTCGCCGCCCTCGCCGCCCTCGCCGCCCTCGCCGCCCTCGCCGCCCTCGCCGCCCTCGCCGCCCTCGCCGCCCTCGCCGCCCTCGCCGCCCTCGCCGCCCTCGCCGCCCTCGCCGCCCTCGCCGCCCTCGCCGCCCTCGCCGCCCTCGCCGCCCTCGCCGCCCTCGCCGCCCTCGCCGCCCTCGCCGCCCTCGCCGCCTCGCCGCCCTCGCCGCCCTCGCCGCCCCTCGCCGCCCTCGCCGCCCCGCCGCCCTCGCCGCCCTCGCCGCCCTCGCCGCCCTCGCCGCCCTCGCCGCCCTCGCCGCCCTCGCCGCCCTCGCCGCCCTCGCCGCCCTCGCCGCCCTCGCCGCCCTCGCCGCCCTCGCCGCCCTCGCCGCCCTCGCCGCCCTCGCCGCCCTCGCCGCCCTCGCCGCCCTCGCCGCCCTCGCCGCCCTCGCCGCCCTCGCCGCCCTCGCCGCCCTCGCCGCCCTCGCCGCCCTCGCCGCCCTCGCCGCCCTCGCCGCCCTCGCCGCCCTCGTGCGTGAGAGAGGCGGAGGAGGAGGAGGAGCAGGCCCTCAAGGCGGTGGACGCGGCGCAGGAAGCCATTAAGGCGGCCCCGAGACCAGACCTCCTCCAGTAGATAAGCCTACCTAGAGGCATCGTGGCAGGAGAGCCGGCGCTTTGGGCCCGCCAGATCCTCTCTTGTGCATTCCAAAGTCTCTGAGGAACTCAACTTCACTTTCGAAAGAACCACAAGGAATTCTGTTCGTTTCATTGGGGCATTTCACTTGAGTTTTTAAAGAATGGGTAACATCACATCAAGCTAATAATTGCGCCCTAACAATTATAGTTTAAAAATACAAGAATACTCAAGAAAGGTTGTATTATTTTCTATTCTCCTTCGAGGTTTTACGCAAAGCCACACCCACCATTGACAGCCTCAGGCAATGGATGTTTAATGATTTGTTTCAGGGACGTAGGAGTAAATATTTGAGATCTAAATTCTTTCTTGATAAAACAACAACAGCCGAACGTGTGACAATTTAAACGACATGTTCATACATCGTTGGGAAGTTCTAAGATCTTAAACTCGTATGTATTATTTTTAAATATGTCGTCTAAATATATTCACAGGATGTAAATTTCGAGAAATTTGATATCGTAGAGAAGGAAATGCCACAATAATACTCAAGAAAGTTATATGCAAAGTAATGTAAAAATCGTTCAACCGTCAATCACTTGATAATATTTTTGGAGTTCGTTGATTGTCGCTTATCAAGCTCACTGAAAAAATCAGCTTTGGCATTGTCTTGAGAGAATAATATTGTTAGAAAATTGTAAAATTGTTATAATTTAAAGGTTTCACGACGGTTTTACTTTCCTAAAGTTAATAATCAATTTCTTGAGTAATTATACTTTTCTTTTAATCGAAAACACATTGAAATCCCAATAACATTTCACATTTCTGCTATTTAAATACTTGATTGGAAAGACGAATCAATAAAGTCGATGATATTGCTTTGTGGGAACTCGCATTTCTCGTATCCTATTTAAGATATACTATATCTTAGTAGTCTTATATCTTAGTGTTGCGTTAAATTTAAGGGGGAAATCAATTTTTAAAACCTTCATGTGTGTAAAATTCAATACTGTTATTGCATCTATTTCATAGCCAAAAATAATACTGTTACTACCAATTTACGAGTATGCGTTTCATTTAATTATCATATTTTTAAGTAATTAGTTTCAGTTTATGAAATAGTTGTACATTAAATGAATAAAAAGTAGTAAAATATGAGTCTAAATGATCGTGTTTTCAGGAGAAGTCATCCACATCCGAGTTCCTACACTCACAGTTTCTTTCCTGATAATAGTGATAATGAAATAGCGGTGCGCCACCAGAGTAGAAAGAAAAGTCTGAGCACCTTTTCTTGAGATCTCATTTCGCAAGATGCGAGTTGTTTTTTTTCGATGACAGGACTATTATATCAAATTTGTAGCACGTTTTTATTTGCAAAATAGTTTCTACTTTACTGAGCTAACATTTTTTTGATTTTGTAGACAACGATCAGGTGTATCATTTATTCTTAATACAGCTAATGTTGGATAATTTGTTTGTATTTATTCATTCTTTCTATCAAAATATGCCTACAAAATTTAATTGTTAATAACGCGTCAAGATTCTTTTTAGAAGGCCGTTTGCTTGAAGGGAACTGAAAGTGACATGTTATTTGCCTATTTTTGTGCAAATTGTTATTTTTAATTAAATATTGCTGTAATTTATTTCAAAAAGTAGCATTTCCATAGCTTGTACTATTTCAACATTCACGAATGTTCCAGTAAAATAGCGAGTTCATAAAATACAAAGTTTTAAAATGTTCAATATCTTTTTTGTAATGAAATTGTGTAACTATTACCTTTTAGTACCCAACTACCGTAATGAAGTTGCTTATTTAACAAGCTCATTAGTGAAATGTGTTTCGTTCGAGAAGACTAGTGATGGAAAAGATTAATCGCATTAAAAACCTCATGGATTGCTGTTTATCAAGGATGCCTTCGACTTTATTTACATCATTGCGAAACACGAAGTTAAATCACGGTATTTAAATACACCAGTAATACACTCTACTTCATCATTTGTCAAATCAATCTAAACATTCACATTTTCATTAGATTATAACTAAGTTTTTAATAATGAAGCTAATAGATAAAAATAGAGATATTAAAATAACTCAAAATTACTGTAAAATATTTCTGTAAATTACTGTATAGTTTTGCAACGATCATTAAACATTTCTTTCGT